>JACYFF010003369.1:12262047-12302190 GCA_017589665.1 Selenicereus undatus | reverse complement strand
ATATATATATATATATATATATATAGAGAGAGAGAGAGAGAGCAACAAGGTGATTATGTTCCCTTAACTAAACCTATCCTAGTGATATGTCCAAAACTCATTGGTTGAGTCTTGGATTTCATAAGGTTTAGTATCTAGACATGTTCTGTTACGTGATGGACACGTTTCTTTTATGGGCAAGATGCTCATTGTTGTACGTTAGGTGTATTGAAATATTACAGGCTTCTGATTGGCCTAGTCACACAGGCAATCACCCTGACGCTTGAGCAGCGGGTAGGATGAGACTGAATCATATTAGCACTAAGTGTGCAATATTGATTACTCACACTGGAAGTGTGTGAGTGGAATAAATATATTCGCCTTAGTAAGACTAAGATAAGACTCAAGGGAGTCAAGTATGAAATAAGTTTTCATATTGAAGCCTTAAAAGCCGAATCTTGAATGTCAAGACCAACATTCAGTATGTTGATCTAGTGGCTTAGGTTAGATTTTTGGGTGAAAAATCTAGACTGACGATTCGCATGACATAAAGAGTGACGAACCCAGCTAAGTGGGAGTTATGCCGTGACACACATCTCATACTGTGTGTGCTTATAAGAAGACCCATATGTGGGGTGACAATTGAATTCCCTATCACTTGTCACTGTGTGACCATATGGACGATAACCCTTTGACTTAAAGCTATGATATTAAGTTGAAACTTAATGATGCTACTTTAATGTGATTCTCAAGAACCACGATGTATATGGTTCAGCGAGAACACATTAGGAAAGCAATTAAGCTAAGATGAGATTTCATGAGTGCTTAAGGAAAAATCTATCCACCATCACCATATCAGCCCGGGCCATTATGTTGAGAACATAATCATATGATATATCAGGCATAAGGGATTAGAGATGGCACTGGTGATGTTTTGGGATGGTTTTGGGATATCGTATTTCGTAAAAGTGTTATGTTAATTGGATGGTAACTTAATATAACACTACTTGTTATTTTTGGTCGCACGTCCTATTCCTGGTATGAAGCGTGAGGAGTTGTGATACATGGAGAATACGCGTTTTACAGCCTAAGTGCCGAGTGGGAGCTGTTGGACGGGCCTAATAAGATTAGGCCCGACGGCCACTTAAGTCACCTAGGGCGACAACCCTTGCTACCCCTTAACCTATACAAAGAGGGTTTAGGGGGTTAGTCAAGACCTACAACAACACAAGATCTATTCCCTCACATATTCTCTCACTTTCTCTCTCACGGCTATAACACCATCCATTGCGTTCTCGGGTTTAGGACGTGGACATCTCTAAAGCGACACTAGTAGCCGCTTGGTATTCTGATTTGCGAAGACTGGTATTCTTATTATTGTGGACGAGCATGCTTTAATGATTCAGATTAATAACCTATTAATCGGGACTAATCCGAACAGTTTAGGCTTTGATACCACTGCAGGAAGAATTAGGACTAACCTGAATGCGAAAGTACACTGTCGGTAATAGTCCACAATAATAAGAATACCAGTCTTCGCAAATCAAAATACCAAGCGGCTACTAGAGTCGCTTTAGAGATGTCCACGTCCTAAACCCGAGAACCCAATGGATGGTGTTCTAGCCGTGAGAGAGAAAGCGAGAGAATATGTAAGGGAATAGATCTTGTGTTGTTGTATGTCTTGACTAACCCCCTAAACCCTCTTTATATAGGTTAGGGGGTAGCAAGGGTTGTCGCCCTAAGCGACTTAAGTGGCCATCGGGCCTAATCTCATTAGGCCCGTCCAACATATATATATATATGTGTGTGTGTGTGTGTATGTATGTATGTATGTATGTATGTATGTGTGTGTGTGTGTGTGTGTGTGTGTGTGTGTGTGTATATATATATATATATACATACACACACACACACACGCACACACACACACACACACATTCGTGTGATAGACACGTGTGTGTATATATGTATGTACGTGTATATCTTTGTGTGTGTGTGTGTGTGTGTGTGTGTGTGTATGCTGGGGCATATGTATGCATAGGTGCATTTATGCATGAAGCTATGAACTACAAAAGTATGTACAAGGAGTTAAAAATTGGCTAAATTATGTGTTAGTTACTTGCAAATATTCAAACTTCCATCCATCATTGCATGATGCTTGTTACTTTTGTTGTCGACCCTTTTTCAGCACAATGTTGCTAAGCTCATGTCGTAATGTTAAAGCAAAATAAGAGGATATGTACTTGTGTGGAAGAACATCCAACAGTGGGCAAATTGCCTAGGCTCAACTAGTACAATTTCTCTTAAATATAGAATGAGTGTCAAATAATGATTTTTGCAAATATTTAGAAACTCTTAAAAACCTTTTTTTAAAGATAGCTAATGTGCTTTATCCCAAATTTCTTTGCCAGCAACTAAACTATTTTTTAAAAAAAGATTGTCACTTGGCCCCCACAATTCAAGTTATGTTTGAAAATCTACTATTTCATGGAAATTATGTATTTTCATATTTTGGGTTGAAGATCCTTTCCTTTTTGGAAAAATGGTGCTTGGTGCCAAGGTACATATTTGCAGAAAAAGACACTCCTTGGTACTTTCGAGATTTTTGTATACATATTAGGCTGCTCAACCTATTTTGGTGCGAGCATTTGGGACTTTTGCCAGGGATTTGATGTGGTCGTTTAGGCTCCTTGTTGATGGTGTGTCCAATTTATATCTAATTTTGAATCTCTTTCATTATGGGCAAGAAGATACTTTGGTGAGTTCAAGAGTTTATATGTGAGCTGCTATCTCTCTTCGTTTGATCTTTGGTGTTGTTGAGATTATTCGTTGATCTCTCAAATAGTGGGTTTGTTGTGCTTGTCGCTACCAATGGTTTTTCTCGTTCGAGCTTTCCACATTAAATCTTGCCTCCTTTTTCAGTGTTGATCTCGGTTTTGTTTTTCTCAATTTATTTGTCATTCGCTTTAACTGATTAGTCACTGAATTTTATACCTAACATGTGGTTTCTAAGCGATTTTTGGCTAACAAGTGACATCAGAGCTAGAATAAGATCCTCATTTTGTCATACCAAACTTAGATCCTAGTTGTGTCAAAGTGACATTTAAATCCTTTTTTTTTCTTCAGAATTTTGGTTAAGAATGACTATTATCAAACAATTCGGTATCGAGAAGTTTGATAGCAAGATCGACTTCAGTTTATAGAGAGCTCAAATGGTGTCCATTGTTTCACCAAATGGTTTTTCCTTTCGGGTTCGTGGTGTGCCTTCATGGAATTTGGTCCAAGGTGAAGTTTGTAGGGATTTGTCCCAAATTCCTTTGCTAGTTTTGGCAACAATTAAACTATTTCCTTTTTTAAAAATTATTTCTTGGGGCCTATTCTTTTTATGGATAAATTGGGGTGGGTAAAAGGGTGAAGTCGGGTGAAATAGGTTGAAGCGAATTGAAGTGGGTTGAATTTTTTTATATGATAAATTGAACTTGGTTAAAATAGTGGAAGTGGGTTGAAGTAGGTTGAAGTGGATTGAAATTAGTTGAACTAGGTTGTAGTAGGTTGAAGTTGGTATTTTAGAATTTACCCATAAAAAGAACAGACCCTTGGTGTTCAATAGTCAAGTTGTGTGGTTACAGTTCTTTTACATTATAGAAATTATATTATTTTCATATTTTGGGTTTAGGATCATTTCCATTTTGAAAAGACAGTGCTTGGTGTCCAAAGCACATGTTTGTGGCTAAAGTTACTTTTTGTACTTTGGATCTATAAATATTAGGTTATTCAATCTATTTTGATATATGCGAATGTTTGGAGCCGCTTGGGGGCATGTGGTGTGGACATTTAACCCTTGCTAGGCATTCGTGGAGTGATCAATTTTGTGTCCAATTTTGAGTGTCCATTCCACTGTGGACGAGAGGAAAGTTTGGTGAATTTGGGAGTTTGTGTGTGGGTTGCTGTCTCTCTTTTGTTGATCCTTATGTTGTTGAGATCGTATGTTGTACTCTCTCTCAAATAATGGATTCGACCTTCCACATTAAATCTTGTCTCCTCCTTTTTCAGTGTTCGTCTTGTTCTCGTTTTAATCGATTTATTTGTCATCCTATTCAGCTGCACTGATTAATTGCTCTATTTATACCTAACAAAAGGTAAATTGATGAGATGAGTGTCAACATAGAAAGAAGTGATTTTCTTCTTCCTTTTTTTTTTTTTTGTTTTGCTGGGAGGCACAAACAAAAAGTAAAAAATACAGGAGCTCAAATTACACCCTGAAATCTACCCTTGATGAGTCGAGATCGAGAGACACGGATAAAGCTAAGTGAAGCATAATTGATTTGAGGCTAAAGGCAAAAGCAAAAAGGAGGGGAAAAAATGCCTTTAATTTCACTTCAAAAAAATCGAAGTGATTTTTAAAAATTGTAAGAATAAAAAGCATGTTAATAGGCCAGAGCGATTTGGCCCGTGTATGAAAATAAGCTCAACAATGGGTCGGGTCATTAACGGATTAGTCCATGTAGAGCAAATTAATAGGCCAAAGCAGTTTGATCTGCCAATAACCGATTTAATAATTCGATATTTTATAAATTATCGTACATTTTCTAATCAGGTATACTTTATTAATGGATCAAGCCTAGCACAAATATGATCGACCCATTATCCACCACTAACATTATAGTTAAGACCAATTAAAATGAAAACCAAATAAAAAGGAATTGGAGAAGTGACAAATTATAATATCACAAATTATAATTACAAAGTGATATTACTTACAATATGATTATACGTATTTACTTCACTATGATGATTTGCACCTTTTTTAATATTTGTTTTATTTTATTCTTATTTAATTTTTTAAAGGCTAGATAGTTATTTTACACCATCTCATACCCGACTTTAAAGTTGTTCGTTTAAGTTGGGTGTGATGTTATTTTATGAGAATGAATTTAGGAAAGAAATGGTACTATTGCTAAATTTGTGAAAGGGTACGATAGTTATATAACATCTCTCTAAGCAATTCCACACGATGAATAAGCATTATTATTAAGAGGAAAAAATTAAAGAAAAATCACAAAATAAGGTTATAATATTCAAGTTGGGCAGGCGGGTTTGAGTTCGGGTAGAGTTGGACCCAATAATTCAAGGTTTTCTAGTTTGGTTTATTTCGAATTCGGGTTGAGAAAATTTTGTTCAAAACCCAAAATTTTCCGGTGGGTTAGGCCTAGGCCTTTGAGTGGGGTCAGTTTTTGCCATGTCTATATAGGATATTGCAAACAAAGATAATAAAGGTATTAACTTAAGATTATTTCAGTTGTAAAAATGAAATTTGTCCCATATTGATAAAATTGAAGGATGCAAATATGTATGCAAGTTTGTGAGTTACTCCACTCATTAGCAATTGATCGTATATTGGAACCTAATATGTGCTCATATGCATGATTCGTTTATTTAAGCCCAGTTTACATCAAATTTAACATGGTATTAGACCCTATGCTCATTTCTAATTTGCCACCACCACCGGTTGATAAATTTGTACACGTGTTGAGCCTTGTTAGTAACCCACGCATGACGGTGTGTGTTAGAATTGTGAAATCGGGGTTTGCCCCATAATGATAAAATTAAAGAGTCTAAGCATAGTTTGTGAGTTACTCCACTCATTATCAATTGATTTTGGGTTGAAATTTCATTGAACTTCTATGCATAATTCCTTCATTCAAGTCCAATTTCTATAAAATTCAACAAAGATTAATTTTTTTTATCCTGATTGAGGTGAAAATTATTACTATATCACGCACTGTATGTTAAAAAGTTAGGATTACATAATTCAAGGGCACAATCACTCATAGAACACGAAAACAGCCTCATAATTGTTCATAATTTGTACTCATTCACCTTGACAATGAATCTTCCAGCTTGACAATTGATAAATTTGATGGTTCTTATATAGATAACATATTCAATTACGTCAAATTAATCAAATCAAAACATTTTATTTTCGTTCAGAGCTCCCATCATTATTACACACAAAGAGATGTAATTAACCAGCCATGAAAAAAGTAAATAATTTAATCCCAGTCTTAACACACTACGCTATGATAAGAAGACAATTACATAATTTTCTTGCCAAGTGACCTGCATAATTAAAAAAACTAAAACAATTCATGATTTTTTTTTAAATACTGACCAAAATAATAATCAAATCAATTTATTTCTCCATTTTTTTCACTACTTGTTTTTTAAGCCCTTTTTGAATGGATAAAAAGTTTTGGAAATTTTTTTTAATCTAAATTACAGTAGAATAAAATAAATATCCTTTGTATTTGTTTTCTAAAGAATAATGAACCAGAACTATAAAAGAATTGACAAGCTCTCTACAATTTATGGATTACTAATTAGTGATTGGACCCTTTATGGATAGTGTTGGTGAAAATTGATCCGATTAGATTACCGAATAAAAATTGACATGACGTTGAGCGATTGAGTTTGGATATAGATTTTTCACTCATTTAATTAAATAGATTAGCACGCTGAATTTTTTAATTGATTTAGGTGTTTCAGGTGGAGATTCTCAACATGGAAAAAATGTATTTAACTCATTAATTTTAATGGGTTAAAGAGGTCAATTTATTTATATATGATTTTTCTGTTTACCGTTTTATTTGGAAATTGATAACATCAAAATTGAAAATAAACATAAAAATATGAACTATAATAAATCAGAGGAGCTTGAGAGTAATGCTTGATATGGCCATTAAACTAAATTTTTAATGCTTGTAATTTGTATTCGTTGAAAATGTTAAATTGATGAATAGGTAAATAAGTGAGCTGCAATTGACCTACTTGCTTTGATTGGGTAAACAGCTCAAACTCATGCCAGTGTATTTAAAAATTAAATGGGCATAGTTTAAGATTTTTCAACCCATTTAACAAAGCCATTAGGTCCAGGTTTAAACAATTTTCAATCCATTTAAATTCACCATCAATACAAGCCTCATCCAACCTAGCCTATTTACCTAACTCTACTTAGAGCATCTCTAGACCAGTGACCCACGCGCCAGAGGTGGAGCCCGTGTGCCACCCATCTTCATTGCACCAAGCGTGGCAGAGCATCTGATGCGAGTGGGAGACCGCGTATGTGGTTTGCCTCGTGTGAATTTGTTTGGTTATTTTGTGTGACTAAACGACGCGTTTTGCTTGGCTTGGTAACATCGCGCACTGTGTTTCATTCCAGGTTTTAAAAAAAATGAACTAACCATTGGACTATCCATGCGGACCTTGGGGGAGAAGAATGTGTTGGGTTGCTAGCCGTTGGCCCAACGGCTATATTTGCATTAATTTTATTTATTTTTTGCTGAAAAGTTTCCTATAAATATTGTTACTATTTTGTAATTCATCACTACCCAAGTTCAAATCATCTCCTCTAAAAAATTATAAGTTGTGAAAAAGATTGTGGGAAGTGAAGTAAAGGAAATTGAAGAATTTTGCAATGTAAGTTTTTTTAATTACTTAATTTAATTATTTAGGCATGTATATTTTATTTTAGAATATGAATTATATATTTAAAATAATAAATGTTTTTATGATTTTTTTTGTGCACAAATTTTGAGAGGTTTATTTGAAGACTCAAGGTAGAAAAGAAGTGAAGTATTTTGTAAGTTATTCTTAAATTGGGTTGTAATTTAAGTGTCAATTAAATATGTTATATATCGCATGTTGGTTTAAAAAGTGTAAACAAATATGTGATTATTTAAATTTGAATTAATTATGGTTAATGTTTAAATTGAGATGTTGGTTATATGTTAGAATGTTAAATTGAGATGTTGGTTATATGTCAATATGTTAAAATTTTAAAATTTTAAAATTTATGTTGGTTTTATGTTAGAAATTTATGTTACAATTCAAAATTTGAACTAATTATGTTAAATGTTAGATTACAAGTTAATTAAAATTACATGTTAAAATAATCGATGTAGAAACTAAATATGTTAGAATGTTAAAATTTTATTAGCATTAGGAACTACGTATGTTAATTTAAATTTGAACTAGTTTTTTTACATGTTTCTAGATTTGAAATTTTATAAATAATACGTTTCTATGCTAAATAACATGTTTATATGCAAAAATATTCTCATTATGTTTAATTTAAATGTATATATGTTGTAGAAGTTAACATAATTTGTTTACATATTTGATTAAAAAAGATGTTACTAGTTTATGTTTATAATTTGTTTACATGTTTACCTGAAAACTTACATGTTTACTTAAAAAAGATATTAGAAGTTTATGTTTATAATTTGTTTACTTGTTTACTTGAAAAAGTTACATGTTTAATTAAAAATGATGCTAGAAGTTTATGTTTATAATTTGTTTACATATGTTATTGAAAATTTTGAAATTTGATTAAGGTGAAATTTAATTAATTAGTTATATAATATATGAAATTGTTAGAATGAAAAATTGTTATAATGTAGGTTTCTTAATTACATGATTACAATGATTCCTTAATTACATGATTACAATGTTTCATCATTTCCATGTTTAATTTTTAAACAAGTCAAAATTTGTATTTAAATTCAACTTTATGTGCATTACAAACTTAAATTTAAATTTAAAATTATTTATTACATGTAGGTGTGAACATAAAATGGATCCTAATTACACGCAGTCATTCATGACTTACTAACCAAGGAAGATTCATAACGAGAATCTGATATTAGCTCGAACCTTTCCCCGCACCCCCCAAATTGGTAACATTTCACACTACCAGACCACCCCCATATTATTTCCAATAATACCCGCCACAATACCTCCCACGTTATCCACCACCACAAAATACCACACCACAAAGCTACAATTCCCCCACGTCTCAAGCCTTAGCTACGGGTCAATGCCTCCTCTATATCACCCACCAGAACCTCCGAGTATGACTTCATCAACTCCTCATCCTCCACCCAGTAATAACCCCAGGATCCCCGCTTGGTGAAGTCGTGGGTAAATGTAAGCATGGACCTCCTCATCAGAGTGGATCAAAAGAAGACACAGCTTTGGACTAAGGTTGCCTACGCCTACAGCCAGCATACTCCCAATAAAGCTACAAAGAGAATGGGAATGTTCTCAACGACCGTTGGAATCGAGCAGCTCCATTTGCATCTAAGTGGCGCATTTGTGTGGATCAGGCATACTGGGAGAAGCCAAGAGGGGCGAATAAGGAAACCATTATGCAAAACGCCCAAGATCTATATGTTGTTATGGTGGGCAAACCCTTTGACCTCATGCATTGGTGGGTACTATTGAAGGACCAACCTAAATGGGAGACCTTTTGCAATCGATTTGCAGAAGCATCTTCCAAATTGCTAAGGATAAATCAGGTGGAGGCATACTCTGAGAGAGACACACCCAGCAACCCCGACACCCCCAGCACCTTTGGCACCCTAGCAACCCCCGCCAATAAAGATACAGCAACTAAAGAAGTTGGTGGGGTTATCTGTCCCATTGGAAGGAAAGTCGCCAAGAGAAACGCAAAGGAAAAAGTTCAGGACCCTGTATTGGATTTGGCAACCAAAGAGTTGTCAACCTTAGGGACAAAAAATGTGAATAACAGTAACATATTTGAATGATACGCCCAAGTGCAAGAAAAGAAGGCGGATGCAGCTTTGAAAGTCGTTCAACTAAGAAATCAACATCAATGCCTTAAAGAGATGAAGTATGACGACAAGATTTTAAGAATGAACATTGCTTAGATGTGTGCTGAGGATCAAGCTTGATATGGTCCTATTCAAGAAGAAAAGATTTATAAGGATAGATTAACAAGAAGCACACGATTGCCTCTACAAATAGCGGAAGACTCAATCTACAACGAAACCTATTTTCGGTGTTGATTTCGGATGCAAAGGCATTTGTTCCTATACATAGCTAACATCCTCGGGATTGTTTTGAGTACTTTTGGTTGAGGTACAATGATCTTGGTGGGCTCACCAAGTGCACCACAGCCTTGCAAATGTTAGCTTATGGTATATCGGCATATTGTGTCGATAAATACTTGAAAATTGGTGAAAGCATGGCTATGGAGTTTATGAAGAATTTTACCGCCAGGATCATTCAGGTGTTTGGGGAAGAGTACTCAAGAAAACCAACCAAAGCTGATGTTGATTGTTTACTGCAAGTGGCAGACGCTCGTGATTTTTCTGATATGTTAGGAAACATTGACTGTATGCACTAGGAATGAAAGAATTGTCCATCAGGTTGGCAAGGAGTGTTTGCAAAAGGGATATATTGATTCTTGAAACGGTTTCTTCCTATGACCTTTAGATGTAGCATGTCTTCTTTGGGTGCCCGGGAAGCCTCAATGATTTAAATGTCCTTCACTGATCTGATGTTTTCCAAGAGTTATATCAAGATCGGGCTCCAAAATGTGAATATGTCGTCAATGGTCATAAGTATAATATTAGATACTTCTTATCCGGTGGTATTTATCCAAATTGGGAGACCCTCATCAAAACTATTCCCCTTCCTCAAGGATTGAAGGCAAGAATACTTACAGAACATCAAGAGTCTGTTAGGAAGGATGTGGAGAGAGAATTTGGGGTTCTACAAGCTTGCTTCGCCATCATCTGTGACCCTGCTCAAAACATAGACAAGGCTGAATTAGGTATAATAATGAAGGCATGTGTTTTACTCCACGGCATGATTGTCGGAGACGAACATGACTTATATGACCTTACTTATGACTATGATGATGTGGAGGACAACACCCCCCTCCCTAATGTCCAACAAGGCCATCATTGGTGCTATGCATCCTACCTTCGTAGAGTATCACAAGTGTATAACCCAAAATTACATGCAAGTCTCCAATTAGACTTGGTTCAACAAATATGGAACCAACAAATGGTGCGCCAAGGATCGCAATTGTAGTTGTTATGTGTTGTTTGTTGATCTTTTGCGTTGTATTTTTCAAAGTGTCAAACCTTCGTATTGTATTTTTTTAATGCAAACCTTCTTATTGTACTTTTTAAATGTCGACATTTCATATTGTATTGGTTTTTAATTGAATTATAGTTTTTATTCTATCTTCATTGACTCGTTCAACCAATAAATTGAAATTAAATACCTTTTAACATGTTCAACTAAAAAAAATTAAGTGATCAATTTTCCAAAAATTTTAAATAAAATAATACATTTTTTTGCTCAAAAAAATAAATATTACTTTATTCAAAAAATAAAAAATATTTATACAAGTTATAAACTTAAAACACAAACACAAAATCAAAAGGACAAAACTAATAAAATATGCTTAATGGTGAACTTCATGACAAATATTTAATTCAATTATCTTGGAGTGAATTCCATTGGTTGAGAAAGTGATGGAATGCAAGTTCTAGAAACATGGATCTTTTGTTGACGTGGTAGGCCTGAGTTTCAATAACTGAAACTCAGGTTGGGAATGCTCTTATATATCATTTAAATTGGAGGCTATGTGCAAACTTGAATTTGGTTTGGAACCACCCCCAAGGTCCATGGATGAAAGGCATGCTTTCACCTTCGTCTTCTATGTCTCTACTGTGCCTGGGAATTTGTAGCTACATTAAGTGGGACAATTGCATTTGTAAATTTGAATGCTGAGATATTTGGCAATTGCAATCACCATCCTACGATAATTAAACATATTCACCATTAATTCTACCATAAAAATTATGATGCTTGAACAATATCATTCATATGTCTATGCCTATATTAGGATAAAAATTTTCAAAGCTAATAAGTAATATGCGACAGATTCTAAAAATGTAGAATTTCTTAAAAAAGGAGTTTGTTAAGGAGCATCTATAACGTTTTATGAAATTATGGCTAACCCATCTAGTGAACTTGAAGTTGTATTTATATAAAAGTTACACAAAATTAAATTTACATAAATATTCATAATTTGTTATTACACCCCCACAATTTAATAGAGGGGTTGCACAAATATATTGAACCTTAAAAATAAAAACCATGCAAAGATAATCCGTAAGTGAAAATATCTGCAATCTATGACGTAGTAAGAATATATTATACAACCAAATCACCACAGACAATATCACTCATGAACAAAGTGATAGTCAACTGTTGTATCATTGTTGCAATTATGCTGAACTAGATTTGCGGTCATATATGTGGCACTAACATTGTCATAATATAGTTTACTAGCTCCTTTGCTTTAATCCCTATATCAAATAGAAGCTTACAAATCTGGATGCTTTCCGTAATCATGTAACCCCTAACATAATATTCTATGATTGTCGAAGACTTAGAGACAGTCAGTTGTTCTTAGATCTCTAGGCCATTGTTGTGTAAAATTACCGCAAGTGCATGGTGCCAATGTAATTAACAATGACCAATACGGGTCGTATCCATAGGGAACTTGGTTTCAACCACCAAAACTAATTAATCTACTCAATCTAGGTGAATCAAGTTTGGAGATTCATCCACTAAGAAAACAATAACAACTAAGAATTGATTAAGAAATCAGAGGATCAAAACACTCAAGTTGGAATTAGCAGCACAACTACACTAGCAAATCAATTACTAACCCCGTAAAACTTGCCTAAGCTTGCTAGAAGAATGAATAGATTACCAATTTGGCCTACCTCCTCCCACTTTCAAGGGTCGAAGACTAATCCTAAAACTATAGTCTCCTAGTTTCAAGGGACTAAAAGTCGAAGGATTACAACATCTACAATGACAAATCCCAATTAGAACTTCAATTATTTTCATGTCCAAACTAAGTCATGGCAGGTAAAGGTTTTGTCTTTCAGCTTCCCCTAAACCGTAGTAGAAATAGATGAATACTCTTCCAAGTAATTCATCGAACGTGTGGTGAGCGAAGTGGAATTCAATAACATAAACATGGGACAAGTAAAGTTTAGGGCTAAATCATGATTCAACTACGCATAATTGGCATTAATCCCAAGCCAAGTTGGAAAATTTAGCCACTAATTATATTAACAATTACCATAGCAAAAACTAACTTGATAAACACGATGAACACAAAACCCCAGAAAATCAATAACAAGATAAAAGATAATTGAGGAGCAAACTTGGATTACGTAATAACGATTGTCAATCAATCTTCAATATTCACCACCTTGATGTAAAGGAGTTTTAGAAACCTCCCAAATAAACAGTAAAATTGCCTCTAGAGAAGTGCTCTAAAATAAACTAAAGATACCCACCAAATAAGTCTGAAAGTTGTTTTAATACCGCGAAAACTGGAAAAACACATGGGTGTCTGTGCACTGTAGCATGGCTGCCTGTGCATAGCTTCGAAAAATAGGGTCTTCGATGCAGGACTTCTGCATAGTTGTGCCATAGTGCACGACCACCAGTGCACTCTCCTGGGTCCTTCAGTCTGACTTTTTCGGCTCTTGAAACTTCATTGAACCTCTTTTCCCCCTTGAAACTTGTCCCCATGGCCTTCCATTCTTTGAGGATTAGTGATTTTTTTATCTTCTCAGCAGAAACTCCTGAAAATAAGAAAAATCACTTTATAAGCATAATATAGACCGAATGAGACAAATTGGACCCTTTCTTATTAAGGCTCAACATAAAACTAGTGGGGAAAAGGGATCAAATGGGGGCTAAAATGAGGTCAAAATAAAGGTTTATCAACTCCATCATGCTTATCTCTTTCTTGTCTCCAGGCTGGACTAACTATTGAATACTCAATAAGAAGATGAACCTCTAAGTTCACCCTCCTCAAGCAAGAGAATATTAACCAACCAATCAAACAAAATCATACATCAAAGGTAGCCAAGTCAAGTTATCAAAACATTTTCAATAGAATTCTATAAATTAGTCTACCCAAGTGCAACAAACCAAACACCCCATCGTGACATCATGAAGTAAGACAAGCGGTCCCTTAATCAGTGGTAAGTAAGCGTGATTGGTATAACCTCACTTTGGGATAAGGTGAAACACTCCTCTCAAAGTGTTTAGATATTTAAACTTAGGTACACTCAAATACTCAAACTAATCATGCGGACTACCATAAGCTTGATAGGATTCTCTATTCTCCACCCTTTTATGCAAAATGCAAGAATGTCACTATTGAGTACTTGCAAAAAGGGTGTAATGGGTCTAAGGTTAAGGGTGAGAAGGGGAATCAATTTAGAAAAAATGGAGCTACTAGCCAAAACACTAGGGAGCAAAAACACCTCCTCAACAACAAGTACCAAGATACCTACTTCACTACTCAAATGATAAATGAGCACAAACCCCACAAAGGACCACAAGGAAGGAGTTGAACATATTTATTGAACTAATCGCATGCCAAATACTTTATTCACAACTTTTTTCTTTTTTTACTTTTTTTTTGAATGAATGAATAAGAAACAAGACCATGATACATGTGAATGGCATAGAGAACACAAAATTGCAACTCACAATCCGTCAAATCTCAAACCACCATTGGAAACACCCTAAAGATAAATCAACCTTCCAAATATACCCACCTCAACATAAAAGTATTGCTCCACTAGACTTTGGCAAAGGTATGAGAATTATGCATAGGGCCAAGGGTATAGGGAATGTACTTCCAACAACAAACAGGGAAGGGCTAGCGAGAGGGATATCATACATCAAAGGTAGTTTTTAGGCTCATGTGGCTATAAAATCCATGGAATGCCTCAATCATATCAACATATGCACATGTCGAATGTGATCTCGAAGAAAACAAAACCAAGTTTTAGAGATGCAAGTATGGATGAGCCACACAAGAAAGGAATTATGAGACTACATGTAATAATAGTCATTAGGCTCAAAATCTCACAGGTTAGTCTACCACAATCAAAGCAACTTACTCCAAGTTATGCCATTATCAAAGTCAATCAAGTCAAACCACATAAATCTCATGAGCAATTGGCATGTAACAGGTAAAGTAAATACAAATTGTGATACCGACACGATTTTTGCAAGATTTACACCAAGACAAGCCACACTCAATACAAGATCATGTCAAATTGATCAACTATCACAACTTGCACCATCATCATCATGAAAGGGGTTCTAAAAAAAATTCAATTTTTAATTTTTCAAAAACTATAAATCTACCTAAGAAAGCAATAAAGCACACAGAGGATAATGAAGAGAAAGGTAAGAGAGAGTACTTATGAAGCTTATGAATTCCCAACTTGAACACTTCTTCTCCTGTGATCCAACATCTAACCTATATGGTCTAAGTTATATTCTCTACTAAATGAAAATTGCAAATATAACCTAATAAAACTACATAAAATCCTAGCTACATGATGCAAAAGCAAGAGTTGTCATCAAAATTGTCCCACAAATCCACACTTCCACCCAAAGAGCTACAAGCTCATTCCCCATGCATAAGATTTTCATTGTTCTCAATGAAAAGGACATGCAAAGAAACAAGGGAAAGAAAGAACTTATAGTGCAAAGAAGGAAACAGGGGATGGGGAAAGAATGACACTCTTCTTCTCTTTTTTTTTTTTAAGCAAGTAAATACTTAGGTTACCTTCCAAGGAGTGCATGTTTTAGGTCCCTAACTTGACCCTTACCTCAGGTAGTAGATGGCGGCAGGGAGAACCAAAAACAGTTAATGGTGGTGAATAATCATCTTCTCAAGATGAACTGTAGTGCCTCCAAAGTAAGTCAAGATTAGCTAAGGCAATTCAAAAGGGGCATAATACCTCATGATGGATGCCCCATCTCCTTCAAACACGTCTAACCCATAAATGGATGCAGAAACAGCAAGAAACACAAGAACTGTAGGAATTGAACCTGTTGTAAATGGAAGAGAAATAGGTGGAGGAAAATAGAAGTCCGCCTTCTCCCCGCACAACTGGAAAGACCTCTTCCCTGCAAGCACATCAATCACTACTCCTACAGTAGCTAGAAACAGCCTCCCCAAAATAATAGGGAGATGGCAACTCTTATCCATATCCATAATTTCAAGGTCATATCGGATGATGAACTTACCCATGCAAACTGAAATGTTCTCTAGAATACCCACAGGAGGCCTGATCGAGAGATCTGCTAACTAAATGGTCATGTTGGTGGGTTCTTAAAGCTAAAGCTCTCTACAATGAGAGACAGGCATTAAGCTCAAACTAGCTCCCATACAAAGAGCTCTCTAAACCTAAGGGTCCCACATGGAGCAATAAATGGAGAAACTATAAGGATGCTGTAGCTTAGATGACGACTTACTTTGAAATACCATGCTGCATACCTCTCCTATAGCAATCACTATAACCTACTCAAGCTCGCCTTTCTTTGAAAGAAGCTCTCTCAAGAATTTTAAGTACAATGGTGCTTCCTTGAGAGCCTCTAGGAAAGGGACATTAATATAGATCTCGCTCAGTTTATCCAAGAATCTCGTAAAATAGCACTCAAGCTTGGGTAATACCATTCTCTAAGGGAATGTTAGAGATGACTGGTAGGGGCGAACTGGAGGTGAATAAGTGCACTTTTTCTCTAAACTCTGACCCTCTCCCTGCTTCATACCATTTGTTTATGCAGAAACAGGAACTGAAACTATCTCCTGAAGTACCATCATAGGACTCTCTATTAGCTCATCACTCTTCACAGAGATTGCATTAAAGTGACCCCTGGGATTTGTTTTAGTTTGGCCCAATAGATGCCTCTGAGGTTAGCACAAATTGCAAACCTGTTGGGCTATCTTAGCAATTTAGGTGTCCATCAGCTTTTGGTGGGAAGCCATAGTCTCGAACTTAGAAGGCAACTGACTGATTGACTCACCAAGATCTTCATTAGTATTGGTTTGGGTTTGGAAAAGTGCTCGATGAGACTCTCCAAGTGAGATTTTGGTTATGGAGATTGAAGGGGCAAGTTGTAAGGGACTCTATACTAGAACCCAGGTAGTTGTTGTATAGAACTCTAAGGTTGTGGGTTAGAGTTTTTGTAGGGAGGGTTAAAGTGATTCCTCGATCCAAGATTATAAGTGTTGGAATAGGGATTGTTCTATGGTGTAGTGTTGAAACCATGAAGGGCATTAGCATACTCAACAGGGGAAGGACCACTGTAGCACTCAATAGATGTATGTCCCTTGCACACCACATGTCTTATATAAAGCATGTACTCCAACTGAAGAACTAGAAGAGTTGCCTAAAATAGTAGTACCAACTTTGTCAAGTCTCTTGGGTAATGCATCCACCCTGATGGCTAAAAGTGTCATAACATCAGCCTTATACTTGCCACTGTTCTTCTTTAGATTAGCCCATTCTCTACACCAATGATAATTGTTGGACGCCATCTCTTCTAACAAAGCCTTCCCCACTTCTATGGAATTTCCCATGAGAGCATCTCCTATCGCAGCATCTACTGAAATCTTTACTGATTCTTCTAGCTCGTTATAGAATGTTCAGACTAAGAGTCAGTCAACACCATGGTGAAGGCATTGCAGTTGAAGATCTTTAAACCTCTCCTAGGCTTCATATAAATACTCCCCATCTTATTGAGCAAAGGATGTAATGTCTACTCTTAGCTTTGTAGTTTTACTAGGTGCAAAGTACTTACTGAGAAAAACCTTCGAGAAAGCCTCTCAAATAGAGAAAGAGTTTCAGTCTTCATTTTGTAGCCAATTGCTGGCTCTATCCTTAAGGGAAAATGAAAAGAGTTGTAATCGAATAGCATCAGCAGGTACCCCTTTAAGCTTGATTGTGTCATATTTCACAAGGAAGGTGCAAAGATGCATATTGGGGTTCTCCAAGGGATGCACACTAAACTGATCCCTCTCCATTAATGTGATAAGGGTTGGTTTGAGCTCGAAGCGGTGTGCCTCAACTGCAGGCCTTACAATAGAGGAGTCAGCCCTGATAACTTCGGGCATAACATAGTCACGGAGCCCCATGTTCTCCTCTCCACCTGCCATCTTTACCTCTTTCTTCTTTCTTCTCACTTCTCTGCATCGCTTTCATTTGGTTGCTTCAATTTCATGATCTAGGGGAGCAAGGTTCTGATTTCCCTTATGTCTGCTATGCATACAAACCAAACACTATAACAAGCGTAAGCAATGTCAAGCAAGAATAAAGAAGAACTAAAAACTATAAAAAGGAAAATCAAATCCTAGTCTAGAGTATTCTAATATGTTTTGATATTGAATAGAACAAGTTCCCCGGTAATAGTACCAAAAACGTGTTGTGTAAAATTACCATAAGTGCATGGTGCCAATGTAATGAGCAAGGATAAGTACGGGTCGCATCTACAAGGAACTTGCTTTCAACTACCAAAAATAATTAATCTACTCAATCTAGGTCAATCAAGTTTGGAGATTCAACTATCAACTAAGAAAACGATAACAATTAAGAATGTGATTAAGAAATCAAAGGATAAAACACTTAGGTTGGAATTAATAGCACAACTACGCTAACAAATCAATTATTAATCGCATAAAACTCCCCTAAGCTTGCAGCAAGAATGGATAGATTGACAATTTAGCCCATCTCCCCCATCTTCAAGGGTCAAAGACTAATCTTAAAACTATAGTTTTCTATTTTCATGAAACTAAGAGTCGAAGGATTACAAGATTTACAATCTTGAATCCCGATTAGAACTTCAATTATTTTCATATCAAAATCCCAATCATCTACCAGGTCATGGTAGGTAAAGGTTTCGTCTTTCAACATTCCCCTAAACCATAATAGAAATAGATGAATACTCTTCGAAGCAATCCATCGAACACGTGGTGAGCAAAGTGGAATTCAATAGCACAAACATAGGATAAGTAAGGTTCGGGATTCAATCATGATTCAACTAGGCATAACAAGCATTAATCCCAACCTAAGTTGGGAAATTTAGCCACTAATCATATTAACTACTACCATAGCGAAACCTAATTTGATAAACATGATGAACACAAAACCCTAGAAAATCAATAATAAGGTAAGAGAGAATTGAGGAACAAACTTGTATTAACACAATAAAGATTTTCAACCAATCTTCAACACTCACAAACTTAATGCAAAGGAGTTTTAGAAATCTCCCAAATAAACCCTAAACTTGCCTTTACAAAAGTACTCTAAGATAAACTAAAGATGCCCCCCAAATAAGTCTAAAAAATATTTTAATACCACAAAAACTGGAAAGACGAACAATGGTACGTCAATGCATAGTTGCCCATATATGGTCGTTCACTGCCATGGATGATTTTTCATTGTAGCATAGCTGTCCGTGCGAAAGTTCGGGGAACTGGTTCTTCACTGTGGGATTTCTGCACAGTTGTGGCATAGTGCACGGCCAATCATGCACTCTCATGGGCCCTTCAGTCTTGCTTTTCTAGCCCCCAGAACATCCTTGAACCTCTTTTTCTCCTCGAAGCTCGTCCCCATGGCCTTCCTTTCTATCAGAACCAGTGATTCCTCATCTTCTCGACAGAAACTCCTGAAAATAAGGAAAATCACTTTGTAAGCATAATATGGACCGAAGGAGACAAATTTAATCCTTTCTGATTAAGATTCAACATAAAACTAATGGGAAAAATGGATCGAATAGGGGCTAAAATGAGGTCAAAATAGGGGTTTATGAGCAATACCAAAAAATATTACATACCACATACTAGAATGATAAGAATCGTTGCAACAGGTTCTCCCAACATCTGAATAAGCAACAACTCTAGATGACTCAACTAAGCATTGAAATTAAAAGTCATGATTCAGATTTAGGCTGCCTTGTAAATACTTAATGGTACGCTTCCCATCATAGAGGTGAGTAGTACAGGGAACGTGTATAGATTGGTAAATTACGTAGATTGTATAAAGTAAGTATGGTCACATAATACCCCAAAATTTTAGTTACAAATTTTGATTTATGTACTAATGTGTAATTAAGTGTATATTTTAGGTATTTTATTTTAGACATATATACGTGCTTAACTTAATGTTAGTGTTATTATTTGGGGGGAATAATTAGAAGTTGGCTTATTGATAATAGTAAGACCTTATTCAAAAAAACAAAAAGTAATAAATTGACCAAAAAAACGAGAAGAAAGGAAATAGAAGAAAAGGAAACAGGGCCATAAAGAAGAAGAAGAAGAAGAGAAGACGAAATAGGAAATTAGTAGAGAATTGAGTTGAATAATTCTACCTTTGTCTTCAACGTAGAATTTATTAGCGAAAGATTAATTGGATAATTTATGTTTGAATTTGAGAAATCAATTAAGGGTTAAAGTTATGATTTTGGATGTTTTTAAGGTTTACTAGATTTTTTTCTACTATTAAAAATGATAGAATAAGACAACAAAATCTAATAAACTATCACATAACCATCTACCTAGAACTACCACCTAAGATTGTAAACAAGTGTAACAATGAAGACAGGAGATTTCATTATCCCCAAACTGATACTATCTTAATAGTATAACACTAGTTGATCCTCCACCATCAATTAAAGCCAAAGCTTGTTGATTGTTGATTAGGTGAAAGGTAATACGTATAAAATTATAATGCTTTGATATATTCCTTTGAGGGTTGTACTTGCTTTGCCCATAAGAATTTTTCATGAACAAATTGACAAATGTTTACTTCCTCTTCTCAAGGGTTCATTGTACCCAACCTCTTATCCATTTTTCAATGTCCTTTTCCTACTTCAAACCGACCGCAATGAGGCACATAGCCACGCTCACAGCCAAGGTCTAATGGATTAGAGATTTATTTTCACTTGTTAGAAAACCCACCCTTAAAGGTTTCATGTTTAGTTATGATTGTTGGCTATGTGGATGTTGTGAATTTGATGTTTATGTTATGAATTTAGTTGTGCATGCATTAGATTGTGGATAATTGGCTTCGACACTTGAATTAACTGAACAAAAACGGTCAAATATATATTGAAATTTTGGATTTACTTGTATTTTGGTTGATGTTTTAATTTTCGCGAAATAATGCTTTGAGAAAAATACTAAAACTTTTACTTTCAATTTTGCATAACGGTTGGCAAATGCGTGCAAAATTTTACGAATTTTGGATGTGTTTTATGAATTATGTATTTTTGATTAAAACTACCTTGTTTGGTGAGATTGGGGACTGTTTGTATGCTTCCTTTTTCTTTTTCTTTTTTAGGGTCAAAGGGATGATATTTCATTCTCTAGCAAGAAGGTCCATGCTTACATATGATTCAGTCTTCAGCAAGGACACATTTATCCAGACCTTCTCAAGTATTCCCATATTGACCCTAGCAAGGTGATGGGCTACCATATTGATATCGCTTTTGACATGTGATCAAGCACAAAGTTGAAAATATTTGTACCTGGAGAAGATATCCTCAAGCACCAAATTTCATCTACAAAGCTTGTAAAGTAAGTAGATCTAGAGATTAAAGATAAACAATCAGATTCAAGAATAAATCTTTGATGTCCTAATCTTAATGCGAGCTCAGGCTAAACCATGCTGCTTTCCCCTCTACTAATTGGGGAGACCATCAGGCTTTGCAAGTAGAAATGCTCACTGATTTAACCATATTTTTTATCACCTTGGATCATGGTAGCAAATGAGACACATCCATCAATGACTAAAGAAATATCAACTTGTACATTTACCATGGAAATTCAGGTACTTCCCAGGTTCCATTGCATTTCAAGGAAGGCCAACCACTTTTATTCACTAGTCCTTTTGGAAAATTCTTCATGTCTATCACTAATCTTTTTGTCCTTTCTATCACAATATGCCAAGGTGCAAACTTTCTAGCTAAAAACTTTATTATTTCTTACAAACCAACAATGCCAAGCAAGAATTATGGCCATTTGTAATTTATCCTTGTCCAAATTTGACAACCACACCTTAATCAAATCATGCGTATTGTCAACAGTCTTGGCCTCTTCATATGCATCTCTCCAAACACCTTCTCCCTTTGCCAAGAATGCTATAGTTTTTCATAGAAAGAAGCTCATAAGATAGGTCGGTATGGCTTGAAAAATGATCTTCAAGAAAACCCCCTTGTCTACTTGTGATAAGAGCTTTTCCTTCCACCTGTTTACTTTTTTCTAAATTCAACCCTTAACTACAAAGATGATAGATTTCTTTGATCATCTCACAATGGTAGGCACATCAAGATATTTAGCATGTTTTTCCACACAAGCCATGCCCAAAATAGTTGCAAGCTCTTGCTTTTTGTCACTACCAGCAATCTTACAAAAATAGACATCTGACTTATCAAGGTTAATCTTTTAGCCCAATGCTGCTTTATAAATGTTGAGAATATCAACTATATTCAAGCATACCTCTCAGGTGGCTCTAGAAAAAAGTAAGTTGTCATTGGTAAGAAAAAGATGATATATATTTAGACCATGCTTGCTACTAAAAACTCCATGTAATTGAGCAACCTCCTTAGCGTTGGATACAAGGCTTGAAAGGGCCTTTGCCACCCATATAAACAAGTAAGATGAAATGGGGTCTCCATTAGAAGGGAGTAGATGAACATCGGGGACTCCATTTAGAACAAAAGACTAGGAAACTGAATTAATACAATTCATCACCACCCTCACCCACTCTTGATTAAACACAAATTTGAGCAATAATCTCTCTAAGAATCTTCACTCCACCCTGTCATAAGCCTTGCTTATGTCTAATTTAATGACCAAAAATCCCCTTCATCTCCCTTTTCCCTACTTCATTGAATGAAATACCTCTAATGCTATAAGAACATTATCGGTGATTAATCTTTTGGGAATGAAGGCACTTTGATTGTCCAACACTATTTGAGATAAGAAAGATATTTCAACTAATTGGCTGGGGTCTTTGATGTAATTTTATAAACATTACAAAGGCTAATGAGGTAAAATTCTATCATTTTAGTGGGAATTTCTGTCTCTGGGATAAGCAAAATATTGATGGAGTTAACCGTTCTAATATCCCCATTACCCCCTTAAAACATGTTGGACAAAAGACGCTACCTCATTCCCAATAATATGCCAAAACTTTTGAAAAAAAGTTGCTACATACCAAAGGTCCTAGTGCTTTGAAAAGGTGCATCTAAAAAAGAGTCAAATGGACCTCCTCCACTTTATAAGGCTTCATGACGACAAGGTTTATTTCATCAGTGACTAATGGCTTTATACCCGGAAGGGCACAGTCATAGTCTTGAGTTAGGCAAGAAGCAAAGAGAGCCTCATAATGATCAGTGACTACCTTTAGTAAATCAATATCTTCAGGTTTCTATTCACCTTTATCATCATATAGGCCCCAAATAAAATTCTTTTGACTTCATTGCTTTGCTTTAAGATAGAAACAAGAAGTATTCTTGTCCCCATCCTTAAGCTCTTTCACCTTTGCCCTTATGAACCAATGTGACTCAACAGTCTTTCGGAAATCACCAAGGGAAGCCTCCAGTTGATCACATTGTTCCAAATTGGGGGTTATAGGATGGCAACGTTGTGTCTTTAAAAGTTCCTTTGCCACCTGTTTAATTTTTTTCCACCATTCACCTAAAGTAACCTCATTCTAGGAGGTTAAAGCATTTGCATAAGATTGAAGTCTGGTTACTGGGTCATGATTGTCAGTACCTTCCATCCACATGCTCCTAACCAGTTGCTCACACCCAACATTTTACAACCACTAGGCTTTAACTTGAAGGGTTTCTTGTTACTTCAAACTCTTGGCCACGTAACCATTGTATTCAACATAATAGGTGAGCAATTAGACTTGTATTCATCGTATTCTTCGCCTTGTACTATGGAACAACCTAAACCTATAGTTCATTAGCATCTAGCCTTTCATGAACACTTGTTGCTTCAATCTCACCTCTTTCATATGTAAACTAGTGTCCAACATATCCTAAATCTTTAATATCACAATATTCTAAAGTTTCCTTTAATTTAACCATAACACATTATTCTTGTTCAGGCCTCCCCATTTTTCATTTATGGACAAAATTTCATTAAAGTCACACCTCCATTTAACCTCCTTGCCAATGAGCGAATAAGCTACCAAGTCTTGTGCTTGTGGTGTGCTTCAAGGTGCCCATAAATACCTACAAACCTCATTTTTAACACATTGTTTTTCCAGTAAACAATCACCCATAATGCACTATTTTTCCAGTAAACAATCACCCATAATCATGCTCTACTATGAACCCCAAAAGCATGACCAAAACCATATTTATGTCAAACATTCTCCGTAATTTTTGTTGACGGCATAGTCTCGGAGAAAAAAAAACTACGTCGGGTGGCAAATTCTTTCTCTAATGTCGAAGTGGATTAACTATATGGGAGCCACGACCCCCTCCCTGGCAGTTCGAACAAAAATCATCTTGATGGTGACTTGCTAGATTAGCCCTCACCAACCTCCACTGTTAAATAAGAACTCTCATCCACTTCCATATGACTGGCTTTCGTCTTTTATTGCTCCTCTATCTCAATAGTCACTAATTCTCCTTCAGCCTCTAAAGTCTTCTACTCAATCATAAAGACATTTTTGCACTTCTTTTGACTCCCATATCCCTACTTGTCCAATCTTTCCCAAGTACTACTTTCTAATGTAGCACATCCCACAGAAAAAAACTAAACGATTGCTCATGGTGGACAAATAGAGGAATTGTGGTATTTTTATCAAGTATGTTCATAAAAGGGGCATCACTTAGGTGTAGTGGAGTAATAACAATCAAAGCTTGTATATCATTGTTTACATATGCAAAATATTAGGATTGGGTTAAGGGCTAAGGGTCATGTTTTGCATTGGTAAAGTTGACAACACAGCCCTCCAATCAGCGATAATAAGAGAGTAGCTTTCTCTGATTGGACAAGCATGAGATTTGGATGAATTTCCATTTTCGGGCTATGCTTGACTTGGGTAAGTCCTTCAAAATAAATTAGTGTAGGTTTCCTTTTGTGAATTAAAAAGAGCGAATTTGTAGATTCACCCTTTTCTTTGTTCTTGATGACTGAATATTTAGTTTTCTTTGGACTAAACTATGAGGCCCTAGGTAAAGCTCAACTCCTTTATCCTTCCATTGACGCTAGTTCGCATCGAAGAGTTGAAATCTTTGTTCTCTCGACCTCTTTCTCTTCTAGCATCGCTTGTGTCATTTGTTTATGAGGACTTGCCCTAAGCCAATCTCTGTATTGGAAAATCCACTCATAATCATCACTCTTCTAATTTGGACAATCGCCATTCGCATGGCCTAATTTTCCACAATAGTAATAGAATATGGCAGCCTTTCATATTGAAAATGAACCCATTTTTGCTTACCATTCTCTACAACAATATGTGTTTTATGTTGTAGAGGCTTATTTATGTTGAGCAGAATCCTAATTTGAATAGCATGCTCTAGTTCAAGTGGATATGATTAATCACACTCAAAATATCCTCCCAGGCCTTATACAATCTCCTCAATGTATTTGGGCTTTCCTCTATTGAGAAGGACATCATATACCATTAATTAAAATGGTGATTTCTTAAACACAATTCTGACAGTTGTTGGTCCCCTTTTACCTCCTAAAGCAGTAACATATACTTGTCAAAAGTCCATGGGTAAACATCCAACACTCTCCATATCCATGATAGCATGAAATTGGAAAATAAACAGGTTAGGTTCAATTGCTCTTGCAGAGAAACCATCCTTGAGTCGCCAAATTGCTCGGAGTGTGCGTTATAACACTTCAAACAAAGAGGATGATCAGTTTATAACTTACCATCAAGCAGGAAAGATTTTTTAGCTTCCTCAACATCTTTGTGCTCATTTGATCCTTACACCCCTATTACCCATTCTTCCACATCTATAAGTTTTAATTTTTTGCCATTCCTCTGAGAGAATGGTATCGTCTTCCTCTATAATAGCATCATAGCACAACTGAAAGAAAAAAAACTAAATTACTCACAGCGGACTAGGTTGTCAGAACTGTAGAAACTTAAAAGTGAAATAGTAACTATGTTTTAGTTAAAGTTGTGATTTCGATTTTATTGAAAAATAATATTATGGTAATATGAACTATATAATCTCATCAAGTCATGTTATATAGGGAAAGAGGTTTATGTCTTACAGATGGCTATTGATTATGATGCAAAATAGAGCTATGGTCATAGTAGTAACTGTCATTATATTTAGGTCACCAACAATAGAGGTTTTAACCAATCCCCTAGGATATGAATGTCGACCTCATATATTATGTTAGCCATGAAGATCCATATTGAGGATGGTTTTAACCTAAATTTACTAGAATATAAATCTTGAACCTATTTCTATCTTTTTACTCTTGATCTAGGCTACAGCTCATTAAAAAAAGAACAAAAAATTTGGTTCTCCCAAATTCCCTCTCAATTTTCAATTCAAATGTTGAACCTATTTCTATCTTTCGAAAATGGATTAAAATATCCTAATCACCTAACCAATAATCTCTCCTTTTTACAAAATCAAAAATTTTAAAAAAGTGTGATGCTTTTCTTTTTTTCCTCGTACATGCAAGAAACATCCCCCAATTGCATGCGTATTTCTCCTTCTCATGCTCTCCCCTCCATCTCTTCCCCTTGACAGCCTTGCCACTAGCTAGCACTGCAAATGACTCTGCCAGTTATCTACTCTCCGATGACCACCTAGTACGTAGTAGCCGCTCATTTGTCCTCTCTATTACTCACCTTGTTCCTTTGAAGTAATTTAATGTCTATTTAGAGTTTTCAAGTCCTAAACTCTACTCCAATGATCTTGATGCAAATTCTTACATTGTTTAATCCTAATTCAAGTTCTTGATTCTAGATTTTCACTTTAAGCCTTTGCTCGTTGGAGAAAACTCTTCTTTTTACCAATCTTGCCATAACCTTAATAGTAAACATCTTTCTCTTCAATCCAATTGTCCTTGTGGGCTTAATTAGGTTTTCCTAATTTGAATGAATCAAGGAAGGCTTTGCAAGGTTAAGAAGTAAATTTTCCATGACTTAAGGGTTTGTGGACATGGCTTGTTATAGAGGAAATTCATATAAGAAAATTCGCTATTATTGACCTGAAAACAATTTGAAAATTCACTAGAAAATATTGGTTTCATGAAAAGTTCTTAAATTTTGTAGAAAACTAAATACCTGATTCAACTTGAGATACTTAATTTCAATTTAAAATGAGTGAGCTATAGTTTTTTTTTTCCCAAGACTGCATAGAGGTAGACTAAAACTAACGCAGTTGGATTGTTGGCTTACTTTGGGTCCCTTAATGTTATATTCTATTGTTGCTCCAAATAAAAATTGTATTACACATCTAGGTCTTTGCATATTATGCTAATTTCTTATGATCCCATATCAAGAGGACAAGTTACTGGAATTTGGGACTAAAATGTGACTCGAACATGAAAGTTTGCTCTTTTGTTAAAAGGTTTAATTTTTGGTTAATAAATTAGGAAATAACTGATAAAATTATTGTAAGTGCTGTAAAAATAAAGTTTTGGTTTAGGAGAGTAATTTTGGAAATTGAGCCTTGCTGGGTTGTGAAATTAACTTATGGTCTATACATGTTATGACCTACTATTTTGTCATCTAACACATAAATTTAGATTCAAGCTCAAGCTAACCAAGGTCACATGCTTATTGAGGTAATGTTTATGTCATACCTCCCCTTGGATGCCTTTTCAAATGTGTTTTAGGTGTTCATAAAATTGTTTATGTAATGTTGCATCCCAAAAGGTACTTTATGTGAAAAACGTGAACTAATATGTGATGTTATATTCAAGCAATTCATCAATTACATGGATTTATTGAAAACATTTTAATCTTGGTTGTACTGGGTTGTGTTTCAAAGAAGGTAATTGGACAAATTCATAAGACACTAAGTTTTTAAAATGGATGACTAAGGAGAGTTGCTAGAGAGTGGTCCTCGAGATAAGTGTAGTTTACATAGATATTGAGATAGGATAGTCTCCTTATGCTATAACTTGTGGTTATTTGGGTACGTGTCATGGTAGACAAATGGCTGCAATTCATGGGTAACAGAATGTAGCATCCTATGAATTAGTTTAACTGAAGGCTATGAGACCCTCTGATGGAGTTAGTCTCCAATAATTGAACCTTGTGAATTGTAATATAATTTGGAAAGAAGGTAACAATTATAAAGAGTTTATGGTGGTTGGGAACTAATACCTTTTGAACTATTTGAAATATATCCTTCTCAGCCCCAAATGTTTGAAATAAATTTGTGATTGACCATTAAGGTAGACATTATTGACTTTCATCTCACTGTTCGAAATGTTTTGTTTTTAGGCACTGGTAATCTGCATAGGGATGGGCTAATAGAGTGAGGCCCTAAGATCATTTATCATAGCTAAGTTGTTCAGCTCAAAATATGTAGTTGTTAATTACCTTTTCTTGTATAATAATGGTTTAACTTGTTAACTTTTAAAGGGTTGATTTTAACTAATTTTGTCATCTATTTCTTTCAAGAAATATGCTAATAATTCCCATTGAACCTTCTGCTACGTTAAAATAGGATTAACAATGGAAATAAAGTGAATTAGAATTTTTACAGTGTTACAATGGAAATGAATAATTGATATTACATACTTTACTCAAAGTATCCTTGGAGATAGTAGCAAAGATCCAAGACCAAATTAATTGCTCTATGTGTAGCCAACAAGAATGGGTAGGATTTATCCCCAAAACACTCAGTGCAAAGAGAACTAGAGATAGTGGTTGCATGATTGAACAATCAGCATACCATCCAACTGGGGTATATTGATGACAAGGGTGAATTAGGTGCACCATGATAGGTAGTCATCCGCCAAGGCAAGTCTAGTAGTGACATAAGCCGTGAAATTCATCATCCACAAATTAGGTGAATCAGAGATGACAAACTAGCAAAAGGGCTTTCTTGTGGTGCTAAGGAGGAGATGCTAGATTAAGCGGCCTACTTGAACTATATTCTGTCCAATTGAATCCACAACTTACGAGATTATAAGTACCATCGGAGTAAAGAAGCCTCAGCTATAAGATGTGCATGGGAATTGTTGGTTGTAGGGATGGCTAAGCGAAATCAATAGTAGCCATGGTGGGAAACGATAATGAGGAGGCATAGCATGATGGCGGCGGCGGAAGCGAGAAAGGGAGCCATGAAGACTATTTTCTTCATTGTTGGTACAAGGAAAAGAAATACAAGTAATAAAATGAGAAATCAGCTCTGCAATTGGAGGTGTAGATTAGATTATGCACTTTATTGAAGTCACCTAAAATGAAGTCACCGATAACAATGTCACTCAAAGCATGTTCTTTTCAATTTATAATAAGCACTTTATTGGTGCTTATTTTGAAAACATGCTAGAACATGTTGAAGCATGCAGAAAATCATGCTGAATCATGTTGAAAATCATGCTAAAATATGTTGAATCATGCTCGATTGTGTTGAACTGGTTTATATGTGATTGTAATTGAGTCAAAAGATGTATTTATAAATTTATTTAAATATGTATACACTCAACATGACCTATTATAAGGCATATTTATTTATAAATGACTTTTTTTAATTGATATGTAACGGAGGATATATTAGGGTAGAAAAGATATGTAATCTTTTTCTTGTACCAATTTATGTATATATGCACGCACCTAGGGCTCAAAAGAGATCAAAGCCAATTCTCTTCAATACTTTCTCATGGTATCAGAGCCTAAAACGATCTTTGATTAACTTTTTTTTTTGCCCTAGCTATCATTTCTCATTCGAAAAAAAGGAAAAAAAAGTGGAGAATTCAATTCATACGCGGAACGCTACTGTCCATGAACGCAACCCTAGTCACCATCCTCTTACGTTGCAACCGCTATCCTGTCTCACGCCTGAGGGCCCCCAACCCTTCCCTGAGACCACGGTGCCTACTACTCCACTCTGGCAGAACCCTAACCCGAGTTCACACCAAGTCGCCGCCCCTTGATGCTGGCGCGACCTTGACTCGAACTGTGACTTTCACGGCATCCATTGCCATGCCATCACCATTCTTGATGTTGTGCTCTGCTGCGGGCCACGACTCCTCTTTTCTGTGGCCAAGTTTTCCGATGACTTTTCCGTGGGGATTTGACAGTGGGTTGCCTCAACCCACCTCTTCCTCCCTTGATCAACTTGTTGCAGGGTTGCAACACCTTCAGTTTGGTTCTAGGCAGACCCCCCTCCCATGGGCAGCTCCCTTGATTCCAACCTTTCCCATCTCCATCAACATCAAAAGTATTGTCCCTCAACCCCTCACTCACATTGGGAACTATCTCAATGGGTGCACTCATCTCACGACATTCTTGATCTCCTACAATCTTCTTGGTTTGGTTGATGGAACTTTGTCGCTGCCATCTTACACAATTCTTAACTCCGCCACCCGAGAGGTATTATATCCTCTCTTTTCTCAATGGTTACGTGGGGATCAAATGCTTATGTCTTGCCTATTTTTTACTATTTTTGGTGATCTTCTCATTGAATTACGTGATTTGAATCATTTTTATCAAATTTGGGATCGACTACACAAGTAGTTTCTAACTACTAGTTTGGCTCAAAAAATGGGATTAAGACAAAATCTCACTAATCTAAAGAAACAGATTACTCAACCTATGGAATCGTATCTTCAAGAAATTAAGGACATTGTTGACTTATTGGCTACGATAAATTCACCATTAACCAACTAAGAACGTATTCAATATACTATTGATGGTTTGGATGGTAACTATGAAACCTTTATCACTGTCGCTATCTACTTCTGGGGGAGCTTCATCTTTGACGACCTTCGCACTAAATTAACCATTTATGACCCACAAGTTTTGCGCCTTCGTGAGGGCAGCATGTCTATCCCCAATCATTAGGCTTTCGCCAGAGTGACTACTTCCTTCATAAATTATCGCTCTAGCACTCACACTACAAATTCGCCTCCAGTGGTCAACAAAAAAATTCTTAGCGGGGAGAAGGTAATCATGGGTGAGGTGGTCATGATAATCGTGGCCGCGTAGGTGGGCGTGACCACGGACATAATAGTGGTCAAGTTGGCAACCAATAAGCGCAGCAGCAATAGTCTATTAGGGAACAGGATACATCAGCATCAGGTATATCTCCTCTTCATAGTTCTTGTGTTGCTTTAGCTACTTTACCTACTTCAGTTTCTATTTCTCATTCTTTCCCTACTGTATGTGTTGACGTATCCCCCCTTCCCAAGTTGTTTGCCAATTGTGTTTTAGTCCAGGTCACACTGCTACATACTGCCCTCAGCATTTTCCTACTGTGGCCTCTCCTGCCTCCTCCTCAGGATTGACTACTTTCACTACGATCTAGACTTGCGAAGCTAATGATGTCCTCTGAGATCGAGGCTCAACCGCCGCATCTCATAGACCCGTGGGAAGGTATTTAGTCCCATAAACTCCCCTATAGTGGCACTGATAATGTTATTGTTGGTTATGAGACTCGATTGCCAATACATCATGTAGGTCAAGAGTCTTTAGCTACTTCAGCCAAGCCTTTGACATTAAAAAATGGTTTGCATGTTCCTGAATTAAATTATCACTTACTTTCTGTGCAACAACTATATCATGATAATAATTGCACAGTTGGTTTTAACTCATCCTCTGTTTATATTAAGGACAAACAAATGGGGATAACTCTACTACAAGGTTCCAGGGATGGTAGCATTTACACCTTGTCACCTTCCTCACTTGTTTCTGCTTTAATAGCTCTTTGAGCATTTGGTGATGTCTAGCATTGCTGTTTGGGTCATTATGTTTCCTGAGTCCATGTGTCCCTTAGGCAAAAGCAACTTATTCATTTAGAAATTAAGTTTGTTAATAAGTATGTGTCATGGCAGTTGGGCAAAGCCCATCGGCTACCCTTTTCTAAAGTAGAGCATTGTTACAATACTCTTCTTTATTTAATACACTCAAATGTTTGGCAGTCACATATGCCTTCTAACTTAAATTTTTGCTATTATGTTTGCTTTGTTGATGACTGCACCCGCTTCACAAGGATTTACCCTATGAAGCATAAATTGAAGTGTATAATATAAGCATACATCTAAAGTGTATGACATGTTTCTTGTTTTTCAAAAGTTGGTTGAAAATTTGTTTGATTGAAAGATAAAAAAATTTCAAAGTGATGGAGGGAAAGAATTCGATAATGATCCTTTAAAAGAAAATTTTGTTCATAATGGCATTTATTTTCGAAAATCTGCCCTACACGCCTAAGCAAAATGGGGTCGCCAAATGAAAACATCGTTTCATTATTGAAATGGCTCACACCTTTCTTCTTGATGCCTATCTTTCTAGACAATTGTGGGTTAATGTGGCTTACGCAGCCACATTCAGCTCCCTACACCTCTATTGGATAATCACTCTCCCTTTGGAAAACTTTTTCATAAGGCTCCTGATTATTCCTTTTTGCATGTGTTTGGATGCGAATGTTTTCCCACACTTTTAACTTAGGAACATAAATTGGTTTCCAGGTCTACACGATGTGTTTTCATTAGATATGTTTCCCATTATAAAGGGTACCGGTGTCTCAATCTAGCTACAAGTCGTGTCTACATCAGTCGTCGTGTCCTATTTCATGAGGATGTTTTCCTTTATCCTAATCTTCAACCTTCTGAACCTAGGGTTCATAACATCTCTCCACTTCAATTGGCCATCCTTAGTACCAACCTTCCCTACCCCTACCTTGGGTCTCCATCGATTGTGCATGGCTCCACCTCTACTGCTTGCCTTCCCCCTTCCCTCAGTTCAGTATGTGTCTATGCCTCTTGACCCAGTTATGTGTACCCTAAGCCCATTATTGCCACTATGCTCTTCCCCTTTGGCCTCACTCATATCCTCAGGTTCTACATCCACTGAGTCTTCCTATCTCTATTTAGGGGGCGAGTCACAATGCATCACCCGAGCCTAGTTGATGTCCTTTTTCCACCACACCTTTTCCTGCTCCACCTAGCTCTTCCTTCACCTAGACTACATCATCTTCTTCCTCTACTGTCATTGTCCTAAGCATCCTATGCAAACACGATCCCAATCTGGTATTGAGAAGCCCCTTAATATTTTGTCCTTTCACACTCTTTGTAGTGAGTCAGAATCGACTTCATATACCCAGGCTTCCAAAGATGAAAAATAGTGACTAGCTACAGCGGAAGAGTTTAATGCCCTTGTTCAAAATGACACTTGGCGTCATGTCCTATACCACAATGACAATGAACTTGTTAAGTTATAAGTGGGTTTATCGTATAAAATATAACTCTGATGGGTCTATTGAGTATCGGAAGGTGCGTTTGGTTGTCAAATGCTTCAGTCAACTTGTTATGCTAAATTATAATGAGAGTTTTAGTCCTGTTGTCAAGCCTATCACTATTTGCATTGTTCTTACCTTCCCATCACCTATGGTTTGGCGAGTTACATTCACCTAGATTCCAACCCATGTTTGCAACCTTAACAAATTCCTCCATAGTTTGAAACAAGCTCCCCGAGCCTGGTTTCATAAGTTCAGCAACTATCTTCTTTCCTTGGGCTTTAATTGTAGTCGCACAGACTCTTCTATGTTCATCCTTTTGAAGAACAATACTCTCCTTATTTGCCTTTCTCTATGTGGATGACATTATTTTCACTAGTAGCTCCCCTTCCCTCTTACATCATATTATTCGCCTTTTATCCACCTAGTTTCCTATAAAGGATCTCCGGGGATCTTCACTATTTTCTGGGGTTCAAGTTGTGCGGATCTGGGCATGATCTTCTTATCTCAATCCAAATATGTTCAAGATCTCCTCACCAAATTTCATATTCCTAGTTCCAAACCCGTCCGCACTCCAATTCCTTCTAGGACCAGGTTATCATTTACAGATGGGGACTTACTTACAGATCCTACTGAATACCGGAGTATGGTGGGGACTTTGCAATACTTAACTATAACTAGGCCTGATATATCATATGCAGTGAACCTTGTTTCTTAGTGCATGCATGCTCTTCGTGCTACTCACTTCTCTGGGTCCTGAGGATTTTTCGTTATTTACAGGATACAGTTGATCATGGTCTCACACTTAAGAAGGCAAAGCAGTTGTCTATGGTTTTAGCATACTCTAATGCTGATTGGGTGGGTTGCGATGATATTTCGTGCTCTAGTTCAGGCTATGCTATTTTCCTGGGTCCTAACCTTGTCTTTTAGCGTTCCGAGAATCAACCTACCATTTCCAAGTCCTCCATTGAAGTTGAGTATCATGCTATTGGTTGTACTATCACTGAGACTCTTTGGATTCGATATGTATTGATAGAGTTGGTTATTGTGTTTTGCTCCCATGTGCAAGTTCTCTGTGATAACATCTCTGACACATATGTTACTTCCAACCCTATACTTCAAGATCGCAGCAAACATATCAAAGTAGATTATCATGTTGTTCATGAACAGATCTCTCAAGGTGATTTAGTTGTTCATTATGTACCCATTCAGGTTCAGCTTATAGATATTTTCACCAAATCTCTCTCTGTACATAGATTTTTGTTTTTAAAGTCCAATCTGTCTGTGGATCCCCCCATACAGATTGAGAGGGTGTAATGGAGAATATATTACTGTACAAAAGATATGTAATCTTTTTCTTGTACCAATTTATGTATATATACAAGCACCTGGGAATTAAAAGAGATCAAAGCCAATTCTCCTCAATACTTTCTCGATATGTATGGCAAACATATCGTTTCCAAATATATCTACTATTTGAAGTCATTACTATTAACACAAAATTAGTTGCAACACCGTGCTTCCTATGGTTAGTGTAATTTTTTTAAATTACTAACAAATATCTAATTTTTCCTCGTAATAACTTAAATAATGATGTCAATTTAAAAATGTTGATATATCTATTTGTTAGACGTAACTTAAGAGTGTCTTTTTTTACACCAAAAAAAGAATTATACTTGTCAGATGTAATTTTTCTCATCCCTTGAAATATGAAAAATAGCAATGCTGTCAAATCTTTACCTTTGCTAATGTGTGTAGTAAGTCAATCGTATGATTCATGCAAGTGATAGTTAGAATTATTTATACTTTTTCGATGCATGCATGAGACAAATTAACGAAGCTCTATACATTGCATTGATACAAAGAATGCTAAGATTCATGAATTTTCAAATAGAGATTAACCATATTAAACTAATTCAGAGAATATATATAATTACTTGGTTTACATCAAGAACTATACATTTAATTTTATCCAAAAAAACAAAGAGCTATACACTTAAAGTTACACAAAACTTTAAAAAGATAAAATAAAGAAAATAAAGAACCAATCCTAGGATGACAATTTGTAACACCCTGAGTGTGGGTTAAGGATTTGAAGTGACCATCAATGTCACCAAGGTGCACCTTCCTTTTCAGGAACCCCCCTTAAAAACTTCGCAGTTAAGCGTGCTTGATGTGGAGAAATCTTAATATGGGTTACCTCTTGAGAAGTTTCCTAGATAGTGTGTAAGCGACGATGAAGCACGCAGGCAAGGTTTGTGGTGATTTGTAGGACCAGTCAACGGTTCGGTCAAAAGAATGCGTAAGTTGGTCATTTAGAGAGGCACAACGAGGACATTGTGCTTCAAGTGGGAATGAATGTAATACCTCGAGTGAGGTTAAAGGATTCGAAGTAACTACCCATATCACCAAAAGTGTACCTTCTTTTTTGGAATCTCACCCTTAAGAAATCTCACGCACATGACCATGTCCGGATCACCAATTCTAACTTGCTGACATAACTCGGATCCAAATTATCAATATTTAAATCCTATTGTCCGATTGTGAATTTATGATTTGAACTTTTGAAATTCTAGCTGAAATTATGTTGGTGACTATTTTCAGACTTGATCTAAAATTCTTGATATTTTGGATTGAAAAATTATACTTAGACCTCCAATATTTGAACCTCTTTGTCCAATTGTTCAAATTCAAACAGCTCAAAAAATTCGGACAATTGGCACTATAATCGCCAAAGCCAAACCTAGTCAATTTTCAAATCAAAAATGACTAATTTTCCAAATCTCAGATTCGGACAGAATTTTTAAGACCAGACCTATTTTTCTTGGTTGGAAAAATGTGAGGAATTGGGCCAAATAAATTTTCACAAATTTAGACATAGGTTCCTCTTTAAAATAGGATTTAATCGAATAGATCTATTTTAATGAAATTTAAAGAGATACAAATATACTTCATGTCATTTCTACAAATAAAGGGGCCGAACATTCGTATTCTTTATTTATTAAATATGACAACTCCTGCGTGATCAAGTATGGTAATTTTGATTTCGACCGTTTTTGACGATAACATTTTGAGTAGTGTTTAGCGTTTTGACCAATTTAATACACTAATCAGTAGATTTTTAATGTTTGGTAATTTAGTGTTTGGGCTAGCATTTCAAATATCGTATAACGTTTCAATTAGCATTTTTGAAAAACTAATAATATTAGCTTTTGGCATTTAAAAGTAGGGTTTCCATATTTTTTGGGGAAAAAAACCCTTTGGAATTTTTCTTTAGAAATTATATATATTCGTTTATGTCATTTTACATTAGTCAACTAATCCAATAGTTAAATTTTCTGAACATATTTACCTCAACCACACATCTAGAAAACTATTCATTAACAGCTAACTTGAAATTGTTATTTGCTACGTAAACAATTATCTACCATATAAACTATCATTTGTTATCTAGACAACTAGTTTTATGAAATAGGACTTTCAATAAACCTGAGAAACCAAATTAGACCTGTTAGTTTGGGCTGCTAGGTTAAATACGGATCGGGTGTATTCGGTTTCAGGTAAAATACGAGTCGGGTATATTTCGAATTCGGGTAAAATACGGGCTGGTGTATTTCGATTTTAGGGGTTTCGGGTCAATCCAACGAGTTTGGAGCGGCTTTTTAGTGAGTTATTTTCCTTTTCGTAAAAATCAAAATCTTGGCATATTTATTATTTAAAATTTTCTATATTTAATGAATAAACATTCTAATTATAATTTCTTAAAAGAATATAAAAAATATTTAAACTTTTCAATGTGATATATGAATGTCATGTACCGGTACTAAGTCACGTTTGAGTGAGTTGGTCTATATATTAAATATTAATAATAGGTTAGGCCATTCATAGGCCGACCCATCTAAAACATGATAATGGGTTGGAGCGGTTCGACCCGTTAATAACCCATTTAATAATTCAATATTTTGTTAATTGACCTACCATTACCTAATCATGTATACTTTATTAGTGGACTGATCCTAACATGAACATAAAGTGGTCCATTGTTCAACACTGACATCGAGTTTGAGGCCAATTAGAAGGAAGCTAAATGAAAGAATATTATAGACGTACAAAACATTACAATTATTTATTAATTATAACATCAAAATTTTATATTATTATAGAGTAATATTATTTAAAATGTAATGAGACGTATTCAATTCACTTGGAATATAATGGTATGACTTGCACATTTTTAATACTTGTATTATTCTGAATTGATTTTCTTGACACTAGGTATTTCATGCCATTTCTAAAACTATATATGACCTTATTTTATGAGAATGAATTTCGGAAAGAACGGGTACTATCGTCTAATTTGTGAAAAGATGCGATAGTTATAAAACGTCTCTCTCAACAATTCATTATAATTAAAAACTATCATTGTTAAAGGGAAAATATTAAAGAAAATTAAAAACTAAGGATATAATATTCAGGTTGAGTGAGCGAGTTGGGGTTCGGGTCAGGTTTAATCCAAAAATTTGCTGATTTTTTGGATTCGGCTTATCTCGGATTTTGGTTAAAAACATTGTGTTCAAAACCAAAAACTTTTAGATGGGTTCGGATCGAATTTTCGGATTGAATTAATTTTTGCTAGATCCAAACCAAATTAATGTCCTCGAAAGAAGAAACTTTGAACGCGGCAAACAGAGTCTGACTTATCCTTCTTATCACTTGGAAAATGTCAATTACTTCACGCTGCCCCTGATCACGGCTTTTATTGCCACTTCAACCACTTCAGCTACCTTTAGCTCATTGAGTCCTTTGAATAAAAAGGACAATCCGGTATATAAACATCCTATATTTACATAGGATTTGAAGAATAGGTGTATTTTAATGGGTAAATTATAGATAGTCTAATCTAATTTTGTCAATGGCTGATTCCACAGTTCAAATCCATAACATTTTGATCACACAGAGACAATTTTATGGTTGCTCTAAGGCTCTCCATTATTAAATAAATTGCAAAACCTTTTGGTGACCCGGTTCACAACCTTACCTTTGTCAGTCCTTTGAATCTCTTTGCTTAATTGCAAAATTTCCCTCTTTACTAAATAAATGTTAAGTACTTGTGTCGGCCCCCCAGGCCGTAAGCATTACTTCGTGTTCCACCATGATTTGTATTAGAGTTGAAAAAGCCTAATTTAATATGATAATTCGATCTAATTTGACCTAAAGTTAGTAAGAGAAATATAAATCCAACATGAATTAAATTGATTTTGATATGAAGTCAACATGATTTGATCTTTCAGCTTGAAATAATGTTATTTTTCAATTTTGATTAAATCTAAACTATTTTCAAGGCTGATATGAAATTGAAATGTTTATTAAATGAATCGACCTGAATAGACCTGTTACCCAACTCTAATTTGTATAGAGTTCAACTACATTAAGGCTACCTATTCATCCAAAAAAACAAATTAGACTACCTTTTATCAAAAAAAAAAAAAAACAAATTAGACTACCTAAAAAATTTAAAAAATAAATTTAATACCACTAAATTATTTTTTCTACTGAAACTCCTGATTGGGCTAGCTAGAAAAGTAGTAAACATCATTGAAAAGGAAAAAATTTTAATAAAAAGAAAAAGAGAAAAATATAAACATAGTTCTTATTGTTGTGATAGATTTATAATTACCAACAACATTAGATATTTAGATGATATAAACTAAAGCATTGATCTTTTTGTTGGCAAATATGAGTTAAGAAAATGAAGGGATTTGTAAGAATTATTAAGAATTGAGAATGATTAATAAAAGTTGGATTTTTTTTCCAAGTATGATGAAAATTCTGATTGAAATAGCCAGAAATTAGAAAAAATTACAAGGAAGGAAAAATTTTAATAAAATGAAAATGAGAAAAGTATAAATATAGTCGGTATTATTGTGATAGATTTATAATTACCGATAACGTTAGAAACAATCGGATAATATAGACATGTACAAGCAGAGTAACACAAGTGCAATGCTACACCTAATTAAGAGAGGAATAGTAACTGGTGACCTAGTAAGCAGCCACTTTGTCACATATAAATAGATCCACGTTCGGAAGGGGATATCTAAATGTTTAGTCAGAGATTGTTTAATTATATGAGCAAATGAAACAATATTATTTTTATTTTTTAATTTTTAAATTGACATTAATTATGTCATTAATTTGAGATACTAAATTTTTAAATAAAAAAGAGTAAAACTATTAGTTATCCATAAAAAATAATAAGAATGACCTGCATAAAAAATTTAAAGGGTTTATTTATTTTTTTAAATAGACACACATAGATTACTTGAAAATTTTATAGGTCAATAATCTAAGGGATTTGAAATCTCTCGCAAATTCAATGGATGATTTTGGATTTATTAATTAGAGATATACATTGACCTGAAATTTAAACCAAAAATATAAAAAATACAAATCGTAAAAAGACCAAATAAAGTCAAATATATGTCTCCAAACGAGTTATCAAATTTACGAACAAATAAAAAACATATGTTAGGATTAGGGAGAATAGTCATAAATAAAAGGGTAGATAATGGCCAACATAATAAATAAGTATGTGTCCACAAATCACTAGCTAATGCAGTGATTTGATAAAATGATATATAAAATAAATAACAACTTTTTTTAGATTTTTATTTTGTTTTTCATTATTTTCAACAAATTTCACTATAATAAATCCATATTTCATTTAATGCTTATGCTTATAGCAAATGGTGAAATATCACAAAATGTTTTCTTGTACAAATATGGAAAGACTATTTTTTTATACCTATTAAATTAGCCTATACACAAATCACGATGTTAAAAATATGAACTTATTTAATATTTTTCTTGGTGCTGTCAATATTATTGGAATTCTCTCTACAGGGCAGCCATATCTGCAGAATTAAGGTTGTTTACATTTAGATTTCTCAAGAGCTCGCAAAAGAGAAACTCACAGAAAAAAGTATTGCTGCCTCTCGATGCTATCAAAATTACTTTTTGTTGTCTTTTTATAACCTAAGT
>JACYFF010003369.1:12218174-12230626 GCA_017589665.1 Selenicereus undatus | reverse complement strand
AAAAATATCCCACATGCCTAAGAAGGAAGGAATTAAATTAGATTTGAATTACTATCCTTTGGGGTGAATCGTTTTAAGCATTTGTGTCGGTGACTTGTGGTCATGGTCGTGCAATTTGAGGGTCAAGCTCTTGATTTTGTCACACAAAAAAATCCAGGTTCTGCCTATAGTTCAAGACCTTTAACTGTACTTTAAGGCCTTGAATTTTTCATTAGTGAGCAGTTAGCATTTTTTAATGGCCTGCAATAACTCAAAAATAGGATGACTACTGAGAGGGGGCTTCCCCTCATTTTATGCATCAATATTAAGAAATCTCCCCCTTTAGGATACCAAAGTTCATAACTGGATTTCAAAAAAATAGATCAAACCTTTCTAGCTTTGGCATCGAATTTGGGTCCTATGCAGGTTGTGACCATATTTTGTGGTCTTGTCCCTTTCGTTACCCAAACTTGGATGATTTTGGTATTTGGCTTTCTAAGAGGATATAAATAAGAAATATGACCCTTCCATAAGCAATAATTGTATATTGTGTGAGGTTTGTTTTTAGATGTCTCATGAACAAAGAAGTTTTTGTAAGTTTTCTTTTTATTGAAAGGGTTATATCTAATACCTTCTTTGCTGAAGGACATTCTTTGGGAGCCTAGTAATTTGTCCAAGTTATCTTGTCCTTTAGAAAATTTTAATACCACCTTTTCAAGTCCTTCATATTTGGATTAAAGCTCTTTCTTTTCATCTTAAAGAGTTTCACTCTTTGAGTGAGATTCATTATTCGATTTTTGTAAGGATTTTTTTTCAAAAAGCAAATCACGAATTGTTTTCTTCAAGGACTTTATCTTGGACAAGTACCCTTGCTCACATTGTATGCATTTAATTAAAGCATGGACTAATTCATCTTTAGAATATTCAAGAAAGCCATAGCAATCTACCTTGTCAAAGCTTTCATACTTAGCTTCGTCCTCTTGGACAGTGTCTTTATTTTCCATGAAACATAGGTTTGCCGCTTGTTCTCCTTCATCGTCACTATCACTAGAGTCTTTATCACTCCATGCGGTAATCATAACTTTCTTGAATTCTTTCTTGGCCTGTTGTTTGCGTTTTTCAATTCTCTTGTATGATGGGACAATCTTTCATCACATACCCTGACAAATCACAACCGAAACAAGGACTAAGATTAGATTCGTTTTTATTGCTTGAGGGTTTATTACCTTTAGAAGATTTGTCATTCTTCTTCGAGGGGAATGCATTTTTGTAGAATTTCTTGGGATCAAACTTTTTTGACTTGAAAATCTTCTTTAGTCCTCTTGTGATCATCGCCATGGAATCTTCATCTTCTTTGCTAGATTCATCCTTTGAAGAGTAGTGCTCTTCACTAACAGTTTTGAAGGCAACTCTCTTCTTTGGTTGAGTCATTTTTTCTGCTTTGTCTTCGTCATGCATAAGAAGTTTCCCGAGTAGATGATCCAAGGCTAGTGTATTGAGGTTTTGAGCTTCTTTAATTGCGGTGACCTTGGGACCCCCTTTGTTCTTGGGAAGACATCAAAGGATTTTTCTAACCATTTCCTCATTCATGTAGGTCTTGCCAAGCGATCTGAGGTTGTTGGTTATGTCGATGAATCTTGTGAACATCTCCTTGATGGTTTCGTTGGGTTGCCTTTTGAATAATTTATATTGATGGACGAACATATTGATATTTGTTTCTCTTACTTGACTTGTCCCTTCATATGTTACCACTAGTTTGTCCCAAATTTGTTTGGCTTATTCACATGTACAAAAACGATTGTGCTCGTTAGCATCTAATCCACAATATAAGATATGCATAGCCTTGCAATTTTTTGAATGCCTTGCAATGTCTTCTTGGGTGTATTGATCTTCGTTTTTCATGAGAGTCTTTCCATTGATCGTAGTCTTTGGAACATATGGACATTTAGTCCTGATGTTCGACAATTCATAATCTTCAGTCTTGATGAACATCTACATCAAAATTTTCAAATACGAAAAGTTAATGCCCCTAAACAAGGGAGGTCTAACAGTAGAACGACCTTGATCATAATAGCCTTCTTCAGTAGCAGGCATGATCGTTGCCCACTTGGCGGTAAAGTCAATGTGCAGTGGGTTTGGCTTTGATACCAATTGAAAACTTAAAGGCTATTGAATCACCCTAGAAGAGGGTGAATAGGGTGATGATCAACTGATGCAAAATAATTGAAATAAGGGGTACAAATAAAAGTAGACAAGACAGAGGTATTTTGAACGAGGTTGGGCCTTAGAAGGCTTAATCTCAGCCTAGATCGAGTTCCGTAACTCTAGGATTAACCTAATTTTATTAGGAGAGACAATTACAACTCTAGAGTACACCTACTCTAAGTTCCAAGACACAAGTTGACACCCTCAACTAGGCTTTATAGAGTTGACCCTTCAACTCTATAATCCCACCCTACTTACAACTTGAACAATACTACTTGAATAAATGTAAAGCAAATTAATGCTCAAGGTATGCAAGTGAGTATTGAGTATGACAATTGCTTGTGCTCTCTGTGTTGTGTCTTTTAGCTGCAACGACCTCCCCTTTTTATAGCGAATGGAATTAAAGTAGCCATTACATTCAAAAAGGGAAAGAAAATCTTCAGCTGGTCTTCAAGCTTTTGGAGTCCAACTTCAAGACCTTGAATTGCGGCTAATTTTCAGCAACAACAACTCCCAAAATCTTCAACGGCTAATTGCTGATTTTGCTTGGGGATTTAGCTTATCAAATATGTTAGTTGCTATTTTTAGGCCAAGTAACAACTATAATTTAATTTCAAAAGATATGACCCTATTTAGAGAATCACCATCTTTTATTATTTTGGCAACTCTAAATATGCATCACATTAGACAAGATTTAATAGAGATCACATGATTTAATCAAACTTTAAAATTTGTCTTTCATTCAAAATTCAAGTAAGGGTTTTAAGGAAGTCAACAATCAAAATTTACAAACCCTTAATGATCAAACTATGACAACGAACTATAGCAGGTGAAATCTAGAGTGTAAAAAAAAGAAAAAAAAAGGATTGAAACCTAATAATGATGCCCAAGTAAGTGTATCCCTGGTTCAAATACGTCATCCTATTTGCCCTCAATTCTTTCTTTCTCTCTTTCACTGCTTTGCTTCTTGATTGTCCATATCTCAGTGGAGAGTTGGTGACCCTAAAGTCTTGAACTAATCGTTGTTAGATGTTAACAATTTGACCAATCAGGTGAATAAGCAATTGTTCCTATTAGTGAACAATAACTTTTGATCTAGTTAATAGCATTAACTTAGAAACAACCAAAATAAAAACTTTAATATTGTTGAATTTGATCAGAAGAACAAAGGAAAGTTTTCCACATTCTATGTCAGATCAAAGAAAAGAGAAAAGTTTGATTAATGAAAAGCATGGATCATGGAAAATATAGATGAATTCAATCAGGAGAGGAAAGAAGCAAAGGAGAGAAGGGGTGGAGACTGGGGTGGGAGGAGATTTGTAACTGACTTGATACCATTATGTGTTTTAGGTAGATGTAATTGTTTTATTTTTATTAAACTCTTAATTATATAATTGACTTAAATATATAGTGTTGATGTGGCAATGAGAGTATATACTCTCATGTGTGTAATATATATATTGGTGGCAAACTTTGAGGTCAAATTATGAAATAGGGGCAAGTGGGCAACTAGTGAGGACAACATGTAAAACGGGGGGAAAAAAGAATAGAAGTCGCTGCCAGTGAAAAAGGCTCAAATGCTCAGGAGCGTTTGAGGGGCATTTTGGTCCAAAGCATAAAATTGCTGTTGAAAAGTTCATAGTATTCCACGTCAGTATCAACTTACATTCTCTTCAGAGCTTTTCATTTTATTTTTTTTTGGTGGGATTATTAAGTGTTCAGATGCTTAAATAAGGTATAAAGCACTAACAAACAATCACAAAACTGTAAACATACTCTTGCTAAGAACACAAGACAATAAAACACCGGCCACAGAGACAACAACCGCACTCCACCAAACAGTACAGCTTAAATGTGGAACACTAAGGTTGAAGCGACATCGTATCTACTAAGCGCAGAATCAATACCTAAGGAACACTAAGTGCAAGGACACCAAAGCTAAACACAATAAAGTAACAAACTGTACTGCCTAAGGGCCTTCGTCATGCCAGATCAAATACTTACTCTGGTGACTGTTACTGTACCGCGTTCTTTAATTACTTGAAACAATCTGTACTAACAGTTAAAATAGTTATTCTATTTCTCTCTTGCCATCAAGTATACACAATGACCGTAAATGAAGCATATGCCCTAAATTTCTGCTTATTACCCCCATTGAAATGCGGCAAGAAAGTATGCCATGTTCCACCATTTTATCTTATCAATTGGAACTTGCACCAAGTTAGATAGCACATGACAGAGTACATTGATAGAGAACACAAACAGGAATGCAATTAATTTCAAATTCCTGCAATATATCCTTTTTAAGCAACCTATGTTGTACTAACAACCATGTGATGAATATTATGCTATACCAGACTGTACCGGTTAGAGTTGGGACCTAGGCTAGTTCAACAGGGGCCTAACCTTAGCCTCTCCATATCAAACTTGGCCCAAGGGCTATGGAGTGGGCCGACCCGCCTTTTTTCTTTGCTAAACAGATGGGTTTCCAATTAAACAAATCTTAATGATGTTATAGTTTAACTAAAATGATTAACCCATTCAATCACTACCGGATCTATCCCACCCAGTGAGCCGCCTGCTTCGTCTACTAAAACAGGTGGTGTGGTTTACGACTTTACGATCCCACGAGTTGTGATTCATCCACCCAGCAGTGCAATGAGGCGGGTTCCCAACACGACCCATGTCCCAATTTTAATACGAATCCATAACTGGAGCTTTTCTCCCTATCCATTCATACCTAGATGATGTAAACCCCACCAAATAAATGCATCCTGGGGTTACCATCAGTATCAAACCCAACATACATTGCATCTCTTGATAATTATTCTTTTCTATTGCCAATTACTTCTAGAGGTCACATGATATTGCCAGATTGTTTTACCTTTCACATAATAGTGGTTAACCTACTTAATCCACAAGCCACAACCTTAGATGTAATATCCCATATCAATTTAGTCACAATTGGTATATTCCATTTAATCGAGTCTTTCAAATCCATACCTCTCTCTTTTCCCCTTTTTTTTTTTGTTTGGGTAAGCATAGGGTACCCCTAGCAACCAATGTAAATTTTCTAGTTTCAACATTTGATCCCTAATTTTTTTTTATTTTTTTTGGGTTAAGTGGGCCTAACCCATTGGACTCTCTTTGGGATACCAGTGGGTCAGAAGAGGCTAAGGGGTAAGGAATGCCAAAGCCCGAGCAAGACGCCCAGAATCAAGCCCAACCGTACAACCTCATGCACACAGCATGGCAAATGCGTCCACCCAAATCAAATCTAGGTGAAGAACGTGAGAAAGGCAGCACTGACTGTCTGGCCAAGTGCTCTTCGATAACGTTTGATCCTCCTACGAATTGCCTATAGAGCTTACTAAATGTCTTTTAGACAACTTTAGGTTATGCATGTGTGTGTGTGTATAGGGGTGTGTGTGTGTGTAACGACCCCAGTGTAGGAACATGCTCAATTGAATAGAGTTTTCAACTAGATTTCCATGTAAAGTCTTTTTGCAGGTCAAGCTCTGATTCTTGAGGTGAGTTTATCTAGTAAAATCATACAATCTTCCTCAGTCGGCCTCTAAGGCTTAGCAACATTACCCAAGAATTGAAAAGGCAGTAATGCCTTCTGAAAACCAGCGATATGCAGCAGCTAGTGCTGTATACCCAGTGTACCCCAACAAATATAATTTGGGACCTATCCTATTTTGCTTCTACTCCAATACACATTGAGAAATGGTTAAAAGAAGTCACCAAACATTGCACACTAATCACGTAGGCCCAACAGAAGAATAACAAATCCTGAGCAAAGCTAAGATTACCCAATTTCAATCCATTACAGGCTGGATGGAAGCTAAACGCCTTCTACATTGTTGCTATCTTCAATGTTCTTGATCAATATTTCATCACAAGGACAAAAGGCAGAGCGTACATAAGATTTTCTTGCCTTAGCACCCTTTCGCTTTCAAGGTAACCAAAGGTTATCTGGTTAAGATTAACAAAAATCTAGCTGTAGAGATGTAAGTCATGATTCTTTGCGCAAAATTCATGGGAAAACCAAATCCAATTAGAATCCCTTTCATAAAGTCCCATCTCACTAAATCTTACCGCAAATGCACGACGTAGCTTAAGCTAGCAACCGGCGAGTACGGGAAATGCCTTCAATTACTAGAACAAATCTGAACACTTAATCTAGGCAAATCAAATTCAAAGGTTCAACTAACAATTAAGGAAACGATAATGACTGAGAAGATAATTGACAAATCAGAATATTAAAACACCTAGGTTGAAATTAACAGCACAATCGCATTAGTGAATCAATCACTAACCCCATCAAACTCGCCTAAGCATTGTATTATGAGTGGATAGATTGACAATTTAATCCATCTCCTCCCTCTTTCAATGGTCGAAGACTAATCATAGAACTATAGCCACCTATTTTCATGGCACTAAAGTCAAAGAATTACAGAATCTACAATCTTGAATTCCAATTAGAACTTCAATTATTTTCATATTGAAATCCTAACCATCAGCTAGGTCACTCTAGGTAACGGTTTCGTCTTTCAACATTTTCCTAAACCCTAATAGCAATGGATGAATGCTCTTCAAGTAATTCATCAAACATGTGGTGAGCAAAGTAGAAATCATAAACACAAACATGAGGCAAGCAAGGGTTTGGGGTTAACTCATGATTCAACTAACATAATTAGCATCAATCCCAACCCAAGTTCGGAGCTTAGCCACGAATCTTATCAAAAGCAATGAAATCAATCCCTGGAATACGAAACATGATTCACACAAAAACCCTACAAAATAATGATAAGATAAAGAGAGAATTGAGAAGCAAACTTTAATTAATCGTAGCAGAAGTAGCAAAGCAATCTTCAATGGTGATGAATTCAATCAATAAGCAACTCTAAAATCTCCCTACTAAACTCTAAAAATTGCTCTTGGAAAGTGCTCTTAAATAAAACTAAAGATGACCGCTTAAATAGTCCAAAAACTAATTTAATGTGCGCAGTCTGACAGGGCACACGACTGTGCCTCGATGCACAGGCAACCATGCACCCTAAAATTTCAAGCGGATAATCGTGCTCAGTAACATAGCCGATCGTGTGTAGCTTTGGGTTTTAGCACTAGACTGTGGAGAATTGTGCACGACCATGTCACTATACACGATAGACTGTGCACTTCTCTTGGGTCATCCAGTCTTGCTTTTCTAGGCCTCTGACTTCATTGAACCTCCTTTCTTCCTTGAAACTCATCCTCATGGACTTCATTTTTATCGAATTTAGTGATTTTTGCATCTTCTTGACAATAATCCCTTAAAATAAGGAAAATCAAAAAATAAGCACAATATTGTCTGAATGAGGCAAATTTGACCTTTCTCAACAAGATTTAACATAAAAAAAAAATGAGGACAAGGGATCGAATAGGGTTAAAACAAGGTCAAAATAGAGGTTTATCACTTTTTCATGTCAATATTCATAGGACATCTAGGATATATCCCTTTCTTGTGGTGCATTTTTTACCAAACCCTCACAAATCATTATAGTATGCAAGCTAAATCTCCCTTAATGAAAGCTGCTTGGGTCTCATCCACAAAATATGACAACATAGGTAGACCTAACAAACGGGTCATTCAGCTCAATTTTTGGTCAGGTTAATCTCGCGAAAGATCGTGTTCAGGCCAACTAGATTTAGTTAGGTTTCGGTTTTAGATCAGGTCACTTTTGATCCGAACTGACTTCGAGTCACTTGATCTTGGCTCAATAAATTTGTCTTGCAAATAAAAATAAGTTCGTAAAAATAAAATGTTCATGTTGGTTTGGTTCGGATTGGGTCACCTTTGGCTTTGGATTCACTTCGAGTTAACTGTTTTAAGTGTCAGGTTGGGTATGGGTTTAGTCAGTTCAGTTTTTGAATTTCAGACAAGTTTAGCCAGGTCTAAACACATGTTCAATCTCATTTATATCATTTTGGTAATACATTTGTAGATTATATTACAACTAGCAACAGGCCTTAACCGGATGAGAAGCGTTTTGTACCTTAGGGATGTATTGCCTATCACATCCCAAGTGCTTTTTTAAAAATAGCTACCCATCCCGACCAGAAGATTAGTTATTCCAATCCCAGACGTTGCTCATTTTTAAAGGGCCTCATGAATGCGAGTTTCTTATCAATAGGGACATCCCATCAATACTTCAAAAGAAGGCTTTAACAGCCCTAGACTAATTCCGTTGAGTACGACTAGTAAAAATATTGTTGTATTGTAATCTCTATGTTGCTACCAAGATTCTTTGGTTTTTTTGTGTAAAAAACTCTTTCTGCCATGGATGCAAATTGTCCCTATTCAATGCTTCTTCCTCTGCAATATACAGACCAGCATTCGTAGGACCATTATGCATAGCAAGCTGAACCTTACATAGTTATTGGCCTCAGTAGCTTGTATGTAGATACGCCCAAGTTTGCTTTTATTAAGGCTATTCAGAGGCTGCATGAGTGCTTTGAGCTTAGATACCAATATGAACAAAGAAGTGCCCACAACATTTTGTTGCCACATTATGCCACAATCTTCTGACATTCAAGGCATAAATCTTGTTAACGCTAATATGTTGAAAATTTGGAACCGTCTGTGCCTCTTGATTTGATTATGCGGTAACGGCACAAGAAAGGGACAATGATCAGAGACTCCTTTAGGTAAGACCAAATCATCAATATCTGGATAAAGCTTGATGCCTTCCCCGTTAATTAGAAGTTTAGAACCATATCCAACTTAGAAAACACCCTAGGAGGGCCTTGTCTGGTACTCCAAGTGATCATACACATCCATTCGTCAACACATTCCCTAAAATCTTCTGTCTCACCACTAAGTACTGGATTCTAGCTAAGAATCTTAGAAATATAATTGAAGCTTCTTGCAATGTCAGTCGAACTATAGGGGTAATCTTGCAATGAAGCTTTGCTCCATGTTGCCCTCCTCATAAGGGAACACCATAGATAATCTGGTTCTGTCATTCCATCAGATAAAGCAGGGTCAGTGTAACACGATCTTTTCTCACGAAACAAAGCAGGACAGCTTTCAAGAACCACCATGAATTTTCATTGATAGGTCATGTAGAGCTACACAATTCAGTTACACCTTGTAGTCATCTATAGTACCAACTGCGGAGGAGGTTGAGCTTTAAGCAATCTGCAGAAAACTTGATGCCCACTGCAACAAATTTTCCATTTCGCCGTTGACCAGGGCATTTCTCGACTTATGGGAAACAAAATTACGTTCCTTTTTCATACCTTCTAATTCCCATTTCTATATACACACCAAACTAAGATTGGAACAAATGTACAGCCTGACCTTCACAATGGCCCCCAAGAATTTCCACCATGAGACACTTCGAAAACCAACTTGTACTTATCAATGCCCTTAGGGTTTACCTTTCCAGCATTTAGTGTCATCCTTATTGTCTTTGTTAATTCACAGAATGTCAAAGCTTCCTCTCCCCGCTCCGGTTCGATATTCAGGTCAATTTGGCCTTTCATCGAGGTGCCTATGACCCTCTCCTTGGCATTGACATATGCCAGTCAATCATTGTCCAAGAGCTCAATCCTTGGGTCTAGTTTTTCAGGTGATAGGGTGTTGTCCTGCAAAAGTTTTTGAATCGCAGCTTCTTCCCCCGCCTGGTCTCTCCCATGATGCAGCATTATTGTCTAGGGCTTTTGCTTTTGCTTAGCCACCAGGCAGACATTCCATGGATCAATTATGGTGGTGTTTGTGTCCCTTCCCACTTGATGGTTGATCATACACAATACAAGAGCAGCCAGGTCTGTGACAAGGGTGTTTTGATGTCAGTTGCATGAAGTCTGGGCTAGCCTCGCTACCTGCTTCAATGGTGGAATTGGCAAGTGCCTCCATAGCTTCAGAAGCATAAGAACCCAACTCTGCATCCTGCAGCTTCCCCCAAGCAGCTGTGCCAATGGAAACAAATCATAGGGATCCAGTCAACTGGTAGAATAGCTGAAGAAAATAATCATTCATAGGAAGAAAGACGTAGTTGCAATTATTCAACTAAAAGGCGAAGATAAGTAGATTTCACAGTAATAGCCTAAAATCTTTTCAGCATCTGATATGTTAACTAGAACGATAATCTCACGTCAGCTACTTAGTTCACCCACTTAACAATCCGGCATTGAGCATAGGCAATTAACCCTTCATTTTAGGCTAAAAACACATGATTTGTAAAAATTGTTGATTCACCAACATGGATAGAGTCTGAGTAACATTACTAGTCAGCATACAACAAAATGTTCCCTAAATCATCAGAATTCAGAAGAAAAAGATAAGAAAATACCAGAAGAACTGTGGTATGATCTGAACCGCATAAAAGAAGAAGAAAATGAAAACTTTGCCCCAGTAATTTTTTGGAGGGGGGGGGTCAGTCACCAGTAATATTTTATGGTTCTAGTCCTAAATAAGATTTCAATCTCACAGAAATGGGATGACAATGCATACAAATACAGATCTATTTGACAAATATCTCACACTTCTTCAGAAGGAAATAATCTCATTCTGACAGTAAGGCAAATAAGCATACAATGGCACAACTGAAGAGTTCTGCTTGTATTGCATTCACCCCAAAAATAAGATCATGCAATTGTAATGTTTATAAAAAGCACTTCCCAGTGTAAATCATCGCAAGTGACATACAAGTTAAATCAACACTAAATTCCCCCTGATCCCCTAACAGTTCTGGGAAGGGAGTACAGGCAAGGGGCATGTTATAGATAGAAAAGGCAAAGATAGATTCATTTCAAGCATGCAGCATACCAGGGCTATCAATGGACAACAGCTCTTTAAGCTGCCCTGAGGTAAGCTCTTGCAGTGCATCAAATGAGGACCTGGCAGAAGATAACAACAATACAGTAAGAAAACTACAGATCTAGCATCTATGGTACTAGTTACTGACCCTAGAGGCATCTCACACTTCAAAACAGAAAACAATATTCGGCAGTAACAATGAATAGCCAGCTACGCAGTGCACAGTGAAAGTAAGAGAAACGTTTCTAACTTTTTTCAATCTTCATGCAACTTATGAACGGATACCCACCCAGAGTAAAGATTAAGAGATTTACCGCCCTCCTTGTAAATTTTCTGGTTACGGAGTACTTCCCTATTTATTCTCTCCTTTCAATTAAGCTAGGTTACCCTCTTTCCAAGGGAAAATCAACTTCTAACATCCTAGTTCCCCCCCCCCCCCCCACCCCCACCCAAACTCACGTAACTGATGTGACTTAACAAAAGGACCAGAGAGGTGGTCAAGTAGGGTTTGGCCCACTTTCCAGCATGCAGATGCGGGATTAAACCCCACTAGAGGCATAGGAGAATTCCCCTGATATCCGTATATCCCTTAAGAGCATTCTCAACCAACATTTCATGTTTTGAAACTCTATCTTACCACGTTAACAAAGTTTTAACTTTTTGAAATTCATGTTCCTTAATTTCTCCAGCCTATGGAACTTCAACTTAAATCAACTAACAAAATATTTGTAATAGACCCACCTTATATAATATAATCTTTTTTTTAATAATCCAAATAATATTTTTTAGAAAGAAAAAAAAAAACAAAAAAATGCACAAAATGACAAAAAAAAGAGGAACGGGGTGCAGAATGCCTGCCGGTTCCTCCACACGTAAGAATTGCAAATGAAGCAAATAAGCTGAAAACATGTGACATGGGACCCACCAGCCAGGAACGCGTGTTCCTGACCGGGAATGCTCCTATATCTCCAATGCCTTCCCCTACCTAGGGTATTCCATGAGATTGGACCCCTTGGAAGGGCTTGCTTACCAATAAACCCTTAAAAAAGGGAGGGCTTAATAATAAACTTTCCAGCAAGAGAAGCCCAACTTTGCACACCTACCAATGAAGATACCTCTTTGGATCCCTTGAGTTTTGAGAGCATATCCATCTTGCTGAACGGAGAAAGTTGGATGGTAATTTCCGCCATTTAAAACAATTGTTACATTGGGCCCATCGGATATATTCAGTGTAAGTAATGAAGAAGTAATATTCAAACATGCCCTTTCAACAGAAATTTAGTAGCATCTAGATGTTGGTTACCTACGGAGGAATGGGGTGAACACAGATCCAGACATAATTTCATGAAGTCCCCACTTTTTCCCATCTAGAAGAGACAAGTGGATTATAATAGCATCAAATGCTGAGAAGAATAAGCGCCATGTATGTCTCAAGAATTGCAAAATAGCAATTCCTTCA
>JACYFF010003369.1:12193910-12208174 GCA_017589665.1 Selenicereus undatus | reverse complement strand
GCCCAGATCAAATGTGACCCAAATCATGAATTAATTTATTTGACAAAGTGCATATTGTGTAGAAGGAAGAGTAAATTTGTAGAGTCAAAAGGCAAAGCTGTATCCACATGACTTAAAGAATCCAATTAGCACGAGCCCCCCCCCCCCCAAAAAAAAAATAAAATTAAGGGTGTGTTTGGTAGGGGGAAAAATTATTTTTTCAGAAAATCATTTTCCATGAAAAATATTTTTCCAAGAAAAATGATTTTCCACTTACATTTTCAGCTATTTGATAGAATGTAAAATCATTTTCTTTCCACTTCATTTTTTGCTATTTGATATAATGAACCCTTCGTCCTCACTTTATTTCTTTTTACCATCAACCCCCTTCTCTGCTCACTACTCTGACCCGACCCAACTAACAAATTCTGTTTCTCTCTCCTCTTCAAAATCAAACCCAAATAAATGGAAAAAGACAAAACACGTCATGTGATATTTTTGATCTTTAACGCCAAAAAAAAGCCTTAAAAAAAAGCAAGGCATTTTTTTGGGGGGTAGCTTATAAGAGAAACCTCTATTAAATGGGATTAGCGTCATTCATTCAGTTTATCGAAAATTGAACTCCACAAAGCTTCTGACTGTTTCCTTCGAGAAACACAGTTGAATATTTTACGCCTTACGTTACCCGTAGCAAACAACGGGGCCGCTACTCAGTATATATTATTTCAGGCAAGATCCAACCCTATAAAAAGAGCAGCTGTTTTCTAAAGACTAGGGGGCAAATAGTTAAATACCGAAAAATACAAGATTTATTTCCATCATGTTAAGGGCACAAAGGGATATGATGAAATAAGACAACAGTAACTTTCAAATTCCCTTTTTCTTCCTTGACTCAGCAAATAATATGGACTTATACTCCAACCAACAGTTACAAGCATGACTTTTCAATTTTCCACGGGGCAAGAGTCAAAAACAGATTTTATCAATCAAGGCACACGGACAATGATCCACTCCACAAGATGGCTAGATCAGTACAACAGACAACAGTACATTTCCGCATAAATGACACTCAAGTTAACTAGACCAGAAGTACACAACTCTCATAGCTCTTACTAAAATGCAGCATGCTAGGATTTTAGAATTAAAGGTTTCATATAGACAAACACCACCAATCATTGAGATCAAAACTTTGGGAAGATTTCGAGAGGTCAAAACACACACAATTAGGAAGTAGCAGTTCACTGAAAAATAATTGGGGAAAAAAAAAGTGTAGTAATAGCACCGTCAGCAGTTGGCAGCAACAACAGTAGCATGTAGTTGTAGATTAATAATGCTAGTCCTAATGATGTATGCTGAGTCTTGCAAGCCTGACTGATCAACAAAGCTAGCAACTCAACATGGAAGATATGAACTGGTCTAAAGGAAGTTAATCCACCAACCAGAACTACAAGGATTCACCACTAAACCCCTTATAGCAAATGCACCAGAGGAATAGATAAAGAATCACTCTCAACACCACCTGAAACAGGCTAAAGTTAGAGAGATTTGAGAGAGTTTTGCTTGGAAGCAGCAAAGGGAGTTTTCATTCATCAATAATCTGAGTATTACAAGTGAAAACAAGCCTTAAATACACGGCCTCAATCAAAAGATCAACGGCTATAATTGATTCCAGCTAAAACAAGAAAACTGAAACTGAAATAAACTAGCTTAAAACAGGTTGCTTATCTCCATTACTGAGGTGTCAACCCTTAATAGCATCAAGGTACTTGCTAATGATTAGGGGTGAGCAAAAAAAACTGAAACCGAAAACCGAACCGAAAAACCGGAAAAACCGAATCGAAAAACCGGTTAACCGGATCGAATTTTATGAAGTTTTCGGTTCGGTTAACCGAACCGAATTTTTTCACGGTTCGCGGTTCGGTTTCGGTTCAGGGGATAGATTTTTCGGTTAACCGCGGTTAACCGATCCGAACCGTTTTTTTTTTTTTTAAATTGGCAACAAACCTAAACCTAACTCCCTAACCCTAAGTCACTAAAGACTAAACTCACTGGTCAGTGTAGAAGTCGCAGACTCGCACAGCTCTCCTCTCCCTCTCGCTCTCGCTCTCGCCTCTCGCTCTCGCTCTCGCCTCTCGCTCTGGCCTTTCGCCTCTCGCCTCTCGCACAGTCACCGAACTCAGTGACTCACCAGTCACCACGGCAGACGGCATCACGGTTCACGGCAGTCACCACTCACCAGTTCGCACACTCCCACCCGCCGGCCACCGTCCCACCACCACTCACTCACCAGTCACAGAGTCACCAGCCACTCGTCCTCGTCGATTCGTTGTCGCCAGTCATCCCACCGGCCACCGGACTGACCGGCGACCACAGCAGAGCCACACACGCCACCCAGTCACCCACCGGCCTCCGTTTTTCTCTCCCTGCTCTGTTGCGTCACGGTGTTGCTCTTGGTCGAGTCCTGGTCGCCGGGATCTGGTCACCATTTCTCAAGTCTTGGTCGCGGTCGCCAGAATCTGCTCGTGCTCGCCGGAATCTGCTCGTGCTCCCCGTTCGCTCGCCGGATTCTCCTCAGGCTGAGTAAGTAGTAGTGACTATTGGACAATTTAGTGCTCTAGTTCAGGCTAATTTAGGCCAAATCGTGCAATCTTTATTTTCAAGTTGTTTCAGAAGATGCCCAGGTTATTGTCTATTTATCTGTCATTCATCGAACTAGTGAGTAACTGAGTATAATAGTTTAGCTTTGTTGTTTATGTGAAATTGTGAATTACTTATAGTTAACAATTGTATGGAAATTAATGTTGATGGCATGCTCGAAGAACTTGGCTTGTGTAAATTTCAGATCTGTGAAAATTATTGTTCACGGCCAAGTAACATCGGTTGTCGACTACTGGATTGAATGGCGTATGGACTCTTCTTTGAGTTTTTTTTATATATTTGTTAAGTGCTTGCTTTGAATAAATGAAGCTTTAGGTTTAAAGTGTTGAACACATATACTATATGAGTTTGACCCATAATTATTATAATTAATCATATATAATTAACCCCTAACCAAAAGCTTTCGGTTTTCTCTATTCAATGACTTACTCGTTTCAGTCGTTTGTTTGTAGAATATGATGTTTTCAAGTTCGAGCAATGATACGACCAATGAAAATGCTCCTATGAACATAATTGTTGATGATGATGATGTCGACGATGTAGAGGACGTGGCACCAACAAAGACCAAAAAAAGGTCATCAAATGAGGCAAATTCTACTAGAAGTAAGGCAAGCAAGCCACCTATACCCAATGTAAGTACTTCATTCGCTTCTGGAAAAAAGAGAAAGTCCATATATTGGACGCATTATGATGAAACCAATGTTGAAGGAGAGATTGAATGCAAATATTGTGAACAATTGCTTCATGTTTGTTCTAGAAATGGGACAAGTGTCATGAAAAATCATTTACAGAGATGCAAAAAATATGCTGCCAATGTGGATCAAAAACAAAAATTGCTTAGTTTTCAAACAAAAAGAGTTGTTAAAGAAGATGGATCTATTGAGCACGTGAATGTTCCTTCTTGTTGGCAATTTGATCCAGATTTTAGTAGGAAAGAGCTTGTGAAGATGATTATCATAGATGAGTTGCCTTTCATGTTTGTTGAACGTGAGGGATTTCGTGGTTTTTGCAAGAGTTTGCATCCAAATTTTGCTCCCCATTCAAGACACACAATAGCTAGAGATTGTTATGCTCTTTTCATTGATGAAAGAAGGAAATTAAAGGGTTTCTTTGAGAAGGTGCCTTCAAGAGTATGTTTAACCACTGATACTTGGACTTCAGGGCAAAATTTGAGTTATATGTGTCTCACTGCACATTTTATTGATGATGATTGGAATTTGCATAAAAGAATAATCAATTTTTGTCCTATTGGTGGCCACTCTGGTGAACTTATTGGGAGAGCAATTGAGAAGTGCTTAATTGAATGGAATTTGAAAAATATTTTGACTGTGACAGTTGATAATGCAAGTTCAAATGATGTTGCTATTCAATATTTGAAAAGAAGACTAAATCATTGGGGAACTACTGTTTTGGATGGTAATTATTTACATATGAGATGTGTGGCGCATATTTTGAATCTTGTTGTGAAAGATGGATTAAAGGATCTTGATCCATCTATTGTCAAAATTCGTTTGGCCATAAGATTTGTGAGGTCTTCACCTGCAAGGTTAGAAAAGTTTAAGGCTTGTGTAGAAGAGGAAGACATCAATGAAAAAGGTCTTGTTTGTTTAGATGTTGATACAAGATGGAACTCTACTTTTTTTATGCTTGAATGTGCTTTGAAATTTAGAAAGGCATTTAGTAATTTGGAGACAAAAGGCGGTCTTTACATTAAAGAAATGAGAAAGCATGGTGGTCCACCTAATAATGATGATTGGAAGAAAGTTGGTGCATTGTTGCCCTTTTTGAGAATTTTTTATGACACAACTTTGAAGTTGTCTGGGTCTCTTTATGTGACGGGTAATTCTTATGTACCCCAAATATATGGAGTTGGCTACTTGATATCGGGCTATTGTAACAATGTGGATGAGAGCATTAGAAATATGGCATATCAAATGAAAGCCAAATATGACAAGTATTGGGCAAATGTTGATAATATTAATGTCTTATTGTTCATTGCTTTAGTCATTGACCCAAGATACAAATTGGATTACGTTGAATGGATGATAAGGACTAATTATGATGATGAAGGTGCCAATATGTTGTTTCTTAAAGTCAAGTCCACTTTAAGATCTTTGTTTGATTATTACTCATCTAGTGTTCCTCCACCAAAGCGAAAAATGGAAGCATCAAGTAGTGTCACTCCTTCTAGTGCTCCTTGTGATGTGGGCTCAAATGATGAACTAAGGATGGATGTCAACCAAGTTATGAGTATGAGATATAAGAAAGAGAAGGGAACTCTAGAAAGTGAAAAGAAAAGTGAGTTAGACAAGTATTTAAGTGATGATTGTGAAGAGGGAAATGATGATGTATTTGAAATTTTGCAATTTTGGAAGGATCAACAAAAGAGATACCCTATTCTAGCCAAAATGGCTCGGGATATGCTTGCTATGTTGGTTTCTACTGTGGCTTCTGAGTCCGCTTTTAGCACAGGGGGTCGTGTTCTTGATTCTTTCCGCACTTCCTTGACCCCTAGAATGGTGGAAGCTCTCATTTGTTGTCAAGATTGGTTAAGAAGGTCATATGGTCCTCTCATAATAGAAGACACCTTTGTTGAGATTGAGGAATTGGAGAAAGTGAGTTTTCTCATTCTCATTTATTATTTATTCATTTTTGTTATTATTTTTATAACTTGTAATAATATATGTATAATCAAAATTTTATTTTACATAAACTTTATTGTTAGGTATTAAAGACTTGGCTTTGGAGCAACCCACAATTATTATCGATGAGTCTATTGATGCTTCAAGTGATCTATGAAGTGGAGCATTGGAGCTCTCAAGTCCCAAGTCCCAACCCTCTTGCGATGCAAACTTTAATTTGTAGTTTTTATTGGAAATTAAGATCCTCGATGTTTTATCCCTCATCCTTGGTTTGTAATATTTGTTGGAACTTTTAATTACTTATGCATGGTTTGTAACACTAACTAATCCCCCCATCCCTTCCCCCACCCATTAAGTGTTAGAATGTTATATTTGAAGGCAATTGCTAGTTCTTCACCTAGTTGACTTGGCTTAGTTGGCTAGCCACAAGGAAAAATGAGATGGAGGACAACTAGATACAAAAAAGTGTGCATTTTGACTTGTGGAGTATGTAGGGAAATGTTGCTTTTTATGCTTTGTGTTTTTGATGAGTTTGTTAACTTTGTTTTGGTTCAAGGTAAACAAAAAAAAGCAAAAAGTTGCTACTAGTAAGAAACAAAAGCCATGAACAATACAATAACTAAGACTAGGAGATTCATAGAAAAACCCTTTAAAAAAATGTAAATTTATGTGTATAGGGGTTCGGTTAACCGTAAACCGAACCGAAATTCCGGTTAACCGTATATTTCGGTTAGGTTTACGGTTCGAATTTTTGTCGAACCGGTTTTTTCGGTTAACCGATTTTCGGTTAACCGCTAATTTCGGTTCGGTTCACGGTTCGCAGTTTTCCCGAACCGAAAAAACGGTTAACCGGTTTTCGGTTAACCGAAACTCCGGTTAACCGACTTTGAGCACCCCTACTAATGATGGCCTTGAGATGGGATTTGCAGCTGATTACATCGAGTTAATCAAGCCTCCCACACACTGAAATCCAGTGGACAAAAGGGTATTTCTTGCATTCTGGTGCTGGTTAAAAGCTGATGCTAAAGGATTTGATTCTGCAACTTTAGGGCCTTGCTGGATAAACATTTAGACACATTTTCAAACCCTTAGGCTTCACAAAACGTGTTTCTAAGTAAGGGGATAAAATTCTCCCCTTAAACTGCTGCTAGGCTGCTGCTACCATAAATAATTCCAGGGCAAAATCTAATAACCTTTATCATTAGGAGCTGATTATGAGCTAACAAATGAGTTAGGGTACTGATAAAAAGGAATTGGACTTCTTTAGGTAACCATGAGCTATTGGAAGCAGGCAAACAACCCTGACATGCTGATTGCAGGATGCTCTTTTATTGAGCAGAACTGAACGAAGGCTGTTGTTTAAGCCTCAAAAGTGACTTGGCTTGCTCAGTAGGAGTGCTAGGGTGTCCAGCAAAGCAGAGACCTGCCCAAAATGGCCTCCAAATTGAGTTGAATTGCCTCACAAAATGGGTCTTGTTGGTGGTTAAGCAGCACAGCCTTTTCTAGTTCAGTATGAGGGCCTTGTTCTGACCCTTGGTCTGCATCATCTAATAACAACAATGTAAAAATATTAACCATTACAGAAACAATAACACAAAGTTGTATATCAGAGGATAATGGACTAAAACCCTTGTCTCACTAAATGGATATTTGCTTCTATGTTGTGCTTCTAGACTATAGTATAAAAAGGAAATAGCCACTTTCTAATTTTATGAGGCAAAGTTGTGCACATCAATCCCTTACTCCAACCCCACCGCACTTAAATAATGGAGTAGTTATGGCAAATATATCACATAGGATATGCCAGCCTTGCTAGACTGTTCTATAGACAAAAATTCCACATACACTCCAGCAACAAGATTCTCAAACACAACACATAAGCCATTGTCATGATTGCCCATTTCAAAAGAATAATATTAGGACTACATTCTATGTATCATATGAATTCATTGATTCACTTTATTATTCCTTTAGTGCTTAGGCATGTATAGCTAGTAAAGGCCTTTTGAGTTTCTCATGTAACTTGTATATATATCTTCTTAGCAATGAACGCAAGGCAGAGGAGACATATGTCCGTTTGAGTTGCCCACAAATTTGTCTCCCTCTTTCATGCTCAGTCTGTTCATGGTATCAGAGCGCAGATCTTGAACCCAGCAAACACTTCAGCCATGGCAGCCGAACAACCTAAAACAACTCCTCCTAAACCCAAAGCAAGGTTTGTAATCGACCAACAGTCACCCTATTACCCACACCCATCTGATGCTCCCATAGTCTTGATCACGGTTGTTGTGTTTAATGGGAAGAATTACGATCTATGGGAAAAGGCAGTGATGACAGCAATGAACGCAAAGAACAAACTCGGGTTTATCGAAGGCACATTAACTCGACCCGACATAATGCAAGGGGGAGATGCCATGGAACTTCAAGCATGGGAGATCGTCAATTCGATGGTCTCATCCTGGCTTCTGAACGTAATTGATCCAAAATTACGTTCAAGTGTAGCCTATGCGGATTTGGCCCATGCGATGTGGAGTGCATTGAAGAAGAGATATGGTGTTGCTAATGTTCCCAAAATTCACAAGTTGAAGGCTGGTATTGCCGATTGTAAACAAGGTGGACTCGATGTGGTGGAATTCTACTCCAAGCTATCAAATCTATGGAGTGAACTGGAAAATTATGTGAAGATCCCTCGCTACCCATGTACTGGATGCACATGTGGGGCTGGAAGCAAGGTGATTAAGATGATCAAAGAGGAAAAGGCACACCAATTTTTAATGGGGTTGAATGATGAACTCTATTCCCGGATAAGAAGCCAAATACTTGCCCTTGAGCCGTTTCCTTCTCTGGACAGAATATTCAACATGATTTTGCAAGAAGAAAATTATAGAAAGATAATGCGGGACTGAGATGATCGTGGAGTGGCGATGGCTGCTTTCACAATATTAAACGCGGAGAAGCCACAAAACAATATGGTCGAGCGGGGTAGCTGTAGGCATTGTGGCAAATATGGACATGATGAAGGCACTTACTATGAGATCATCGGTTACCCACCGGGCTGGGGGAGCTGATAAACCTCGATTTTTGACCAATTTTCGATCCCAATTTGTCCCTTTTTCTCCACAATCTCTTGACTAATCTTAGAAAGAAGATGGTGAATATGCTTTCATTAGCTCATTTTGTGCTTACAAGTGGTGTTTCTCAATTTCCATATATCTTGCCCAACAATGAGAGAGTTTTACCAATTTTGCCGAAAAGGGGAGCTTTAAGAGTGGAATCCCAACAAGAATGAAGGTTTAATGAAGCCCTGGGGATCAAAAGAATCAGAACTTGTATCTACTGCAGGCGCACGGTCGATTGCAGGGTGCGCACGACCGTGCCTTGAAGCCAGAAGTTGCGCACAGTCGGACGCACAACCGTGCGCTTTGCCATGCACAATCTCTGGGACGTACGGGTGCCCGTGCGTGTAGGCACGACTGTGCGTCCCCAATCTTTCTCGCGACTTAACAAGTTTTGCGAGTGGGCAGTTGGTCTTCTTCAGTTTTAGGTTTTTAGAAAGCAGGGGTTAGGCGATTTAAATAGGGATTATTTTCTTCATATTTTAGCCTCAATCTAGATTGATTTGAAGGTGAAGAATTTTGTTTTCGAATCGATCGATAGACATTTGCAATCTATCAAAGTACGTTTCCCTTTTCCCTCACTTGGTGATTTTGATTCAAGTTTGCATCTTTAATCATGGTTTTTAGTTTTTTGTTTGTGATTGAGATTATTGAAATGATTAGCGACTAAATTCCCTATCTTGGGTTGGGATTAGCCCCTATTATGTAATTTGGATCCATGTCCTAGGTATTTGTGAATGAATGCATGTGTCTATGATTGAATTCTCACTTAACGCACCATATATTCGATGAATTGCCTGAGAGGGTTGCATTCATGCTCTTAACTGGGGCTTTGGAGATCAACGAAAGTTGAATCCTTAACTTAGAGCCACTTTGTGAGCGATTGAATTACTTAACATGAAAATAGTTAAGTTTTCAATTGGGAATTGCAAGTTACCCAATTCTGTGGTTCTGTTGATTCTAGTTTCATGAAAATAGATAAATAGGATTGTTCAACCAGTCTAATGACCTTTGAGAGAAGGTGTAGACATGCTTTAACTTGTAGCCATTCCACCTCAGTTATTTGTGCGAGCGAATTCGCATGACTTAGTGTTCGATCCAAAGACCATAATAGTGTGGTGAATCCCAACCTGAGATTTTTACTAGCATTGAGTTAGATAATTTCCATAGTATTCATATACATCAACCCGAATCAGTTTCTGCCTGAATTGAGTGTTGCAGTCAACTTGGTGACTAAAACCAAGTTTCCTGTGGATACGACCCGTACTTGCCGTTGCTAGCTACAACTGGCACTGTGCACTTGCGGCAATAACCTTAACGTAACAGGAACCCAAGGCAGACGGCGGGGTTGCAGTTGTGGTGGGCGAGGTGGACATACTGGCGGCAGACAAGGCTGAGGAACTGGCCGTGAAACTGCATATGTCGTTGCTGCAAACAGGGATCCACAAGCATCTTCGAGTATGACCCCTGATGAGAAAAGCCAAGCAACATTAACTGAGTTTACTGCTGAGCAAATATAGAAGCTGCTCAACCTCTTTGAGATGTCTAAGCCGGGTTATGAAAAGCTCTCAGGTAACGAAAAATGGATCCCGGACTCTGGGGCATCCCGCCACATGACGGGAAATTTAAAGGCCCTGACAAATTTGGAAAAAGTTTATGCAAATCCTGTAGAGTTGCCAGATGCAATGATGAGATTGGCCAAATTACAAAGAGCAGTTAATCTGGGTTCAAGAATTACTTTGAGCAACGTTCTCTATGTCCTAAATTTTCAATGCAATTTGATATCTATTGCTCAGTTGATTAAAGAATTAAAATGCATTGTGGTGTTTACTGACAAACTTTGTGTGATACAGGACCGCACCTCGAGGAGCCTGATTGGAGTGGGTGAATTGAGAAGAGAGGTCTATTGCTTCAATCAAATGGCAACAAGGAAGGTACAAGTTCATGCGGTGGACTCTCATAACCTATGGCATAATCGTCTCGGGCACCCATCTAACACTATTTTATCCTTACTTCCTAAACATTTAGGTGTTGGTGATTATTGCAATATTGAATTGAATCCCTGTCATGTGTGTTTTCGTGCAAAGCAAACTCGTAGTACATTTAATGTTAGTGATGGCAAGGCAAATGATTTGTTTGAAATAATTCATTGTGACATTTGGGGTTCCTATCGAATTCCCTCACTCTGGGGCACACATTATTTTTTAACCATTGTTGATGATGCCAGTAGAGCAGTTTGGGTTTATTTGACGAGGGAAAAAGGGGGGGTTGCTAGTCTTATGCAAAATTTTGTGGCAATGGTGAAAAATAAATTCAAAAAGAATGTGAAGATTCTTCGGAGTGACAATGGACTTGAATTCAAATCCGAGCCCATGCTTAGGTTTTATTCTACAAAGGGAATAATTCATCAAACTAGTTGTGTAGACTGTAGATACACCTCAACAGAATGGAAGGGTACAGAGGAAACATCGTCATATTCTGAATGTAGCTAGAGCACTACGTTTTCAAGCTAACGTCACGTTGCAGTTTTGGGTTGAATGCGTGCTAACTTCAGGATACTTGATTAATAGAACCCCAAGTAAGCTTCTTACAGGACAAACTCCTTATGAAGTGCTCTTTGGAGTCAAACCTAGCTATGATCAGTTAAGGGTGTTTGGTTGCCTTTGCTATGCTCATGTGCGGCCTAAACCAAAAGACAAATTTGCACCTAGAAGTTGCAAGGGTATATTTGTTGGATATCCTTATGGGAAGAAAGGATGGAAGATTTATGATTTGGAAACTAATGAAATCTTTGTGAGTAGGGATGTGGTGTTTCATGAACAAATTTTCCCCTTAGCCACATCTCCAACATCTACTAGTCATGATCAAATTGATGAGTGGAGTACTTTGCAAAGAAACAATATGATGATGGATGATGAAGGAAGTCCTTTTGCAATCAATCCCTTAAGTTTGGGTGAGCAACACATGAATCCAGGAACAAGACCTATTGCTGAGCCCATTTCGGCCCAGTCTGGGCCAGTTGTGGATAGTGTTGCCATAAGCCCAACTCCTTTTTCAACGACTGATGTGTCCGTGTGCCAGACTGGGCTGGAGTCTGCTGTTGTACCTGTGGTCACAACCGAAGCAAGGGGGAGTTTACATAGTACTGATCCTACAACCGGGTGTGATTTAGGCTCAATACGCAGGTCCATGCGAGATCAGTGTAGCCCATTGCATTTGCAAGACTATGAATGCTATAGTGCTCAGACTCACGATCCCTCTCTCTACGATGATTCACTCCAACGGGGCCCCTTAGGTACGTCGTATCCCTTGGTTAATTACATCACATGCAATAATTTTTCTAATACTCATAAGGCTTCCTTAGCTGCTAGCACAAGAATTGTTGAACCCAGATATTATTATGAAGCTGCAAAGGATCCTCGATGGCAACAGGCTATGGCAGAAGAGGTTCATGCTTTGGAAGCTAATTGCACCTGGACTATCGTAGATCTTCCACCTGGCAAGAAGCCCATTGACTGTAAATGGATCTATAAGGTTAAATACAAGTCTGATGCTACCATAAAGAGATACAAAGCTAGACTTGTAGTCTGTGGTGATCACCAATTAGAAGGTTTTGATTTTAATGAAACGTTTGCGCCAGTGGCCAAAATTACCAGTGTACGAACATTCTTATCTGTGGCTGTTGCTAAAGGTTAGGAGTTGCACCAGATGGATGTTAATAACGCGTTTCTGCATGGGGATCTTACTGAAGAAGTGTATATGCGTATACCACCTGGTTTCTCCACTATTTATCCCAATAAGCTAAGGTATGCAAGCATCATAAATCTTTGTATGGTCTGCATCAAGCTCCCCGTCAATGATTTGCCAAATTATCATCCAAGTTGAGTGAGTATGGATTCACCAAGTCCCATACTGATTATTATTTGTTCACTTATCGTAAGGGAGAAGTTTTTTTGGCACTGCTAGTTTATATGGATGATATTATCCTTGCTGGTAATAATGCTTTAGCTTGCCGTGATTTCAAAACCTACTTGCATTCTTGCTTTCGCATCAAAGATCTTGGACCACTTAAATACTTTCTAGGCATTGAAGTGCCACGAGGACCACTTGGATTGTTTTTATGCCAACGGAAACATGCACTTGAGATTGTGGATGAATGCGGTTTGTTAGGTGGTCGACCTGTTGATTTTCCCATGGAGGAAAACCATAAGCTCGCTTTGGCTACAGGATAGAGTCTTACTGATCCTAGCAGTTATCGACGCCTCGTGGGACGTCTTATCTATCTTAATATTACTCGAACTGAGTTATGCTATGTTGTTCATATCCTATCCCAGTTCATGCAGAATCCTCGGGAAGAGCATATGCATGCCGCACGTCGTGTTTTGCGTTATTTGAAAGCAACTCCTAGGAAAGGTCTTCTTTTGCGAGCAAATAGTGATCTTCAGGTCACTGCCTACTGTGATGCAGACTGGGGAGCTTGTCCTCTCACTCGTCGATCTCTCACTGGTTATCTTGTTACCCTTGGTGGGTCTCCCGGCTCCTGGTGCACTAAAAGGCAAACCACTGTGTCTCGATCCTCTGTTGAAGCTAAGTATCGTTCTATGGCAGCTACTACTAGTGAATTGGTTTGGCTGAAATCCCTCTTGGCATCTTTGGGTGTGTTTCTGACTACACCTATGCGTTTGTATTGTGACAGTCATGTTGCACTTCACATTGCCAAGAATCCTGTTTTTCATGAGTGGACGAAGCACATTGAAATCGATTGCCATTTTGTCCGTGAGAAACTTGAATCTGGTGATCTTACTGTGTCTTATCTTCCCTCGCAGCATCAACCTGCAGACATTTCACTAAAGCTCTTGGGAAGCAACAGTTCATGTATCTTCGCGGCAAGCTGGGCATGATTGATCCTCATGCTTCATCTTGAGGAGGAGTATTAGGACTACACTCTATGTATCATATGCATTCATTGTTTCACTTTATTATTCCTTTAGCATGTACAGCCAATAAAGGCCTTTTGAGTTTCTCATGTAACTTGTATATATATCTTCTTAGCAATGAACGCAAGGCAGAGGAGACATACGTCCGTTTGAGTTGCCCACAAATTTGTCTCCCTCTTTCATGCTCAGTATGTTCAAATAATAAATGCCAATTCGCAAAGAATGCAGCAAAATCAGTTGCATCAGCGCCCACTAATGCACATAGATAAACAGAATGAGAAAATGGGAGAGAGGGGGGGGGGGGGCTATTCAGATTAGATTGAAAACCTGATCTGATTGGGTTGGGGACCAGTTGAATCGTGTCTAAATCCCATAATGAGCTTCTCTTCTAGCTCTATGCGGCTAAATGTAACTGTAGAAAAGACCAAAAACAGAAATAATTAAAATCAGATATATGTTAAAAAGCAATGTGATATTTGTAATGAGGTTCCACTCATAAATCTTCTTGTTGTTTCACTTATCTTTAAAATTTCCGAAGTTCATGGGATCAGAAGAAAAGCAGGAGGCAGAGGGGGACAGAGAAACTATGTCACCATAACAAGGGGTGAAGTCGCCAACACCATACAAATTTCAGACAATCTGCTGATGCAACAACAGTATGACATTTTACCTACATCTCTGGCTTGCAATTGCATTGACTGGATACAATTAGTTATCCCTTCAAGAACATACATTCTGCTGTTATTGTTAGGCCAGAACCGGAACTGAAATGTCCACTCTTTACCCTTTGTATCTTGGAGTAATCCCTCTGGCTGAGAAATGGCTGGGAAGTAAATCTGTTTTGTTGGGAATAGATCCAGAAGGTATGAATCATCAAGAAATGAATAGGAAGTAACCCACAATGTAAATTAAGCCAGAGAATTCATCAGTGA
>JACYFF010003369.1:12156688-12169319 GCA_017589665.1 Selenicereus undatus | reverse complement strand
CTAATTATCTTAAATTATTCTAACTACAAATCAATCAAGTTGGGTATCGCATTTCAATTTCACGTATATATATATATATATATATATATATATATATATATATGTATGTATGTATGTATGTATGTATGTATGTATGTATGTATGTATGTATGAATGTATGTACTTATGTATGTATGTATGTATGTATTTGTGTATTGTAGGTTGGAACGACAACGAACTTTATTGCGCTCCTAAATCGTTTATTCAAATGCTAATAAATATTTGCATGGCCTCTAAATAAAAATTAGCCTAATTATTAAGGGGCCAACTTGAAAATGGTAGTAATAATAATATATGAATAAATATAATAACAATGTAACAATAATAATAAGGTGAGTTATGTATGTAAAAGAGTGAGGTAATAATCAAAAATGAAAATGTTTCACCCAAATTTTACATCCAACAGATGTACAGTTTCATTTCGAAAAACATTAATTCAATTATCTATATATGTATATATGTAATGAATGGAAAATAAAAATAAAATAAAATAAAATAATGATAATACAGGTTATTAGTATAAATATGAGAAAATTCTAGATAAAAATTAGGTGTCCAAATAAAAGGAAAAAAAAGAAAAGAGGAAGAACAAAAATTAAAAACAAACTAAAATAAAAACCAAAAAAACCCCAAACCAAACCCCTTCTCTGCCTCGTCCCCCACAACAGAACCCCCTCCCCCTCTACTCTATTTTTGCCAGCCCCTCCCTTGCTTAGTGTCACGTCGCAGCCCAGCCACCGGTCGTCGGTCGGGTGGCCCGCCGCTCCGGCCACTCGCCGCTAGCCAGACGCCACCCATCTTGTGCCAGTAACCCTTTCTCACCTTTCTCTAGCTTCTTGTGTATGTGTTAAGTGGGTTGAGAGGTGAAAACCCTAACTCTCCCTTAATTCAATTTTTTTTTATGTTTGGTATCTGAATTTTTTGTAGTAAACGGCGTAATTAAGATTGATGAGTATTTATTTGTAAATTTCTTGGATTACTTGGGATGTTTGGATTGAGTTATGAATTGGGCAATTATGAAGAGTGTGGTGAGTGAGGTTTGGCGATTATGTTTGAATTTTAGTTGGTTAATGATGATTTGATGATATTTAGATTAGTTTAATGAATAATTGAAGGGAATTGGTGGATTATGTATATTGGATGTATGTGTTATGTTTTGATCATGAATTTGTGATTAGGGTTTGCAGATTGGATGAAACTTAGGCTTCGCTATATTGATTTAAGGATGTTTAGAGTAGAGCTGGAAAATGGGCAGGGTTGGTTTGGCTCATTTAATAAGCGGGTCAATTTCGTGTCAGCCTTGAGAATAGCTTAGATTTGCTCGAAACTGAAAAATAATAAGTTTTCACACTAAACGGTTAAATCATATCGGCTTTAGGTCGAAATCGGTTCGGTTCGGGTCGGGTTCGTGTTACTCTCAGTAACTTCAGGTCGGATTCGTATCATGTTATCGTGTTGGGTTAGACTTTCCCAACTCTAGTTTAGAGTAATCTTAATGAATATTTGAATAAAAATGGATTACACCTATGTTGGAGATGTATGTGTAGCAATGGATATGGTGATTACGGTTCTTGTATAATGTTTATTTTAATTATGTTTATTTTAATTATGTTGCTTCATTAGTTTTCAAGTAAGTTGATTGTGCTAACTAAATGGAAATATATATGTATGAGGTGTTGTGTGGGTATATATTATGAGCTAGTTGTCAAGTAAGTGGAGATAGAGGAGGAGAAGAAGGAAGAGGAATGTAATAATCTTCAGCACTTTGAGAGCATCAAGTCGAAATGTAAACCTTAACTTGGTTACGAAATGAAGGTAATAAAACGGTGGTTGTCTAACCTAGGGATATTGCTAACTTAGTGTTAATTTGAGCTAGTAACCTAAATCAGCTAAAGGGTTGACTAGGAAAGTGACGTAGCTTGAGGGGATGAAGAATGGAGGGAAGGTATGGTTTTAAATGTAGATTTGGGGTTAAGTTTATGTAAGGACCAACGTTGAGGATGTTTTTCAAAAGTAAATTTAAGGGTTAAACATGTTGAAGAGTGCCATTCGGATTGTACCCAAAACCAAGCCCATATCGTCACTAGACCACATCATGACTAGTTGTCTAACCTGTATCTATGACTAATAACGATAAACATAACTATAATAATAATAATAATAATAATAATAATAATAATAATAATAATAATAATAGTAAAAATAATAATAATAATAATAATAATAATAATAATAATAATAATAATGACGATGATAATAGTGATCACAATAATTTATAATGACGTTAATACTAATAGTGCAGCGAAATAACGATAGTAACAAGCTTGTAATAATACTTCGAATAGGGATGGTGATAAGGTCGTTATTAATAAGCACACGGCGAGTCACCCCCATTGCACTTTTATGACATTCATTAAACGAATGTTAGCAGTATGAAGGAGAGGAACAAAAACAAAAATAAAATAAAATCATATTAAGTAACAACAATTGTCGTACTAGTAATTTAAAAGAGAGGTCGAGGGATTTAAATTATTCATTAAGTCAAGAAATGCAATAAAATTTCTTAATCTTGCACTAATCAAGAAAAATTATATTTTTGGAGCAGAAGTGATGCCAGCTCTGTTGCTTCAAGCTGCTAACAAACGATTTTCACTAAAACGGAGAGAGACTTTCAAAAATCAGGTACGTACATTGTCTGTGCTCTTCGAAAACTCACATGTTTCTCAAACTACGCAAAATCAATATATTGTTCATGTAATGAATCATTTTGTAACGCCCCCAACCCTAAAGCCAGAAGTGTTACCATTTTGTTCTTAAATCCTGGGGCAAAACGGACAGAGTTTCCCCTAAAACTTGACCATTTTCCCAGGCTTACAGTCTTACAATAAATCCTCTGCACTGAAAAACAATAAAACTAACTCAACAGCCACCTACTGGAGTTCACAGCTCTACGGGCTACCCACCCGGAGCACCACAACCAATGTAGTACAGTATTTAAACAATTGAACAATGAAGGGTACAACCCTGGCAACTCAGATGGTGGCTCATACGGCCATACAGAGCGACTCTAAATGATATGCAAACCAAGCACACAAGAACTTAATTTACAATCACACACCACAAAACACATTGCAGTTCACGTACGAGTCCATCACTTAACTTCTAGGCAGCAGTGACTCCCTTTCGGCTTACTTCAGAAACCTGGAGGCACAATGATAGATGGGATGAGCGATAATCGCACAGTGGATAGCCCCCTCCCCTAAAAGATGCAATAATAACTTACGACCGTCGTTCATTCCTTTTCTTTGAAGAATTCACCTATCGTTCATTACAAGCACAAGGCAAGAGAAATGGCATTATAGTTACAGAAAGTACGTAATTGATGGCTGAAAAGTATGAAAGGTATAAACATCCTCTGCTGAATAAAAGCAATAAAATGCATATATTGACCTCTGAACTTTACATGCTTGTTTATTCAATTGACCATGTTTCTCGTGCCTCTACTGCATATTAATAGAGCTATGAAACATGTAACGTCAACATATGCCTACTGACAACATTCCTGGCAGAGAAATGAAATTCTGATTTTTGAATTCTCTGCCAAATAAGGAGCCTTGAAACATATAAGTTGAAGTTATATGCAAACTTCTAGGAAGGTACTGGGTTGGTTAAGCTAAAGATGCAAATAACCTCTAAAAACGCCTTACCCGTTGACCTATTTACTAGTCACCTGACTCGCTCGGTTGATCAATCCGATGGTTTTAGGTTATTTCGTTACCAATGACTTGTCGATGCAAACAGGCGACTGTTAAACAATTAGGAGCACTTAGCAATCATGTAATAAAGCATTTATGGACCTTGATTATAATATACAATCGACAAATATCATGTAATCACCATACGATATGAATAGATTCAATGCCCTTCACATAATCCATGGATATGTACAATGAACTATGCAGTCGATAAACTATATATAATGGATACGGTGTATACGATCGATAAACATATAGAGGCAATAGACTTAAAAATGTCGATCGATAAACTAATGTCTATGTAATGTCGATCGATAAACTAGACATGAAACTATTTTAGGTATGAACATTAACGGTTGATTACAACTTAGGCAATAGACGAAACATGAAACTATTTTCTACCTAACATGTTTCGAAATATGAGTCGAAACTCAGACGTACATCCCTATGCAGTAAAACAGACTTGGAGGTTAAATGGTTGGGCGCCCGCATTTCAAAATATTTTGTTTTGCAAACAGGAGAGAGAGAATGTGTAAGTAAAATTGATTTGTTGATTCTTATCTGAAAGTGAACCCCTTGGTCGATGTACATCTTGAAACGATCGTACTTTAGGTGCTCACACCCCCAGGCTGATCGAGAAGCCTGAGTTGACGTCGTGCGCAGGTATATTGGTCGGCATAAGCCTTGATAATTGATGGGCATAAGCCCTGACGCCGCGCGCAGGTGTATTGGTCGGTATAAGCCTTGATACTTGATAGGCATAAGCCCTGATGATAATTGGCAGGGCCACTTGTTTATGTGACAACATTGAGAACTTGGTTCATTAAATGAATTTTGTTTTGATTTTTCATTGCTAAGAATACTGTGAGTTTGTGAAGAACATAGAGTTTTTGAAGAACATAGGCAATGTACGTACCGAGATGGCCTCACTTCTGCTCCAATTTAAGGTGAAACCATTTTCTACCTAAAATATCTATCATATAATCCATGAATTCACCTTATGGATCATGGTTTCTATGTCTATCATATAATCCAGGAATTCACCTTATGGATCAAGATCTATTGGTAATCGCTAATATAATCATGCATATAATCGATACTATAATCATGCATAATCGGCGAGCGTTATATAATGAATAGCGATGAACATTATATATAATCGATAAAATGCATAATCAATGAATAACGATGAACATTATATATAATCGATAAAAGGCATAATCAATGAATAACGATGAACAATATATATAATCGAGAAAATGCATAATCAATGAACGTTATATAATCAATAATGTTATGGAAACAGTGAGCATGTAGAACATTATATATTCAATCGGTAATCGATAACTGCAGATAATTGATAACTGTATATAATCGTATATAATCGATACTCTTGACATATTCAATATCGTTACATAACTTCGAAATAAACTATAAATGCCTAGAATCGATATATGTATGCTTAGTTGATGCACGTTCGTTTAATAACTTCGAAGTAAACTTTAAATGCTTAGCATCGTTATATATATTTATATGATAAACGAATGCCTAGAACCGTAATATGCTTAAGTGGCTTAAGTAGATTCGATTCATGACTTCGAAGTAATAACCGAACGTTTAGAATCGTATTATGCTTAAATGGCTTAATTAGGCTTGAAATGTAATTTCGAAACAATAAATGAACGCCTCAAATGGCCCTTATTTAATTGCCAAACGATAAACTTTAATTTAGTACGACTAACACATATATATACATGATATCGTTCAATTCACGCTACAACTTCCTCATATTACTGATAATTGATTCGAATTTAACCTAAACGAATTATAATCGCTAATCAGTAAGTTTTATCGAAATTAATAATCAAATCACTGATAATTGATTCGAATTCAACCAGAACGAATTATACACACTAACCATCGAATTCAACCTGAACGAACTATAATCAATACCCAATAAGCTTTATCGACATTAACAATTTAACCATAAATAGGAGGATGAGGAAACCCACCTCGAATTCAAGCTAAAGGACCCGTCTTAGGGTTCGATTGGGGTGGCTCGGGGCGGGCTCGAATCGTCCTCTTGCTCCCCATCTACCAATCACTGGCCCTTCTGCCGAACCACCGCTGCCGGCGGCCGTGGAGGAGCCGCCTCGACCTGCGGCAGCCCTCCCCTGAACCTCTTTCTCCCCCTTCTCGCGTCTGCCTTCATTGCGTTTTGGCCTCGGTTTGGCCGTCGACCAAGGCGGGGGATGGTCGGCACATGTTGGTCGGTCACCGGCGACCCCGCCGGTGGCTCCCTCGCCCTCTCCCGGTGTGTGTGTGTGGTCTCCTCTCTCTCTCTCTCTCTCTGCGTTGGCCTGCATCAGGGCACCCCCCTTGAACCTCTCTCTCTGAGCCTTCCTGTGAAGAAGGAAAGGCAGAAAAAAAAAGGGGCCCCTTACAAATTTTCTTGATCTATTTTTGTTTTTCCTTTTCCTTTTCCTTTTTCTTGTTTTTTGTTTTTTTTTTTCAGCTGATAAAACATCCCTGTTGTGCCATAAATTCAATCCTCAACCTTTAACTCTTAGTTCGTAACCGTTAATATAATCTTCGGCTGATTTAGTCGTCGTTTGATTATATTAAGGTTCAATTTAATAAATTGCAGGTTCATTCCCAAGATTCGACGTTCTAGTCATCAACACTCAGGCAGAATTTATAACGACATAAATCGGCTTAACAGAGGGGATGAAATCTCGGGTGTTACACATTTCATGCTAAGCAAGTGGCCCCAAAACAAGTAGCCCCATCAATTATCAATCATAAGGGCTTATGCCCTTTAATTTACCCGCGTTGCTGCAACTCAGGCTTTCTGATTGGCCTTGGAGGTCTACACCTATCTCAAGATTGCTGCAGACGTTAACAGGAGTCCACTTCCAGATAATAACCGGCAAATCAACTTTACTTACACATTCTCTCTTTCCAGTTTGCAAAACAAAAGGTATTGAAATGGGGGCGCCCAACTAATTAAACGCAAAACTTAGTTTACTGCATAGGGATGTACGTGCTGAGCTTTATCTCATTTTTTGAATGTTTGTTGGTTTTCCGTTTTAGGTAAGGAAACAATGAACAACCCTCCTCCTAGAAAACTAGACGGGAGCAAGAGCTGAAAGAGCGTTGCAATCCCTTTTGTTGAGGATTCGCTAGCCAAATGCTCACAGTGATTTATAAGCTAGCACTTATAAGAACCTGTTTATTGTATATTCTTTTGGACATTGTGTTTACTTGTATTTGGTAGTCATACACTGAGTTATCATGTTTATTATGAATTGTACAAGTGGTTGAATGCATGTTTATTTCCAATAATTGGTGAATCAGATGATTATGTGGGTAGCACAGTGTTATAGGTAGACTCAGATAGCATTGTTACGTTGCGGAATGGCAGTAATGTCTCTAATCAAAAGATTTCCGCTGCAACCCAGTAGCGAACAAGTGATTAAGCTAGATCAATCAGGCATTAGGGATTGGGGGCGTTACACAAATGTTATGACCTTACAAATCTGACATGTTTTATTAGGTTTCGGCACTAGCACGACCTATGCATCGTTTCGACACCCAAGTGCCTTCTTTTATGGGCTACCGATCTGTAAGTCGGATCTACGTTCAATTAGTGTTGGATGACTACGAGATCTAGGTTGGGCATTTCATCGGGGCTAAAAGGGAAGACGTGCTTGTATTGTCGAACGGGAGCTATGAGGCGTTGTCCATCTTGTGCAGCCATGTCTCATCCAACCTTGATCATCCAGGTTGGTAGTGCATCTTCAAGCAAAACCTCCTCCACATCGTCCGCAGTTTTCGAACGGTCATCCCTGGTATTGCGTCATAATAGCACATATGGTCAGTAGTGGTTGGCGGTTCAATCCGTCGTCTTAGAGCACCCGCCTTTCCACCAGTGGCTTGATACTGACCAAATAGCAGTCCTTAGCTATCCTCTAGTTGCCACATAGTTTCTTATGCTACCATCATCCAAATCATATTGAATTTGTAGAAGGAAAGGGGCTATCACCTCTTTGATCTTATGTAGGGTCGAACTTTCGATGATGAGATCATAGCTAGCTGGCATGTCAACCATTAAGAAGTCAACCTCGAGGTTCCTGGCCTAAACTTTATCCCCAAACCGCACGAGTAGCCGGATTATGCTAATTGGGTTCACAGTTTGTTCCTAAATCCTACGATTGGGCTTACAAGGGGTGTGATACCTCGCCTAGGGTATTTCAATCACTTGAGACACTCCCAAGATATAATGCCGGTCAAGCTCTTAGTATTAACCATAATTCTTCGGACGAGAGCGCTCCCTACCTATAGTCCACTACAAAGGGATCATTATTGGGGTGTGATAAGGTCACGATAGTCCACCTCGCTAATGGTCATTGTTGGAACCCTAGGGTATCCCCCGTTTAGCGGTCATCACCTATTGCGTGTTATGCATATGGCCTTCCACATCATGTGGGAAATGACTTTGGGGCCCTGCAATGGTGGCCACTACTTTCATGGAGCATTGCTCATCCCTGGGCCTTTCTTGTGCTTGAGGTTTTCCTTTTTCAAGGCCTATTGGGCCTCGCATAAGGAAGCGGTCTATTTGTCCATTGGTTGCAAGCTCATTGAGGGCCTTCAGTAGCTCGCTGATTTCCGAGGTGATGTTGTCGGTTTGCTCATGGAACTCGCAATATTTTGCAGCATTGTGCAACTTCTGTAGGGCGGATATCAGTTGTGGCTTCCTTAGCATGGGATGCCCTTAATCTCCATAAGAACACTCTTGGGTTCTTCATCAAAGTGTTGATCCCGAATTTCGTTTCTCTACGTTCTCTCTAGCCGTGATGGGTTTCTTTCTTCGACCCCCTTTCCTCCACCCAACCCTCACCTACCTCTGCGCAGATTTCAATGACCCTAATTAAGTCCGTGACCTTTCTAAGGGCTTTCGTAAGGGTGGTTTATTTATTCTTGGCCAATGAAATTTTGAGTGGCTTGTTCCGAAGGCCATTGAGGAAGGAGGTGTGTACTACACCATCCTTAAGGGTTGGGATAAGGATGACCTCTTGATAGAAACTCTTTACAAACTTGACCAGGGGTTCACTCTTCCCTTGCTTGATTTTGCCCAGGATAGTCTTGTCCCATTAAGGGCGTCGCTTGACTGTTATTAACCTGATGTCGAATGTCGATGCAGTGACTTGTTGTAAGAGCGCATTGGTAATGGATGTCATAAAACTCGCAAGGGTGTCAATGGTCACATGTGCCTCTTGCTCAGGCAGCCTCTAACTAACCGAATGTAGTGTCATACAGGAGCCCTGAGAGATGTTGTAGATCTCCAAGGCCTCTATAAGGCTGCTTTTTTGTACCTCAGTTGGGTCTACCATTGGATTCTTATCTTGCTTGATCTTACCCTGAGTTATTTCACTGGTAACCATCGTTCACCATCGCTTTCCTTATAGACAACGCTAATCTATTTATTCACAGAGTTTTTGTTGACTAGATGGCAACTGAGTGGGCTTACGTGGTAGTAGGTTCTTCAGGGTAGATCACTTCTAGCTAGTCCCTAGCTACAAAAAGGGAGTCCTCAGGGTTTGTGTTCGAGGATTGCCCCTCTGATTTTCAATTCAAGTTTTCCAAGAGGAAAGAGAAAAGTCGAAGGAAAAGGAAAATAAAGATTGAATCTTGGGATCTTAGGAGATGGAGCTTTGACAGTGATGGTGATTTCTGGTCAGATATGGGAATGTATGAGTAATCAGTGCATCCTTTTCAGGACGGATAAGTAACCATTTATAGAACACTGTATTTTGGGGTAAAATGGTCATTGTCGAACCCTCAAGGTTGTTTGGGCTGGACTTGTTATGACCCAAGCATGCCATGGTATATCTCTATTGGGGTTTTTAGACCTCTTCGTCTTTGGATCCCCTAACGAAGGCGGGGCCTTTTGCTGCCGTGATCATGGTGGGGCTATCACCAGGTTTTTTCTAAATTACATATTATTCTTTTATATGGAATGATATTCTATTAATAACCAACAATTATCTAACAACATATGTTAGTTCAAGTGATTTGACATTTGTTTTTCTTAAGTAAGATTACGAGTTCGAGTCTAGTGAATGGAGAAAATTTGTGATGAGAGAACTTTATTTTCTATTGAACCAATAGTAACTTGATTTCAATAAAATAGAGGATGTGAGACCCAAAAAATAATCAACCATTCTCTCACCAAGAAAATCAATCTTAAATCTGATATCATGTTATGGAGTAACTCATTACAATTTTGTATTTGGGATCAGATTATTATACCGGACGCGTCCCACCCAACCCATACCATATCCTTTAATTTTGCGGGGCCCTCAATGTATGGTTCTTTTAGTATAAAAAATAATAATAATAAATCCAATAGAAAAAAAATCACGGGGGTTGTAGTCACGCTGCTGGGAAAGCACTGGCCAAAAGTAAGCATCTTAAAAATGGTCGGCAGATAGAGCACGTGCAAGGAGCATGGACCCGCGCCTTCCGGATCCCAGTGATAACCCGCTGGTAACGCTTGCATTTGTACGGTTTGTGACGAAATACTACCCTTTTTAATTGAGGTTGTGTTTGGTATGGGAAAAAAAAAATTTCTCAGTAAATTATTTTTTATGAAAAATATTTTTTAAAAAAATATAATTTTTTATTTATATGTTTACCTATTTGGTAGAATGAAAAATTAATTTTTTTTTACTTTATTTTTTGCTATTTGATAGAATGAACCCCCTGCGTTTACTTCATTTCTTTTTACCATCAACACCCTCCCCTGCTTAGTGCTTTGATGCGACCCAACCAACAATGTTTCTCTCTCCTCTTCAAAATCAAATCCAAAATATCAGTGTGAAATATACCTAGTAATAAACCCAGAAAAAGAGAGAGTCAACATTAATGAATCTCAATGTTTCCACTATTCCCAATGATTACCCAGTTAACTTTGAGTGATATTAAACTCATATTAAAGAAAATGAAGAAACGGAGAAATGATGGGTGTCTCAAATTACGAAATTCTTTGAAATGACAACTGTAACAAGGTCAAAGAACTCAAAAAATAATTGCACAAACTAACAATAAAAATCATCGATGAAGATGATGAACATGAAAATGAAGGGAAGAATGGGAGACAAAATGAGAATGAAAATAGAGTGACTCTAGTCATAATTAAAAGAAAATAGAACGAGAGATAAAATTAGGCAATGAAAATCAGACCTGAAAAATCATTTTCTCTACTTTTTTAAGGGAAAACAATTTCTTTCAAATGGGATAAAATGATTTTTCCCTGAAAATAATTTTTCACTCATTATTTTATCAAACGACGTAAAATAAAAAAATTATTTTTCGAAAAAATTATTTTTTCCCTGTCAAACACAGCCTAAATGTCATTTATTTGTGTATTTTTAATTATTTGGTTAAGGATAATTAAATTTTAAGCATACAGAGTGCTGACAGCACTAAATATGACATGGACATTGCTGCTTTTACATGAATTTTGAGGCCATTTGGCAGAACCCAGAAGTGGGAGTTTGTACTGTCGGCAGCCTTAGTTTTGTATTTACCAGCAAGATCATGAACATGCAGTGAATTTTACCGTTTCAATGCATATTTTTCTTAAAAGATTCCTCCCCCAGAAATAGTAGTGCACTACAGGGCTTACCTTGCATGCAATAATTAATTACCACTTAAAAAAAGGGAGTTGTGATATATTCATAGAGTCCCCCCCCCCCTTTTGATCAATAGATTCATAGGGTTTGATCATGCTTACGGCCTAACTTTTTTCATTAAAAAATATGAGTTGGTAAAAAGATAAAGTTGGTTGAGATTGATAGAAGTGGTTTGAAGCAGGTTAAAGTAGGTATTTTTTTTTTTGTTGAAGTGGATTGTAGTTGGTTGAAGTGTGTTGAAATTTTTTTATATAATAGGTAGAAGTTAGTGAAGTTAGTGAAAAGATGGTAGAAATTTGTTGCAATTTGTTGCAATTAATATTTTTTTTATTGAAATTCGTGAAGTAAATTAAAGTAGGTTAATGTTGATTGAAGTTGGTAAATTTGAATTTATCAACAAAAATAATTGAATTTTGTATGGTAAAGTACGAATTGCATGCATGTCTTGTGAGTTTTTTTTTCCTTTTTGAGACAAAATATATTATTTATTGATCACTTCCTTTGGCATGAGTGTAAGCATTGGTAGGTTAAGATGAGATAAGCGCAGTGGGCAACTTTTCTTCTTAATTGATTTCAGAGTGAAAAATTATTTGTTTATTTTTGTTATGGAACTTAATTAAGTGGACTCCCGTTTTAGCTACTTTTCACATTCTCAAATTTCAAGAATTACCAAATGATTACATACAGAAAGGCAATTAATTTCTTTGTTAGCAAATTGTGCTTCTACTACAGCAAGTCGATATCTCCCCTAGTATTATTGATTAAAATTAAATCATAAATATGCTAGATTGTAGAGCATAGTCTCCTTATTATTTTTTTAAGTTTTGGGGCAAGTTTTGATGTCTTGTCGTATATATATCCTTTACAATATTACTTTGTTTTTCGATTATTAATTGGATATAGCTCTTACAAGTAAGAAGGAATACAGCCACCACACAGCTTAAAGAAGCAGCTAGAACAACCGCTAAGTTAAGAAACACAAGTAAACTCAATCATGTAACTCGCTAATCCAACACTTACAATATTACTTTCACGTAGTATTCGGATTGAAAGAATACAATGACTTCATGCGCGTTCATGCCTGGACCAAGCGATTAGTGGATGAAACGGGAGCCTGAACCGGCAAACCCCTTCAATAAC
>JACYFF010003369.1:12138372-12149909 GCA_017589665.1 Selenicereus undatus | reverse complement strand
GTTATTGAAGGGGTTTGCCGGTTCAGGCTCCCGTTTCATCCACTAATGGCTTGGTCCAGGCATGAACGCGCATGAAGTCATTGTATTCTTTCAATCCGAATACTACGTGAAAGTAATATTGTAAGTGTTGGATTAGCGAGTTACATGATTGAGTTTACTTGTGTTTCTTAACTTAGCGGTTGTTCTAGCTGCTTCTTTAAGCTGTGTGGTGGCTGTATTCCTTCTTACTTGTAAGAGCTATATCCAACTAATAATCGAAAAACAAAGTAATATTGTAAAGGATATATATACGACAAGACATCAAAACTTGCCCCAAAACTTAAAAAAATAATAAGGAGACTAAGCTCTACAATCTAGCATATTTATGATTTAATTTTAATCAATAATAACTAGGGGAGATATCGACTTGCTGTAGTAGAAGCACAATTTGCTAACAAAGAAATTAATGGCCTTTCTGTATGTAATCATTTGGTAATTCTTGAAATTTGAGAATGTGAAAAGTATCTAAAACGGGAGTCCACTTAATTAAGTTCCATAACGACAATAAACAAATAGTTTTTCACTCTGAAATCAATTAAGAAGAAAAGTTGCCCACTGCACTTATCTCATCTTAACCTACCAACTTATAATGCTTACACTCATACCAAAGGAAGTGATTAATAAATAATATATTTTATCTCAAAAAGGGAAAAAAAAAACTCACAAGACGTTCATGCATTTCGTAATTTAACATACGAAATTCAACTATTTCGTTGGTAAATTCAAATTTATCAACTTCAACCAACATCAACCTATATCAACTTACTTTAATTCACTTCATGAATTTTAATTAAAAAAATATTAATTTTAACAAACTTTAACCAATTTCTATCATCTTTTCACTATTTTAACTAACTTTTACCTATTATATAAAAAAATTTCAACATACTTCAACCAACTACAATCCACTTCAACAAAAAAAATACCTATTTTAACCTGCTTCAATCCACTTCTATCAATCTCAACCACCTTTATCTATTTATCAATCCATATTTCTCAACGAAAAAAATTAGACCGTAAGCATGATCAAACCATATGAATTTACTGATCGGGGGGGGGGGGGACTCTATGAATATATCACAACTCTCTTTTTTTAGTGTTAATTAATTATGGCATGCAAGTTAAGCCCTGCAGTGCACTACTATTTCTGGGAGAGGAATCTTTTAAGAAAAATATGCATTAAAACGGTAAAATTCACTGCATGTTCATGATCTTGCTGGTAAATACAAAACTAAGGCTGCCGACAGTACAAACTCCCACTTCTGGGTTCTGCCAAATGGCCTCAAAATTCATGTAAAAGCAGCAATGTCCGTGTCATATTTAGTGCTGTCTGCACTATATATGCTTAACATTTAATTATCCTTGACCAAATAATTAAAAATACACAAATAAATGACATTTAGGCTATGTTTAGTAAAGGGAAAATTATTTTTTTGAAAAATAATTTTCCCTTTTTACATTGTTTGGTAAAACAAGGAGCGAAAAATTATTTTTAGGGGAAAATCATTTTGTCCAATTTGAAAGAAATTGTTTTCTCTTGAAAAAGTAGGGAAAATGATTTTCCAGGTCTGATTTTTATTGTCCAATTTTATCTCTCGTTCTATTTTCTTTTAATTGTGGCTAGAGTCACTCTATTTTCATTCTCATTTTGTCTCTCATTCTTTCCCTCATCTTCATGTTCATCATCTTCATTGATGATTTCTATTGTTAGTTTGTACAATTATTTCTTGAGTTCTTTGACCTTGTTACAATTGCCCTTTCAAAGAATTTCGTAATCTGAGACACCCATTGTCTCCCCGTTCATCATTTTCTTTAATCTGAGTTTAGTATCACTCAAAGTCAACTAGGTAATCATTGGAAATAGTGAAAACATTAAGATTCATTAATGTTGACTATCTCTTTTTCTGGGTTTATTACTAGGTATATTTCACACTGATACTTTGGATTTGATTTTGAAGAGGAGAGAGGAACAAAATTTATTGGTTGGTTTGCATCAAAACACTAAGCAGGGAAGGGGGTTGATGGTAAAAAAAAATGAAGTGAGAGTAGGGGGTTCATTCTATCAAATAACAAAAAGTAAAGTAAAAAAAATAATTTTCTATTCTACCAAATAGATAAAAATATAAATAAAAACTTATTTTTCTTGAAAAAATAATTTTCATAAAAATTAATTTACTGAGAAAATAATTTTTTCTCATACCAAACACAATCCCAATTAAAAAGGGTAGTATTTCGTCGCAAACCGTACAAATGTAAGCGTTACCAGCGGGTTATCACTGGGGTCCGGAAGGCGCGGGTCCATGCTCCTTGCACGTGCTCTCTCTGCCGACCATTTTTAAGAAGCTTACTTTTTGCCAGTGCTTTCCCAGCAGCGTGACTACAACCCCCGTGATTTTTTTCCTATTGGATTTATTATTATTATTTTTTATACTAAAAGAACCATACATTGAGGGCCCCGCAAAATTAAAAGATATGGTTTGGGTTGGGTGGGACGCGTCCGGTGTAATAATCTGATCCCAATTACAAAATTGGAATGAGGTTACTCCATAACATGATATCAGATTTAGGATTGATTTTCTTGGTGAGAGAATGGTTGATTATTTTTTGGGTCTCCCATCCTCCGTTTTATTGAAGTCGAGTTACTATTGGTTCAATAAGAAATAGAGTTCTCCCATCACAAATTTTCTCCATTCACTAGACTCGAACCCGTGATTTTACTTAAGGAAAACAAGTGTCAAATCACTTGAACTAACATATGTTGTTAGATAATTGTTTATTATTTATAGAATATCATTCCATATAAAAGAATAATATGTAATTTCGAAAAAACCTGGTGATAGCCCCACCATGATCACGGCAGCAAAAGGCCCCGCCTTCATTAGGGGATCCAAAGACGAAGAGGTCTAAAAACCCCAACAGAGAGATACCATGGCATACTTGGGTCATAACAAGTCCAGCCCAAACAACCTTGAGGGTTCGACAATGACCATTTCAGCCCAAAATACAGTGTTATATAAATGATTACTTATCCATCTTGAAAAGGATGCACTAATTACTCACACATTCCCATATCTGACTAGAAATCACCATCACTGTCAAAGCTCCATCTCCAAGGATCCCAAGATTCAATCTTTATTTTCCTTTTCCTTCGACTTTTCTCTTTCCTCTTGGAAAACTTGACTTGAAAATCAGAGGGGCAATCCTCGGACATGAACCCTGAGGACTCCCTTTTTGTAGCTAGGGACTAGCTAGAAGTGATATGCCCTGAAGAACCTACTACCACGTAAGCCCACTCAGTTGCCATCTAGTCAACAAAAACTCTGTGCATAAATAGATTAGCGTTGTCTATAAGGAAAGCGATGGTGAACGATGGTTGCCAGTGAAATAACTTAGGGTAAGATCAGGAAAGATAAGAATCCAATGGTAGACCCAACTGAGCTACAAAAAAGCAGCCTTATGGGGGCCTTGGAGGTCTACAACATCTCTCAAGGCTCCCGTATGACACTACATTCGGTTAGTCAAAGGCTGCCTGAGTGAGAGACACATGTGACCATTGACACCCTTGCGAATTTTATGACATCCATTACCAATGCGCTCTTACAACAAGTCACCACATCGACATTCGACATCAGGTTAATAACAGTCAAGCGACGTCGACCTCAATCCATGAGCCCTTGAGGGGACAAGACTATCCTGGTTAAAATCAAGCAAGGGAAGAGTGAACCCCTGGTCAAGTTTGTAAAGAGTTTCTATCAAGAGGTTATCCTTATCCCAACCCTTAAGGATGGTGTAGCACACACCTCCTTCCTCAATGGCCTTTGGAACGGGCCGTTCAAATTTTCATTGGCCAAGAATAAATAAACCACCCTTGCGAAAGCCCTTAGAAAGGTCACAGACTTTATTAGGGTCATTGAAATCTGCGCAAAGGCAGGTGAGGGTTGGGTGGAGGAAAGGGGGTCGACGAAAGAAACCCATCATGACTAGAGAGAACGTAGAGAAACGAAATTCGGGATCAACACTTTGATGAAGAGTCTAGGAGTGTTCTTATGGAGATCAAGGGGATCCCATGCTAAGGAAGCCACAGTTGATATCCGTCCTACAGAAGTCGCACAATGCTGCAAAATATTGCGAGTTCCATGAGCAAACTGACAACATCACCTCGGAAATCAGCGAGCTAAAGAAGGCCCTCAATGAGCTTGCAACCAATGGACAAATAGACCGCTTCCTTATGCGAGGCCCAATGGGCCTTGAAAAGGGAAAACCTCAAGCACAAGAAAGGCCCGTGGATGAGCAATGCTCCATGAAAGTAGTGGCCACCATTGCAGGGCCCCAACGTCATTTCCCACATGATGTGGAAGGCCATATGCACAACACGCAAGAGGTGATGACCACTAAACGGGGGATACCCTAGGGTTCCAACAATGACCATTAGCGAGGTGGACTGTCGTGACCTTATCATACCCCAATAATGATCCCTTTGTAGTGGACTATAGGCAGGGAGCGCTCTCGTCCGAAGAATTATGGTTAATACTAAGAGCTTGACTGACATTATATCTTGGGAGTGTCTCAAGTGATTGAAATACCCTAGGCGAGGTATCACACCCCTTGTAAACCCAATCTTAGGATTCAGGAACAAACTGTGAACCCAATTGGCATAATCCAGCTACCCGTGCGGTTTGGGGATAAAGTTTAGGCCAGGAACCTCAAGGTTGACTTCTTAATGGTTGACATGCCAACCACCTATGATGTCATCATCGGAAGTTCGACCCTACATAAGATCAAAGAGGTGATAGCTCCTTTCCTTCTACAAATTCCATATGATTTGGATGATGGTAGCATAGGAAACTATGTGGCAACTAGAGGACGGCTAAGGAATGTTATTTGGTCAGTATCAAGCCACTGGTGGAAAGGCGGGTGCTCTAAGACGATGGATTGAACCGCCAACCACTACTGACCATATGTGCTATTATGACGCAATACCAGGGATGACCGTTCGAAAATTGCGGACGATGTGGAGGGGGTTTTGCTTGAAGATGCACTACCAACCTAGATGATCAAGGTTGGATGAGACATGGCTACACAAGATGGAGAGCGCCTCATAGCTCCCATTCGACAATACAAGCACGTCTTCCCTTTTAGCCCCGATGAAATGCCCAACCTAGATCTCGTAGTCTTCCAACACTAATTGAGCGTAGATCCGACTTACAGATCGGTAGCCCATAAAAGAAGGCACTTGGGTGTCGAAATGATGCATAGGTCGTGCTAGTGCTGAAACCTAATAAAACATGTTAGATGTGTGTAGACTTCATGTATCTTAGCAAGGCATGTCCCAAGGACAACTACCCCTCTCAAAAATTGACAAACCTGTAGACTCCACGATCGGCCATGCAATGCTAAGCACTATGGATGCTTTCTCTGAATATTATTAAATCCCCTTGCATTAGGGCGATCGTGAGAAAATCGCCTTTATCACAAACAAGGTACTATACTGCTGTAAGGTCATAACATTCGTGTAACTATTAAGCCAAAAATCATGCATTGTTTTAATAATTATTTCGATTATATTATATATATATTATTTCGTCTAATTTACTTTATTTTATATATTTTTCAGGACTTGCATTAATTAAATAAAGAGGAGGAGAGAGGACGTCGAAGTTCGGGTTTTACACGCTTGGTTATAAAGACAGTCAAAAATTAATAATTTATGAAAAATATTATTTCCATAATTATTTAATTGGGCTAAGGTTTCAAGAGTTGGAGAAGAGCTAAAAGTCTTGAGGGAGAAGAAGTCTAAAGAAGAAAGGAAGAAGGAAACCCTACTCACTAACCCTAATTATCCTCACCATATATCATGTCACCACCATCATCCTAAGAGACATAAAAAAGCTCACGCCCTCCTTATTCCTCGTCAGAATCACCTTCACCCTCACGCAGCCCCCTTCTTCTTCCACACAATCAAGCCACGTCCTTCCCCCTCACCATATCATACCCATAACCTTCTCATCATCATCTTGATCACCATCATCATCTTGCATCACACCTTCTTCATCAACCCCACGCCTCAACACCCTCACCAAAAACTCACCACGATAGCCTTCACCTTCACCACCATTCAATCACCACGCCACCTCACTCCTCATCCATCACCATACTTCTCAATCATAATCATCCTCCTCCATCACGCATCCCCCATCACAAAGCCAAGTATTATTGTCATATTTCTTCTTTTTTTTTGTTTTTACTTTATTTTCTTTTGTTTTATTTTTTGTTGTTTAGTTTATTGTTAAACATGAATCCTTTGGTTAATTGTGATGTTATTTTTAATATGAGTGAGTAATTTTTTTATGCTTAGTATAATCTTCTAGAAGCCATGCTAAATTTACTATTTTGAAATAAGTCTCATGCTTTATTGCCTAGTTGATTCATATTCATGATTCTATAGTGATTAGCGTTTATCGTTTATGATATTCGTGTTAAATTAATTAGAATGCATGCTAGTTAATTTAATACGATTTCGATTGATAGTTTAGAAGACTATAATACGTAAAAGTTATAGTCTTTTATGTTGAGGTATCACCCTAATTAATCATGGATGGCTCAAACCCATCTCTTTTAATTAGGTAATCGCTTTAGATCTTTTTTAAATCGATTTGCTGGTAAATAGGTTACAAAGTGTTAAATGATGTTTTTCTAATTCTTAATGCTCTAGTTTGGTTAAATTTTTGCGCTGGTGTAAAGATTATCAAATTAGTAGGGTTTATATTAGGGCTGGACCTAAGTGAATTAGAATCTAAGGAAAAACGGGAAAGAACCGTTGGTGGATGTCTTCTACAGTTTAACTCATGAATGAAATTGACTTGTGTGTTGATGATAAATATTAATTTGCATGGTGGATTGAGATTATACTAAGTATTCTTCATAAATTTGACAACTTTTAATCATTATTTGTTGCTTAGAGTTAATTTGACTAGTTTGTTAATTTTTGTTCTATTTTTATTAGCTTCAATATAATTTCAATCGATCCCCCCCCCAAAAAAACTTATAGTCTTTTAGAAGTGTCTAGGTAATTTTATATAGTTTAGATTTTGATTTTTAGAGTGGTTATAATTTTAGATTGATTTATATTCAGTTTTAGTATTTAATTACCGATTTGTTAGAAATTAGACTAAAAATAGTTATTTTTGTTCTTTTCCAATTTTTATTAGTTTCTAGGTTTATATAGTGTCCTAGTCTTCCCATATTTAATTTCGTAATTTTTGGAAGTTATTTGATAATTTGTCAGAATTATTTTGTGAAATTGATATGTACAGGTTTTTAGGTTATTAATTTTGAAAATTTTGATTTTAATTGTTAATTCACGATTATTAGGTATTGTTAAGTCCAGAAAACTGTGTCCTAGAATTAGGGTAATTTTTTTAATTATTTTTGTGTTTATATTTATGTAGATTATTTTATTTCTAATCTCATATTTAATATTCTGCATTGATATTCTGTGGTAATTTTCTGATTTGATTTTGCTGAAATTATCTGGATACAATTGAAGAGTTATAAGCTTATATACCTGGAGAATAATATTTTAGGTTACTGTTTACAATTTTTAATATTTATTTTCTGATTATTATTTGTTGTTTTGATTTTTAATTAGAATTTCAGTTACTATTTTGATTTTATTTTTTCTAGATTATTTAGGAAAGCTTTTTACTGTTTTCTTTCCTGAATATAATCCACAATATTTAGGAGCATCATTGGGCGCTTTTTAAATTTTTATTCATTAGATTTTAATTCTTTTAGAATTATTAATATTAGATTTAATAAATTGGATGAGTAAAATCATTTAGGATTAAGCTAGCCTTTTCAAAACAATCTTTCCTCGTGGATCGATCCCTACTTTCCTACGCTATAAAAATTGTTTAATAACCGAAGTAGTGGTTAAATTTGTAGCTCTCGACAAACTTAACAGTAACGCCCCCAATCCCTAATGCCTGATTGATCTAGCTTAATCACTTGTTCGCTATTGGTTTGTAGCGAAAATCTTTTGATTAGAGACATTACCGCCATTTTGCAACGTAACAATGCTATCTGAGTCTACCTATAATACTATGTTCCCCACATAATCACCTGATTCACCAATTATTGGAAACAAACATGCATTCAACCACTTGTACAATTCATAATACACCTGATAACTCAGCGTATGACTACCAAATACAAGTAAACACAATGTCCAAAAGAATATACAATAAACAGGTTCTTAGGAGTGCTAGCTTATAAATCACTGTGAGCATTTAGCTAGCGAATCCTCAACAAAAGGGATTGCAACTCTCTTTCAGCTCTGGCTCACGTCTGATTTTCTAGGAGGAGGGTTGTTCACTGTTTTCCTTACCTAAAACGGAAAACCAACAAACATTCAAAAAATGAGACAAACCTCAGCACGTACATCCCTATGCAATAAACTAAGTTTTGTGTTTAATTAGTTGGGCGCCCCCATTTCAATACTTTTTGTTTTGCAAACAGTAGAGAGAATGTGTAAGTAAAGTTGATTTGCCGGTTATTATCTGGAAGTGGACTCATGTTAACGTCTGCAGCAATCTTGAGATAGGTGTACACCTCCAAGGCCAATCGGAAAGCCTGAGTTGCAGCAGCGTGGGTAAATTAAAGGGCATAAGCCCTTATGATTGATAATTGATGGGGCCACTTGCTTAGCATGAAATGATTCATTACATGAACAATATATTGATTTTGCGTAGTTTGAGAAACATGTGAATTTTCGAAGAGTACAAGCAATGTACGTACCTGATTTTTGAAAGTCTCTCTCCGTTTTAGTGAAAATCGTTTGTTAGCATCTTGAAGCAACAGAGTTGGCATCACTTCTGCTCCAAATATATAATTTTTCTTGATTAGTGCAAGATTAAGAGATTTTATTACATTTCTTGACTTAATGAATAATTTAAATCCCTCGACCTCTCTTTTAAATAACTCGTACAACAATTGTTGTTACTTAATATGATTTTATTTTATTTTTGTTTTCGTTCCTCTCCTTCATACTGCTAACGTTCGTTTAATGAATGTCATAAAAGTGCAATGGGGGTGACTTGCCGTGTGCTTATTAATAACGACCATATCACCATCCCTATTTGAAGTATTATTACAAGCTTGTTACTGTCGTTATTTCGCTGCGCTATTACTATTAAAGTCATTATAAATGATTGTGATCACTATTATCATCGTCATTATTATTATTATTATTATTATTATTATTATTATTATTATTATTATTGTTATTGTTATTGTTATTGTTATTGTTATTGTTATTGTTATTGTTATTATTATTATTATTATTATTATTATTATTATTATTATTATTATTATGTTTATCATTATTAGTCATATTATTATTATTATTATTATTATTATTATTATTATTATTATTATGTTTATCATTATTAGTCATAGTTATGGGTTGGACAACTAGTCATGATGTGGTCTAGTGATGATATGGGCTTGGTTTTGGGTACAATCTGAATGGCACTCTTTAACATGTTTAACCCTTAAATTTACTTTTGAAAAACATCCGCAACCTTGGTCCTTACATAAACTTAACCCCAAATCTAAATTGAAAACCATACGTTCCCTCCATTCTTCATCCCCTCAAGCTACGTCACTTTCCTACTCAACCCTTTAACTGATTTGGGTTACTAGCTCAGATTAACACTAAGTTAGCAATATCCCTAGCTTAGACAACCACCGTTTTATCACCTTCATTTCATAACCAAGTTATGGTTTTTATTTCGACTTGATGGTCTCAAAGTGCTCAAGATTATTACATTCCTCTTCCTTCTTCTCCTCCTCTATCTCCACTTACTCGACAACTAGCTCATAATATATACCCACACAACACCTCATACATATATATTTCCATTTAGTTAGCACAATCAACTTACTTGAAAACTAATGAAGCAACATATTAAAATAAACATTATACAAGAACCGTAATCACCATATCCATGGCTACACATACATCTCCAACACAGGTGTAATCCATTTTTATTCAAATATTCATTAAGATTACTCTAAACTAGAGTTGAAAAAGTCTGACCCAACACTATAACATGACACGAATCCGACCTCAAGTTACTGAGAATAACACGAACCCGACCTGAACCGAACCGATTTCGATCTGAAGCCGACACGATTTAACCGCTTAGTGTGAAAACTTGTTATTTTTCAGTTTTGAGCAAATCTAAGCTATTCTCAAGGGTGACATGAAATTGACCTGCTTATTAAATAAGCTGACCCAACCCGACCCGTTTTCCAGCTCTACTCTAAACATCCTTAAATCAATATAACCAAGCCTAAGTTTCATCCAATCCGCAAACCCTAATCACAAATTCGTGGTCAAAACATAACACAGACATCCAATATACATAATCCACCAATTCCCTTCAATTATTCATTAAACTAATCTAAATATCCTCAAATCATCATAAACAAACTAAAATTCAAACATAATCACCAAACCTCACTCACCACACTCTTCCTAATTCCCTAATTCATAACTCAATCCAAACATCCACAGTAATCCAAGAAATTTACAAATAAATACTCATCAATGTTAATTCAGATACCAAACATAAAAAAAAATTGAATTAAGGGAGAGTTAAGGTTTTCACCTCTCAACCCACTTAACACATACGCAAGAAGATGGAGAAAGGTGAGAAAGGGTTACTGGCACAAGATGGGTGGTGTCTGGCTAGCGGCGAGTGGCCGGAGCGGCGGGCCAACCGACCGACGACCAGTGGCTGGGCTGCGACATGACACTAAGCAAGGGAGGGGTTGGAAAAAACAGAGTAGAGGGGGAGGGGGTTCTGTTGTGGGCGACGAAGCAGAAAAGGGGTTTGGTTTGGGGTTTTTTTGGTTTTTATTTTAGTTTGTTTTTAATTTTTGTTCTTCCTCTTTTCTTTTTTTTCCTTTTATTTGGACACCTAATTTTTATCTAGAATTTTCTCATATTTATACTAATCACCTGTATCATCATTATTTTATTTTATTTTATTTTTATTTCCCATTCATTACATATATACATATATAGATAATTGAATTAATGTTTTTCGAAATGAAACTGTACATCTATTGGATGTAAAATTTGGGTGAAACATTTTCATTTTTGATTATTACCTCACTCTTTTATATACATAACTCACCTTATTATTATTGTTACATTGTTATTATATTTATTCATATATTATTATTACTACCATTTTCAAGTTAGCCCCTTAATAATTAGGCTAATTTTTATTTAGAGGCCATTCAAATATTTATTAGCATTTGAATGAACGATTTAGAAGCGCAACAAAGTCCGTTGTCGTTTCAACCTGCAATACAGAAATACATACATACGTACATACATACATACATACATACATACATACATACGTACATACATACATACATACATACATACATACATACATACATATATAAATATATATACATAT
>JACYFF010003369.1:12125620-12137972 GCA_017589665.1 Selenicereus undatus | reverse complement strand
ATACCCAACTTGATTGATTTGTAGTTAGAATAATTTAAGATAATTAGCATGAATCTTAGGTTTAAAAATGAGTTTCGTCCTCGAAGCTTGCAATTTAAAAGAAAGATTGATCGTACCTCAAATAGGTATGGGTACTTGCTTCTCATGTCCTCTTCGGTTTCCCATGTAGCCTCATATGAATTATGGTTGGCCCACAGGACCTTAACCAGAGGAATGGCATTGTTCCGAAGTTGCTTAACTCTATAGTCTAGTATCTGTACGGGATGCTCCTCGTACATTAGGTTCTCAGCGACTTCTACTAGTTCTATTATGATGACATGATTTGGATCCGGAACATATTTTCTGAGTTGTGAAATATGAAAAACGTTGTGAACATGCTTGAGTTCTATGGGTAACCCCAACCTGTAAGCCACAGGTTCTAATCTCTTGATAATTTCATAAGGGCCGATGTATCTGGGGCTCAGTTTTCCCCTGAGGTTGAATCTTCTCACTCCTTTAACTGGGGACACCTTTAAATATACTTTATCTCCCACTTAAAACTCTAATGGTCTTCTCCTTTTGTCTGCGTAGCTATTCTATCTGCCTTAGGCTGCTCTGATATGTTTTTGAATATTCCTTATCATTTCAGTCATCTCTTGAATCAACTCAGGCCCTAAGGTTAATGCTTCACCAAGCTCACTCTAACACAACGGAGTTTTGCAGTTCCTTCCATACAATGCTTCAAAGGAACCATTTTAATGGTGGATTGATAATTGTTATTATAGGAGAACTCCACCAATGGTAAGTAATCTTCCACTTTCCCTGGAAGTCAAGCACGCATATCCTCCAGAATTTGATTTACCCTATCAGTTTGTCCATCAGTCTCAGGGTGGTATGAACCACTAAAATTAAACTTCGTGCCAAAAGCTTTTTACAGAGCTTGCGAAAACTAAGCCTGAAACCTTTGGTCTCGATTAGAGACTATATTCTTTGGTATGCCGTGCAGTCGAACTATTTCCTTGAAATACAACTGTGCTAGTCTCTCTACACCCCAAGTGCCATGATTGGTATAAAATGGGCAGATTTGGTGAGTCTGTCTATAATGACCCAAATAACATTCTCTTTGAAGAAAAAATGGGTAATCCCATAATAAAATCCATTGAAATAGAACCTTACTTACATGTAGGAATCTCTAAAGGCCTCAATTTGCCTAAAAGACGCTGATGTTTAGCTTTCACCCTTTGACACGTCAGACATTTATCTACATACTCTGCAATCTCTCTCTTCATGTTATCCCACCAGAAGAATTGCCTTAGATCTCTATACATTTTTGTTCCTCCTGGATGCACTGAGTATCGAGTATTATGGCCTTCCTCTAAAATCCTTCTTCTTAACTCTTCTTTATATGACACGCACAGTCTGTTATGAAACCTCAAGGTTCCATCCTCATGTATTACAAAACTAGTTGATTTCCCCTCTGCAACATTACATCTATGCTTCTCTAGCTTTGTATCATCCTTTTGACATGCCTTAATTTCTCCTATTATGGAAGGTAGCACCTCTAGTGTTGTCAATAACCCATTTGTGTATCCCGGTAGCACAAGTTCGATACCCATGGTTTTGAGGTCCCTTATAATGTCATGTTGGGTACTTATCATTGTATTTAAACGATGTTGGGTTTTCCTACTGAGGGCATGTGCTACTACATTTGCCTTTCTGGGACGATATTGAATTTGCAAGTCATAATCTTTTAGCAATTCCAACCATCGTCGTTGTCTTAAGTTGATTTCTTTATGAGTAAAGATATACTTTAGGCTTTGGTGGTTAGTGTAAATCTTACATGGCACTCCATATAGGTAGTGTCGCTAGATTTTTAAGGCGAAAACTACCACAACTAACTCCAGATCATGAGTAGGGTAGTTCTTCTCTTACGGTTTGAGTTGCCTAGAGGTGTAGGCTATTACCTTGTCATCTTGCATTAGTACACAACCTAACCCATTCTTAAAAGCATTACTATAAATAATACACAATCTAACTCACACTTTTTCAGCTTAGCATATAACTGATATTCCCTCAAGGTTTGTAACATAGTCCTTACATGATTCGCATATTCTTCCTTGTCCTCGGAGGATGTCAGAATGTCATCTATGAAAACCACCAAATTTGTTCATATAAGGTTTGAAAACTCTACTTATGAGATCCATAAATGCAGCGGGGCCATTAGTAAGCCCAAAAGGCATCACAGCAAACTCATAACAACCATATCTAGTTCTGAAGGCTGTTTTGGGAATATCTTCTAGCTTAATTCTAAGCTGATGATAGCCAAACCTCAAATCAATATTTGAAAACATCCCAACTCCTCGTAATTGATCAAATAGATCATCTATCCGAGGTGAAGGGTGCTTATTCTTAATAGTTATTTTATTTAACTCCCGATAATCTATGCACAACCTTAAGGGTCCATCCTTTTTTTCATAAACAACACTGGGGCTCTATAGGGTGAAACACTTGACCTGATAAACCCTTTTTGCAATAAATCATCCAACTGAGTTTTCAACTCCTTGAGCTCGGTTGGGGCCATTCTATATAGAGCTTTTGAAATAGGTTACACACCAGGAATTAACTCAATTTCAAAATGAATCTTTGTTTAAGGAGGTAGACCTGGCAACTCCTTCGGGAAAACATTAGGAAATTCAAAAACTACAGGAATATTTTCTATTTTCACGTCCTTCTCTTTAATCTCAGTAGCATAACACAAATATCCTATGCACCCTTGTCTTAGCAACGTACTTACCTTCATGATTGAAATTATAGATTACTCCTTCCTAAGTCCTTCCCCATAAAAACATAGTTCTTGACCTTCTTAATTTTTCAGAATGACCTTAAGGTTTCTACAATCTATTGTTTGCCTAAAAAATAGTCAACTAGTCCATTCTCAAGATTATATCGAATTATGACATATGAAACTGGATCAAGTCCCCAAGGAGCTCATGCTCAACGATTACAATAGGAATATGTTTATAAAAATAGGGCATTCTATCACTTGCCCATTTGGCAAACTAATTCTATAGTTTGCCCACTCTTTATTTTTTTTTCAAAGTCAATTGCAATGCAGCTTGGATAGATATAACTGAATGAGTCACACTGAATCAAACAAAACACAAAATAGTTTTGAATTTAAAAAGAGATTTCCAGTAAGGATTGTATAAGAGATTGTAGCTTCCTTTTTGCTTATTATGTAAGCTTGTCCTATCGTTAGGGGCTTTGAAGGTAGGTTTCCCTGACGTGGGGGTGGTACGGACCTTGGAACTCCCTTTTCCACGACCTTCTGTCTTCTAGGGCAAGTGGCAATCGAATGGTTGGGCCTTCCACACCACAACATAACACTCAACTGTAGTATGGTTTGTTCATCCACACTGGGCGGAAGGTTCCATTGATGCCACTGGACGACTCTTAGCGAGGCCAACAGCGAGTTTCTTCTACGCCACACTCTCGCTTGATGTACCACGATCATTCCACTTCCTCTTCTGATTTCTTGTGTTCACTCATGTTTCACTCGTTCTACCTCAGCAACTCTTTCGTACAATGCCTAGTAAGTTTGAATTGGCTGGACTTCCAATTAATTATGAATATAAAAGGCTAAACCTTCCTCAAACCTTCTCATTTTTAGCCTTTTGGATGTCACAAAGTCTGGAGCGAATCTTGATAACTCCATAAGCTTACGGGCATATTACATTACCGTCATATTACCACTCATCTTTAACTCCATGAACCCATTATCCTTCTGTCATTGAACTGCGATTGGGAAGAACTTAGCCCTAAGCTTCTCAAGTAATTTAGCTCGAGGAAGCTTAGGTCCTTGTAACTTGTCTTTTACAGTACTCCACCAGATATATGCTTCACTAGCTAAATAAAAAGTCCCTATGTTTACCTTTTCTCTTAAGGTACTTCAACTACTGCAAATATCTTTTCCATTACCCTAATTTAGTCTTCTAGTTCTACCGAATCAAGGTTTTTGTCATAAACCTTACGATTTTATCGGGCTACCCTATCATCTAGTTTATCAAACTTTGGAGGGTTTTCTGGAGGTATAGGGGTGCGGGGGTACAGGGGGAATCTCTTCATCAACTTGATTACCAAATTTTTCCAATAATTCGTGTCTTCCACGTTACTGGACACTTCTAAGGCCATCGTTGGGCCTTCACTAGGGTTTTGTTGGGGGTTCTCGTTCAATTGATTGCTTGAATCTCGAGATTCGTCTTCCTTGCCACTCAGATTGTTGTTCACAGACTCTAACATACTTAATCATATAAATAAAGTTTATTATCTAAATTTGTATGACACTACAATAAGGCAGTAATCATTAAGAAATCAAACCTCAATTTAACTCAAACATTACTTTCAATGCATATACATGTACATATATATAAGGATCACCAAAAGAATATTACAATACATCACCGTAACATTTCCCGCTTTCTAGTTGAGACTTCAAACCTAGTCCCCTACCATACCTACTAACTAGTGTCATCTGGCTAATCAAATTTTTCCCGAACCCAAAAAGAAAGGGTAGATCACATCATCGCAGGTGGTCAGGTCAGTCTACCTATTTACATCATATATGTACGCAATACGTAAAAGAATATCACACTACACCAGCTGTATGACACAGAATAACCAAAAGCAGGCCTAACCCAAAACAAAGAGTAGGGTCACGCTTAATGATCTTGAGAGGGATCATAATCGGGGTCAGAGATCGTCCACCTCTCCCGAGTCGGTACCACCATCTGATATCTCAACGTCCTCATCATCAGGATCACTATCGTGACCCTCTGAATCCTCCTCTAGTGGCTTATGTGGAATGTGCTCACCCTCGTCCTCCTCCGACTCCACCTTGTCCTCATCCGACGCCACATCTCCCTGATCTAAACTCACCTCAGTTAGCTTTGGGGAGCTTGACACATCCATGACCACGTGAACTTCACCAGAGGCATTGATCCGTTTGATGACTGAGCAGCATCTCCCGAGCCAGCCTGCGGTGGAGAAGTAGGTGGTTACTGTGCGGGAGGCTGTAAGGGTGGTGGTCATTAGACCAGTGGAGGCGGGGTGGGATGACTGGTGGATGCACATTGAGAGCGAGGTAAATACATGGAAGAAACTCATAAGAAATACCTCTCAACTGTAACTCCTCCTGAAGCAATAACTCCCTGGTGACCACAGTCTAGGCCCCTAGTATCTAGAATTGCTCCCTATCAACCCCTGGATCTCATGTGACCATAAAGTCATGATACTACAGCCTAAACTTGTGCCACGAGGCTGCAAGGGGCAAGGTCCACAAAAGTCTGTGGGTGCGAGTCAGCATATCATGAAACTCGAAAAGAGGATCCTGCATGTGGGCCACCATAGCCGTGCGCAGGGTGGAAATGTGAGCAACTACTGAAGTCTCGGGTGCCATATGAATAGTGTACGGGTCCGCAGGTGCTCCCAGATGATCCATTTAAACATGAAAACAACATAAAGAAGGAATAAGCCACGTTTACACATAGATTTCCCCAAAGGAAAGCACAATTTACATATATCATTCTCCCAAAACCTTACATCCTAACCTTCGAGCATCCTATGTTCACAGTGATTCCCTAACCTGGCTCTGATACCACAACCGTAACGCCCCCAATCCCTAATGCCTAATTAATCTAGCTTAATCACTTGTTTGCTATTGGTTCACAGCATAACTCTTTTAACTGGAGGCATTGCCATCGTTCTATACTGGAACTAGGCTATCTAAGTCTACCTGTAACACTATGTTACACATGTAATCACCTGATTCACCAATTGTTGGAAATAAACATACATTTAACCACTTGTACCATTCATAATACACATGATAACTTAGCGTATGACTACCAAATACTAGCAAACACAACGTCCAAAAGAATATATAACCAACAGATTCTTAGGGGTGTTAGCTTATAAATCACTGTAAGCATTTGGCTAGTTGTAAGACTCGCATTCTTTGTTTTTACGTTAAGCTGATTGTATTGCTTTTCTACATTATAAAATTCATCTTTTTGTTGGCCATATAAGTTAAATTATTACTGATGTGCTTATGTGAACGGTAATTTTATTAAAAAGAATATTTTTGTCTCTATTAATATTATTATTATTATTAGTTTTGAAAATCTTCGATGATTTTTAGTAAGTGTTAACAAAGGTTATTAACGAATACTAAACTGAGTAAGAACTCGAATACGATTAGGTTGCCAACCTTAGAATTCATTTAGGTAGTTATTAAATCGAACCTTGCCGTATTTGGGAATGAATAATCGATGAATGATTGTACTAACGATTGGGTTTAGAATAAGAGGTACGAGATTGGACTAGCGATTTTAGTTGATTGAGCAATTAACCAAAACAACAAAAAAAAAGGGGGGGGGATCAAAAGGGGTCGAAACCCCTTTCTAGTTTTGAAAACGCGAGCAGGGGGGTTCTCAAAACCCCAGCCCGATACCCAGCACCAGAGAGAAAGAGGAGGAGAGAGAGGCGGATGAGGGCAGGCGGAGGAGGGGCGGCGGCGGTGCGACCTCGGTGCGCATGCCAGCCCTGTGCCTCCTCTACCAACTCGACTCAGCCCACGACAGAGAGAGGGAGGGAGGGGATGCAAACTTAGAGAGAGAGAAAGAGAAGGAGACAACGACACCGGTGTGCCAGTGACCGTTCGTCACACCCCACGACCACCCTTCCGGCGACCACCAGTAGTAGCAGCGATAAAGGGTAGAAACCGGGTCTGGGTTGGTTGCTTCGGGTCTGAGTATAGCAGTAGAGGGTTGAGTTTCTGGTTTCAAGGAGCCAAATCAGTTCCAAAAACCTCTAAATCGGGTCATTAGCTTGGAATCCAAGTGGGTGTTTCTCGCCTCCTAAAGTATTAGTACTTTTGAAACGTTTTAACCCTTAAGATGAGATGCAAGTTAGTTTAAGGTTGATTGGGTTGACTGAGATTGTGAAGTGATTATGCATGTTAGATTAGTTAATTAGTGTTTGAATCAATGCTTGCTAAGTTAGCCAGATCATGTTCAAAAGTAGCTTTCTAAATGACCTAAGCATGCTTAAATCGATGCACGCTAGCTTAGAACGAGTCAGACGAATTGGACTGATTTTTATGCCTAAGATTGCCCTAAATCAATGTATGTTAAGTTTTAGTAAATTCATGCCTGAAAGTAACTTCGAAATTACGTAATAGTGTTTCGAATTGATATATGTCAGTTTAGTTAATCCATGCTTATAAGTGACTTCGAAATAACCTAAGGATGCTCTGAATCGATGCTTGATATTTTAGTAAATCCCTACTTGAAGGATTCCATGAAACAATCTAAGAACATATTAAATCAAAGTATGATAATTTAGTTAATTCTTGCTTGAAAATGTCTTTGAGGCAATCTAGGAACGCCTTAAAAGCGATGCATGCTAATGTAACACCCCCGACCTCACCGGGTCGTGTTACACGCCACAGTCTTCCCTGGGAAAGACTGTTAAGGCAACTTACTTACACCTATTTGAAACAAACATAAAAGAGACTCAATATTTAAAACTTAAGTCGCTATAACATAATTGAGTCTTGAGTTTAACCCTCAGGTTAGGAAAGCTAGGATTTTCTAAATTTTCTGAGGCAAAACGGGCAGAGTTTCTCCTAAAAACTGACCGTTTCCCAGGCTTAAAGCCTTACATTACACCCCTGCAATACAAATAGGTACTAAATAACACCAACAGCTCAACGACTACACGTCGGAGTCCACAACTCTACGGGCCACACGCCCGGAGTATACAGAGCTTTCTATTTTTCATAAACCTTACAAGAAGATAAATAATTACATAACCTTACAAACATAGTCGACATTACATAACGATATCATAAACACAGCAATACAGTCCAAGCAAGTCCACTCTGGGCGCTCCATGTATCAGCTACATGCTTGTGGATCTGGGAAAAGGGGGAAAAGCAATGGGAATGAGCAACCACCGTTCAATGAGTAAACCCTCTCTCCCAAAATACACTTAAATTACATATTAGCTTACGAAAGCCTTTCGTAATTCATTTTAGTTGAAGAGCTCACACATAATACATCATATTCGAACCATAAACCAAGTGAAGGAATAGTCATACCAAAAAGCTTAACCTTAGTAGAAACCGTATTGCTAATAAAATTACTTAAACCCAGAAACATAGCATAAAAGGGGTTTTGCACATAAGTTTCACTTACCGAAAAACACACATAGTAATTTATTCACGTAAATGAGGAGACTAGACTCTTAGAGGTACTTTGTTACTGCCATCCCGAGTCGGCCAAACTCGAGCGGCAACGTACGCCTATCCGGACAGACATCATACTATGCTAAGATGTAATTTTCATACTTAGACTTCAGGCGGGAATCAAACTACCATCCCTGAATCTATCATAACGCAACATACGTGATACTAGGCGGGAACTAAGCCACCATCCCTGGGTCTCAGACTTAAGCTTAAAGTTTCTAGAGCAGCTGCTCCAAGTATACATAGACATAAACATAATCATTCGTACACATACATACTTATACTTATTCATATACATATCTTAGGAACTTATAACAATCATACACATACATACTTAGTAGACAAACATGCTTGTACTTATTCATATATAGGTTTTATGAGCGTAAAACATGAAAACATAATTTTCTTACAACTTTAGCTTTAAGCAAACAACGAGAAAGGCCTCTTAAAAACATGGTGAGTATACTCACTCACGATTCAAAACTTGGGTAGTTACTAGCATGCACTTCAAAGCTAGGATTCACATACACAACTCCAATTGCCCTTTTTCAAATCGTTTCAATCTTTTAAACGCAAAAGAAGGAATTTGATATAAACCAAGTTTACTAACTCATAAATCAATAGTTCCAAAGCTTTTCATAATCGAAATAAATTTGCTAACGTGTAAACTAACTTTGTAAAATACATTTACGAATTCGTAAAACGACTTCGTTTCTAACTTAAAAGCTTCATAAAAACGTAATTAGTTTGCTAAATCGTAAAACGATTTCGTCTTCAACTTAAAAGCTTCTTAATAACGTAATACGTTTGTTAGTTTGTAAAACATCTTCGTTGTAAATTTACAAGCTTCTTAGAAACAAAATAAGATTTGTTAGTACGTAAATCGGCTTCATAAATAACTTAAAGACCTCTCATAATGTAAATGATTTACTAAATCATAAAATGACATAGTTTTTAACTTAAATGCTTCGTGTAATACGTAAAACGACCGCTAACTCATAAAACAACTTCACTTTTTAGCTAAAAGCTTCTTTTAAATGTAATATGTCTGCTAAATCGTAAATCGAAACTCGTTTGAAATATAATGTGTTTAGTTAATGCTTAATTCAAACTAAGTTCGAAACTTAAAAGCTTCTCATAAACGTTATAAGTTTATTAACACATAAATTGACTTCCTTTGAAACTTGAAAGCTTCTTAAAAACGTAATGAGCTCGTTCAATCATAAAACGATTTCGTTTCGGACTTAAAAGCTTCGTATAAACGTAATACGACTACTAACTCGTAAAGTGACTTCGTTTTTAACTTAAGAAACTTCTTATAGACGTAAAACGTTTGCTAGTTTGTAAAACGACTTCATTTTTGACTTCAAAGCTTTGTATAAACGTAATACGTTTATTAACTTGTAAAACGACTTCACTTTAGACTTAAAAGTTTCTTGTCAACATAACACGTTTACTAAATCGTAAAACGACTTAGTTTTTAACTAAAAGGCTCTTTAGAAACATAATAAGTTGCCTCTAACTTGAAAGCTTCGTATAAGTGTAATAGGGTTGCTAAATCATAAAAACGACTTTGTTTCTGGCTTAAATGTTCCCAAACTTGCTACCATTCAAAAACATCAGCACTTGGCTCGTTTACGAGGCAATTATCTTTTCATAAATATTCTATGTAAATGCTCTATGAAATAGTTAGTATTTGCAAACTTCTTAAAACTACGCTTGACTATACACCAAAACAATAAAGACCTCTTTTACTTTTAAACCACTCTCAAATGATCTTCAATGCTAAACTGGTTGGATATGAAAATCGAAAGAAAATTTTACGTGTAGTTCTAAATCATGAAAGCCACCATTTCAAAACATCTGGCAACATTTCAAAAATACATTGGTTCTGACCTGGCATAACAAAAACTTAATTCATTTGTTTGTCCACACATACAATCGAATTCATACAACAACAATCCAATATACCAATTCAGTAAACTAATTCATACAATTATTATTCGAAATCCTTAAAATAGGGGGGATTAAAGGTTTACCCACCTCGAATCCAAGCTATATGCGTCCAAATTGGCTAGATTGAAGCTAAATTCGAACTCCACGCACCCAAAAAATCCGCTCCCTTTGCATGAGGTTTGAACACCACCAAACCCAAAACCCTAACTCAAGTGTTCTGAGAAATTAAACACAATTAGGAAGAATCTAGGTCAAGAATGCAATTTATAGATGAAGGAGGAGTTCGAAATCACCTTGCATGCACCGAATTCGCCGAGTGTTCGGCCGGTCCTTCGCCAAAATCAGCCCTGCCCATGCCCGAATTTTGGGTCAGCCACGCGTAAGAGGCTGGCCGGCTCTTGGGTTGGTTGGGTTGGCACTTGGTTTCAGCGGTCGTGGTGCATGGAGGGAGGAGAAGCGAAGGAGGAGATGAGGAACAGGGAAAGCAGAGCAATGTCGGGAAGAAGAAGAAGAAAGAGGGAAGAGAGAGAGCGCGGGGGTTTCACGCATGACCCCCCCTTTTTTGTTTTGTTTTAGTCTAATTCTAGCCCTTTAACCCCACACGACTACAGCCTCCTGATTATTACTCGAGTTCCCAAGCCTTTAATCCTGAACCGAAGTCCTAAATATAATCGCGGGTCAGCTTACCCAGCGCTGAATATATTTAGGATCGATTTAGTAAATTACAGAACTATTACCAAGGTTTAATAATCTGAACGTATTTGGGAATTACTTTTGTTGAAATTTCAAGGAATCGAAGGCTTATCTTGTTACACAACTTTAGGAAATCTATTTTTGGGATCTAAAGTTGAATAAATCAATAACTTGGGCGGTATGCCAGTTGTAGGTTGGCGGATATTAAAATAAAATTTTCCAATCCTACAGACATAATGTTCATTAAGCAAGTACAACAAAACTCTGGGTCTCACAGCTAAGGAGGTAATTCATAATGATTTTGAAACAATCTAGTAGCCTTGGTTAATTAAAACAGAATTGAAACCGTTATTTAGATTAGTTTACGTATGAAAATGATAGAGGTTTGGCATGCTCATTCTTTAATTACGAATTATGAATGCATAGTTGGTTCCATGATTTATTAGTTCATTATAGCTCGCCAAAGGCCTTATTTAAGTTAATGTCACATGTAATTATTTAATTATGGATATTGTAATGTGCCGCTGATTGGACGCTGCTTGCTCGGTAAGTTTAAATGTTCCTATTACACATTCTATGTGATTTTTATGAATGCTATGCTATGGTCATGGAAATGAAACATAGTTGGTAGTCGGATGGCTTGAGGTTGAACTAATGAAAAATTTAAGGTTCTTGCGGTCGGTGTTATGTGAAGAGGGAGACTGGGTTGTGAATTACCAAAATCGTATGGATTGCGAAGCCATGTGTGGCTTGTTGAGTAGATTCTGCCAAGTTATGTTATGAAGTGTTATGAATGTGCTATTTGTGAACCCTTTCCCCTTTGATGTTCTACGTGACACTATATGGCTAATTCTTGTTTTTTTAGACATCCAGAAAAAGGTGGTCGTCAAAAGCTTGTTTTGTAATTATGAATGCTTTAAACATTGTCAGTTGCCGACTAATTTGTCAAGCTGTTTGTGACCTAAAAAGGGATCCTAAATCGTCGAACTAATCAGTAAATGACCCAACTGACTAGTCAACGGGTCGAGGAAGCTGAGAATTAAGCTAGATATTTGTTCGAAAATGTTTTGAGGCCTTACCTTATTCACACTTCCCTCCTTGTGTTTTAGAAAGGATTGAAATGAACTGAGAGGGCAACTGAAGATGTCAATTACGAGATTTGATTTAAAATAAATGTTAACAATCATAATAAGTATTATTGTAATTATTATTTACTATTATTAATATTAATAATAAAATTAATTATTAATTATTAATACTAATATTGATTAATTATTATAATTATGATTATAATTATAATTATTAATTATTATTAATAATATTATTCATCATAATTATGATTAGTAACAATAATAATTATAATCACAATTACAATTATTAATTATCACCACAAATATTAATTAATGATCATAATTATAA
>JACYFF010003369.1:12026148-12037192 GCA_017589665.1 Selenicereus undatus | reverse complement strand
AAATGTAGGTAGAAGAAAAAAATTGTCCATCTCTGTTGCACTGATCACGGCTTGGAATCTGTGATTTTTAATGGGGTGCATGGTGCATGCACCTAGTTTTGGTGAAGTTTTAATCCTTAACATAACCAATGAAGTAAGTAGAGTGTCTCCTCCTCTTTTGGTATAAATGGGCACAAAGACCAAATAATTGAACTCACAAGCTTTCAATTTTCGCACTAAAAGAGTCCAAGCCAGCATCGATAATTTTTGGGTGGAAAAATTATCTTCCATTCAACATATGTTTTAATTCTTATTGTGATATGTGAAAGGTTTGTAGACTTGCAAAACTGGTGTTATGATTGGATTTTTTGTACTATGGTTTAGCGTTTTTGATTGATAAATAATGGAAAAAAAAAGATTTTGAAGAAGCTACAAGGAGATATAAAAAGTTGTAAAAATATATGTAAGTAGTTGTACAATTATTAAAAAGCTGTACATAATTTTTATATTTGTACTATATATACTTATTGGTCTCTCTAGAGAGGACGTTAATGACAAGTTGGAGCGATGGACACATACACTGGAATCTAGAGCTTTTAGAGTAAGTAGGTCAAAAACTAAGTACTTACAATGTTGTTTCAGCGGTAGGGAAGATGCGAGGGGAGAAATCACCATTGATGGGATGACGATACCAAAGTTCGCGCACGTTAAATATCTAGGCTCGATCATTCAACATAATGGGGGTATTGAGGAAGATATTAACCACCGCATAAAAGTGGTATGGTAAAAATGGAAGGTTGTTTTAGGTGTGCTGTGCAATAAGAGGATGCCTGTGGGATTAAAAGGTAATGTTTATCGTATGGTAGTTACACCTGCTATACTGTATGAATCGTAGTGTTGGCCTTTAAAGATGACATATGTTGAAAGGTTGATGGTAGCAGAGATGAGGATGATTAGGTGGAAGTGTTTTTACACGAGAATGGGTAGAATTAGGAATTGGGTTATCCGAAACTTAGTTAAAGTGGCTCCCATCGAAAATGAGATGAGAGAAACAAGACTCAGATGGTTTTTCTATGTGAAAAGGAGTGTGAACGCTCTAGCCAGGAGATGTGAGAGGATTAACATACTCAAAGGTAAAAGAGGGACGAGACGACCAAAGAAGAGTTTGGACGAGATGATTAGAGAGGACTTGAAAGTGGTAGGAATGACGGAGGACATGGCTCAGGATAGGAGACTATGGCGGGATATGATTAGGATCTTAGATCTCAGAGAGTTGTCCATTTGATTTGGCTGCGGTTTTTCAGTTGTAGTCCGGAAGGTCTGGTCATGGTTTTTTCATATGTCGTGTTCGTATGCAGGTAGTACATACATCTGGGAAGAGACATGGTTTGACTACCTCTGTTTGTTAAGCTATAGTTCCTCCCTCTTCTATGTTGTACTCATGTTATACTTTTGTTTACATAGTTACGTCCATTTTGATTTATTAGCATGTCTTAGTTTTTCCCATTAAATGTTTTCACAAAATCCTTATTCTATAAAATTTTTTCACATAATATTGTTTTGTGGGTCTCTTGGATTTAGCTTCTCAACGGGCACGGATGCCGGTAGTGATAAGGCTACCTACATTTGGATCTTCCCAGGCCCCGTCGTGAAAGCGTGACCCACACTAGGAGGTGATGTCTCTCTTGTTGTTGTATACAATTATTGGTCTCCAATAATATATGATTTTTGAAATAAATTATGTTACGAAAATAAATTTCACGTAATATGTTTGCAATATTTATGAAATTAATTTTATACTTTTACTCAGCAAATTATTTTTTAACAATTAGTAAGATAAATTTTGGTCATCCACAATTCTCGCTCTTCATCATTGAAAATAGCATTGAAATGACATAATTAACGAGAAAAAATCTTTAAAAAATCAAATTAAATAACAGCAAAGTAAATATAACACCATAAATCAATAGAAAAATATATTTTCTAAATTTGAGGTTTTTTTTTTTGTTACGTGACCATTACTTGGTTGCAAGCAAGTTTAAAACAACCTCCTTACTTGAAATAAATCCTTCGAGATAAAATAAGATGTTTTCTCAACAAATTTGAATAGAACTCTTTAAATTAAAAAGTAAAAACTATTTAAATCTAACAAAGTAAAAATAATATTTTTCTTATGAATTACCAAAGGATATAAAAATAAACACCTCAAAATATTAAGCTGGCATTAATGAAATATAAGAAATTTAAAACAAAGATAATTGTAGTTTATATTTTTTATGTTTGAGTTAGAAAAAGAGAGAGGTGAAAATGTAAATGACTGCAACCAAGTTACCATGGATCAACTTAGAAATGAATTAGCGAAAATATTTTCATCATGTACAAATTAACTATTCTCATATATGTTTCATGTCAAAACTCAAATATGAATGAAATGTTTGCATTACAATTTTAAATGCGTCATTCATAATTTCTCCATACTAGCTCAGAAACATAATTCAATTCACCAAATAGGTGTATTATGTTAAATTTGTTGAAAAAACTTTTATTTACCATAACAATTTTGAACTAATATATTCATTCGAATACTATGTTTATAAAGTTATACACAGATTTTTCACAGTGATAGTATTGAAAAATGTATTATGTTTTCACTAAGAAAAAAAATAGAGAGCTACAATGTGATAAAAATAGATACATTTGTCATAAATAAAACATGTCATAAACATGAAAAAAATAAAAAAAACAATACATTAATGAACAATTGTTGTAAAGGCGACGTAAGGATATGCAAGAAACTTTGACAACATGCAGAAAGATGAACAAGTGGTAAGAAACTGTTAGAGCTGTAAGGAGTCATAAGAAGCTGCAAGAAACTATAAGCAGCTGTAAGCCTATCACTCCCTGTCGCAAGAACAGGGCCTTCATCATCAATAGAGAAATTGAAAGAGCAGCTCATTGTAATTTTATTTATTGTACAAGGGTATTATTATCTTTTTAGTAATTATTGTTTGACATATGGATATCCTATTCTCCACCGATTGATACCTCAATTCATAATTGCTTATCACATACCACTAATTTATTCTTAATAAGTATTAACCTAGTGTTATAGATACCATACCATACCAGTCAAGAAATGATACAAGTTATTGTCTGCTATTGTACCGTCCAAATGTCGGTCAACGCCGGTTTGTACCGTTAAACACCGAGCGGTACTAGTATTTTCGGTCAGTACCGCCCGCTACACTAAAATTTCAAATTTTTTGCGCTTTTATTTTTAAACTTTTTTGAAATTGAAAACAGTACGAGACCAACACAACAGCGGATAAATCTGGTATGTCTCATTTCAGTGAAAAACGGCATGATGACCGAGACGATATTGATAACATTGTATTAACCACCTAATTTTGGTGGATAAGGGTGGGTTATTGGATATCATAATGGGTGCAAATTTCCACCCCTACACTCCTCTAGATTGATGAGAGGATATCACGTGATTTCCAGTAAGTTTGCCTTGGCTTTAAGCAAAGCAAAGAGAAGTCGGTGGATGACTTTGCATCTTGACTCCCATTTTGATATTTGAATCCAACGATGTATTTCTTTTCGGAATATTAGCCCCACTAGTGAGATAAACACCTTCAAATCGATTCCTAGTTGCATATGAAAGACTGTAGATGAAAAAGCTAATAAAAAGAACTGGGGTGAGAGAGGCTCAAACTCTTAACCTCAGGATAACTCAGTTTAGCTATGAGACCTACGCGCTAGCCAACTGCGCCACCACCCCCCTTTGAAGTCATGCTCTACAAACTATTAAATATTAAATACTAAAAACTTGATTTATTGTTGCTCAAAATGTGGGGAAAAGCCTCGAGTAAAAATTCACTTGAAATATGTTGTCGGTATGTTTTAGAGTTGAGTTGTAAATACGTCGAATTGAATTGCTAAAATATTGGATGTGTAAACCAACAATGTGTGTCATGAAGTTGAAAATCTGTTAAGTAATTTTTTGGGTTTCACATATCATAAATGTAGGTAGAAGAAAAAAATTGTCCGTCCCTGTTGCACTGATCATGGCTTGAAATCTTTGATTTTTAATGGGGTGCATGGTGCATGCACCTAGCTTTTGTGAAGTTTTTATCCTTAACATAACCAATGTAGTGAGTGGAGTGTCTCCTCCTCTTTTGGTATAAATGGGCACAAACACCAACTATTTGAACTCACAAGCTTTCAATTTTCGCACTAAAAGAGTCCAAGCCAGCATCAATAAATTTTGGGTCGCAAAATTATCTTCCGTTTAACATATATTTTAATTCTTATTGTGATATGTTAAAGGTTTCTAGACTTGCATAACTGGTTTTATGATTGGGCTTTCTGTACTATGGTTTAGCGTTTTTGACTAATAAATAATGGAAAAAAAAGAATTTGAAGAAGCCGCAAGGAGATATAAAAAGTTGTAAAAATATATGCAAGTAGTTGTACAATTATTAGCAAGCTGTACATAATTTTTATATTTGTACTATATATAATTATTGGTCTCTCCAGAAAGGGTGTTAATGACAAGTTGGAGTGATGGACACATACATTGGAATCTAGAGCTTTTAGAGAAAGTAGATCAAAAACTGAGTACCTATAATGTTGTCTCAACGGTGGGGAAGATGCGTGGGGAGAAGTCAGCATTGATGGGATGATGATACCAAAGGTCGCGAAATTTAAATTTCTAGGCTCGATCATTCAACACAATGTTGATATTGAAGAAGATATTAACCACCGCATAAAAGTGGGTTGGCAAAAATGGAAGGTTGTTTTAGGTGTGCTGTGTAATAAGAGGATGCCTGTGGGATTAAAAGGCAATGTTTATCGTATGTTACTTAAACCCGCTATACTATACGGATCGTAGTGTGGGCCTTTAAAGAAAACATGTGTTGAAAGGTTGATGGTAGCAAAGATGAGGATGATTAGGTAGATGTGTGTTTATGCGAGAATGGATAGAATTAGGAATTGGGTCATCAGAAACTCAGTTAAAGTGGCTCCATCGAAGATAGGATGAGAGGAACAAGACTCGGATGTTTTGCCATGTCAAAAGAAGGAGTGTGAACGCTCCAGTGAGGAGTTGTGGGAGGATTAACATACTCAAAGGTAAAAGAGGGAGGGGACGATCAAAGAAGAGTTTGGACGAGATGATTAGAGAGGACTTGAAAGTTGTACGAATGACGGGGGAAATGGTAAAGGATAGGAGACTATGACATGATTAGGATCTTAGATCTCTGAGAGTTGGGCACCTGATTTGGCTGCAATCTTTCAGTGCCAGTCGGGAAGGTCTGGTTATGGTTTTTTCATATGTCGTGTTTGTATGCAAGTAGTACATACGTCTGGGAAGAGACATGGTTTGACTGACTACCTCTGTTTGTTAAGGTATAGTTCCTCCCTCTGCTATGTTGTACTTATTTTATACTTTTGTCTACATAGTTACGTCCATTTTGATTTATTAGCATGTCCTAGTTTTTTCCATTAAATGTTTTCACAAAATCCTTATTCTGTAAAATGTTTTCACATAATCTTGTTTTGTGGGTATCTTAGATTTACCTTCTTTACGGACAGGGATGCGGGTAGAGATAAGGGTTCCTACATTTGGATCTCCCCAAACCCCGTGAAAGCGGGACCTACACTGGGAGGTGGTGTCGTTGTTGTTGTTGTATATAATTATTGGTCTCTACTAATGTGTGACTTTTGAAATAAATTATGTTATGAAAATAAATTTCACGTAATGTGTTTGCAATATTTATGAAATTAATTTTATAATTTTACTCAGCAGATCATTTTTTAACAATTAATAAGATAAATTTTGGTCATCCACAATTCTTGCTCTTCATCATTGAAAATAGTATTGAAATGACATAATTAACGAGAACAAATCTTTAAACAATCAAATTAAATAACATCAAAATAAATATCAGACCATAAATCAATAGAAAAAAATATTTTCTAAATTTGAGTTTTTTGTTTGTTACATTTCCATTACTTGGCTGCAGGCAAGTTTAAAACAACCTCCTTATTTGAAATAAAACCATCGAGATAAAATAAGATGTTTTCTCAACAAATTTGAATAAAACTCTTTAAATTAAAAAGTAAAAATTATTTGAATCTAACAAAGTAAAAATAATATTTTTCTTATGAATTACCAGAAAATATTAAAATAAACACCTCAAAATATTAAGCTGGCATTAATGAAATATAAGAACTTTAAAATAAAGTTAATTGTAGTTTATTTTTTTTATCTTTGGGTTAGAAAAAGACAGAGATGAAATTGTAAATGACTGTAATGAAGTTACCATGGATCAACTTAGAAATGAATTAGACAAAATATTTTCATCATGTACAGTTTAACTACTTCCATATATGTTTCATGTCAAAACTCAAAGACGAATGAAATGCTTGTATTACAATTTTAAATGCGTCATTCCTACTTTCTCCATACTAGCTCAGAAACATAATTCAATTCACCAAACAGGTGTATTATGTTAAATTTGTTGAAGAAAAGTTTATTTAGCATAATAATTTTGAACTAATGTATTCATACGAATACTATGTTTGTAAAGTTATACGCAGATTTCTCATAGTGATAGTGTTGAAAAATGTATTATGTTTACACAAATATCATACATATTGAACAAATATGAGACAAAAAAAAGTTGTTATAGCTGTAAGGAGTCATAAGAAGCTGCAAGAAACTATAAGCAGTTGTAAGCCTATCACTCCCTGTAGCAAGAACAGGGCCTTGATCATCCATAGAAAAATTGAGATAGCGGCTCATTGTAATTTTATTTATTGTACAAGGGTATTATTATCTTTTTAGTAACTATTATTGGGCAAATGGATATCCTATTCTCCACCGATTGATACCTCAATTCATAATTGCTTATCTCATACCACTAATTTATTCTTAATAAGTATTAACCCAGTGTTATAGATACCATACCGTACCGGTCAAGGAACTGTACAAGTTATTGTTCGGTATTGTACCGGCCAAATACCGATCAATATCGGTTTGTACTGTTAAACACCGAGTGGTACCGGTATTTTCGGTCAATACAATCCGATACACTAAAATTTCAAATTTTTTGTGCTTTTATTTTTAAATTTTTTTGAAATTCAAAACAGTACAAGCCCGGTGCATAAATCTGGTATGTCTCATTTCAGTAAAAAACGGCGTGATGACCGAGACGATATTTATACCATTGTATTAACCACCTAATTTTGGTGGATAAGGTGGGGTTATTGGATATCATAATGCGTGCAAATTTCCGCCCCTACACTCCTCTAGATTGATGCGAGGATATCACGTGATTTCCAGTAAGTTTGCCATGGCTTCAAGCCTAACAAAGACAAGTCGGTGGATCACTTTGCATCTTGACTCTCATTTTGATATTTGAATCCAACAATGTGTTTCTTATCGAAATATGAGCCGCAGTAGTGAGATAAAGACCTTCCAATCGATGCCTAGTTGCATATGAAGGACTGCAGGTGGAAAAACTAATAAAAAGAACTGGCGTGAGAGAGGCTCGAACTCTCAACCTCAGGATAACTCAGTTTAGCTATGAGACCTACGCTCTAGCCAATTGCACCCCCCCCTCCCTTTGAAGTCATGCTCCACAAACTATTAAATATTAAATACTAAAAACTTTATTTATTGATGCTCAAAATGTGCGGAAAAATCTCGAGTAAAAATTTAGTTGAAATATGTTGTGGGTATGTTTTAGAGTTGAGTTGTAAATACGTCGAATTGAATTGCTAAAATATTGGATGTGTGAACCAACAATGTGTGTCAAGAAGTTAAAAATCTATTATGAAATTTTTTGGGTTTCACAGATCATAAATGTAGGTAGAAGAAAAAAATTGTCCACATCTGTTGCACTGATCATGGTTTAGAATCTTTGATTTTTAATGGAGTGCATGGTACATGCACCTAGTTTTTGTGAAGTTTTTATCCTTAACATAACCAATGAAGTGAGTAGAGTGTCTCATCCTCCTTTGCTATAAATGGGCACAAAGAATTTTCGCACTAAAAGAGTCCAACCAGCATCAATAATTTTTGGGTCGGAAAATTATCTTCCGTTTAACATATATTTTAATTCTTATTGTGAGATGTGAAAGGTTTCTATACATGCAAAACTGGTGTTATGATTGGGCTTTTTGTAGTATGGTTTAGCGTTTTTGACTAATAAATAATGGAAGAAAAAAGAGTTTGAAGAAGCTGCAAGGAGATATAAAAAGTTGTAAAAATATATGTAAGTAGTTGTACAATTATTAAAAAGCCGTACATAATTTTTGTATATGTACTATATATAACTATTGGTCTCTCTACAGAGGGTGTTAATGACAAGTTGGAGCGATGGACACATACACTGGAATCTAGACCTTTTAGAGTAAGTAGATCAAAAACTAAGTACCTACAACGTTGTTTCAGCGGTAGGGAAGATGTGGGGGGGTGGGCAGTCACCATTGATGGGATGACGATGCCAAAGCTCACGAAAGTTAAATATCTAGGCTTGATCATTCAACACAATGGGGATATTGAAGAAGATATTAACCACCGCATAAAAGTGGGGTGGCAAAAATGGAAGCTTGTTTTAGGTGTGCTGTGTAATAAGAGGATGCCTATGGGATTAAAAGGCAATGTTTATCATGTGGTAGTTAGACCTGCTATACTATATGGATTGTAGTGTTGGCCTTTAAGAAATACATATGTTCAAAGGTTGATGGTAGCAGAGATGAGCATGATTAGGTGGATATGTGCTTATACGAGAATGGATAGAATTAAGAATTGGGTCATCAGAAACCTAGCTAAAGTAGCTCCCATCGAAGATAAGATGGGAGGAACAAGACTCAGATGGTTTTGTCATGTCAAGAGAAGGAGTGTAAACGCTCCAGCGAGGTGTCGTGAGAGGATTAACATACTCGAAGGTAAAAGAGGGAGGGGACGACTAAAGAAGAGTTCGGACGAGATGATTAAAGAGGACTTGAAAGTTGTAGGAATGACGGAGGCCATGGCTCAGAATAGGAGACTATGGCGGGATAGGATTAGGATCTTAGACCTCAGAGAGTTGGCCATCTGATTTGGATGCGGTCTTTCAGTAGCATTCGGGAAGTTCTGGTTATGGTTTTTCGTATGTCGTGTTCGTATACGAGTAGTACATACATCTGGGAAGAGACATGGTTTGCCTACCTCTGTTTGTTAAGGTATAGTTCCTCCCTCTACTATGTTGTACTTATGTTATACTTTTGTTTACATAGTTACTTCCATTTTGATTTATTAGCATGTCTTAGTTTTTTCCATTAAATTTTTTCACAAAATCCTTGTTCTGTAAAATGTTTTCACATAATCGTGTTTTGTGGGTTTGTCCGATTTACCTTTCCTACGGACAGGGATGCGGGTAGAGATAAGGGTTCCTACATTTGGATCTCCCCAGACCCCGCGAAAGCGGGATCCACACTGGGAGGTGGTGTCGTTGTTGTTGTTGTTGTATATAATTATTGGTCTCTTAGAATGTGCTACTTTTGAAATAAATTATGTTATGAAAATAAATTTCACGTAATGTGTTTGCAATATTTATGAAATTAATTTTATAATTTTACTCAGCAGATTATTTTTTAACAATTAATAAGATAAATTCTGGTCATCCACAATTCTCGCTCTTCATCATTGAAAATATTATTGAAATGACATAATTAACGAGAACAAATCTTCAAACAATCAAATTAAATAACATCAAAATAAACATCAGACCATCAATCAAAAGAAAAAATATTTTCTAAATCTGAGTTTTTTGTTTGTTACACTTCCATTACTTGGCTGCGAGCAAGTTTAAAACAACCTCCTTATTTGAAATAAATCCATCAAGATAAAATAATATGTTTTCTCAACAAATTTGAATGGAACTCTTTAAATTAAAAAGTAAAAATTATTTGAATATAACAAAGCAAAACTAATATTTTTCTTATGAATTACCAAAAAATATAAAAATAAACACCTCAAAATATTAAGCTGGCATTAATGAAATGTAAGAACTTTGAAATAAAGATAATTGTAGTTTATATTTATTTATCTTTGGGTTGGAAAAAGACAGAGATGAAAATGTAAATGACTGTAACCAAGTTACGATGGATCAACTTAGAAATGAATTAGGCAAAATATTTTCATCATGTACAGTTTATCTACTTTCATATATGTTTCATGTCAAAACTCAAATACGAATGAAATGCTTGTATTACAATTTTAAATGTGCCATTCCTAATTTCTCCATACTAGCTCAGAAACATAATTAAAATCACCAAATAGGTGTACTATGTTAAATTTGTTGAAGAAAATTTTATTTACCATAATAATTTTGAACTAATATATTCATACGAATACTATGTTTATAAAGTTATATGCAGATTTTTCACAGTGATAGTATTGAATAATGTATTATGTTTACACAAATATGATACATATTGAGCAAATATGAGAAAGAAAAAGTTGTTATAGCTATAAGGAGTCATAAGAAGCTGCAAGAAACTCTAAGCAGTTGTATGCCTGTCGCTCCCTGTAGCAAGAACAGGTCCTTGATCATCCATAGAGAAATTGAAACAGCGGCTCATTGTAATTTTATTTATTGTACAAGGGTATTATTATCTTTTTAGTAACTATTATTGGACATATGGATATCCTATTCTCCACTGATTGATATCTCAATTCATAATTGCTTATCTCATACCACTAATTTATTCTTAATAATTATTAACCTAGTGTTATAGATACCGTACCGTACCAGTCAAGGAACGGTACAAGTTATTGTCCAGTATTGTACTGGCCAAATACTAGTCAATACCGATTTGTACCGTTAAACACCGAGCGGTACCGGTATTTTCGGTCAATACAGCCCGGAACACTAAAATTTCAAATTTTTGTGCTTTTATTTTTAAATTTTTTTTGAAATTCAAAACAGTACGAGCCCCGTATATAAATCTGGTATGTCTCGTTTCTGTGAAAAACGGCGTGATGACCGAGATGATATTTATAACATTG
>JACYFF010003369.1:12013196-12024238 GCA_017589665.1 Selenicereus undatus | reverse complement strand
AAATGTAGGTAGAAGAAAAAAATTGTCCATCTCTGTTGCACTGATCACGGCTTGGAATCTGTGATTTTTAATGGGGTGCATGGTGCATGCACCTAGTTTTGGTGAAGTTTTAATCCTTAACATAACCAATGAAGTAAGTAGAGTGTCTCCTCCTCTTTTGGTATAAATGGGCACAAAGACCAAATAATTGAACTCACAAGCTTTCAATTTTCGCACTAAAAGAGTCCAAGCCAGCATCGATAATTTTTGGGTGGAAAAATTATCTTCCATTCAACATATGTTTTAATTCTTATTGTGATATGTGAAAGGTTTGTAGACTTGCAAAACTGGTGTTATGATTGGATTTTTTGTACTATGGTTTAGCGTTTTTGATTGATAAATAATGGAAAAAAAAAGATTTTGAAGAAGCTACAAGGAGATATAAAAAGTTGTAAAAATATATGTAAGTAGTTGTACAATTATTAAAAAGCTGTACATAATTTTTATATTTGTACTATATATACTTATTGGTCTCTCTAGAGAGGACGTTAATGACAAGTTGGAGCGATGGACACATACACTGGAATCTAGAGCTTTTAGAGTAAGTAGGTCAAAAACTAAGTACTTACAATGTTGTTTCAGCGGTAGGGAAGATGCGAGGGGAGAAATCACCATTGATGGGATGACGATACCAAAGTTCGCGCACGTTAAATATCTAGGCTCGATCATTCAACATAATGGGGGTATTGAGGAAGATATTAACCACCGCATAAAAGTGGTATGGTAAAAATGGAAGGTTGTTTTAGGTGTGTTGTGCAATAAGAGGATGCCTGTGGGATTAAAAGGTAATGTTTATCGTATGGTAGTTACACCTGCTATACTGTATGAATCGTAGTGTTGGCCTTTAAAGATGACATATGTTGAAAGGTTGATGGTAGCAGAGATGAGGATGATTAGGTGGAAGTGTTTTTATACGAGAATGGGTAGAATTAGGAATTGGGTTATCCGAAACTTAGTTAAAGTGGCTCCCATCGAAAATGAGATGAGAGAAACAAGACTCAGATGGTTTTTCTATGTGAAAAGGAGTGTGAACGCTCTAGCCAGGAGATGTGAGAGGATTAACATACTCAAAGGTAAAAGAGGGACGGGACGACCAAAGAAGAGTTTGAACGAGATGATTAGAGAGGACTTGAAAGTTGTAGGAATGACGGAGGACATGGCTCAGGATAGGAGACTATGGCGGGATATGATTAGGATCTTAGATCTCAGAGAGTTGTCCATTTGATTTGGCTGCGGTTTTTCAGTTGTAGTCCGGAAGGTCTGGTCATGGTTTTTTCATATGTCGTGTTCGTATGCAGGTAGTACATACATCTGGGAAGAGACATGGTTTGACTACCTCTGTTTGTTAAGCTATAGTTCCTCCCTCTTCTATGTTGTACTCATGTTATACTTTTGTTTACATAGTTACGTCCATTTTGATTTATTAGCATGTCTTAGTTTTTCCCATTAAATGTTTTCACAAAATCCTTATTCTATAAAATTTTTTCACATAATATTGTTTTGTGGGTCTCTTGGATTTAGCTTCTCAACGGGCACGGATGCCGGTAGTGATAAGGCTACCTACATTTGGATCTTCCCAGGCCCCGTCGTGAAAGCGTGACCCACACTAGGAGGTGATGTCTCTCTTGTTGTTGTATACAATTATTGGTCTCCAATAATATATGATTTTTGAAATAAATTATGTTACGAAAATAAATTTCACGTAATATGTTTGCAATATTTATGAAATTAATTTTATACTTTTACTCAGCAAATTATTTTTTAACAATTAGTAAGATAAATTTTGGTCATCCACAATTCTCGCTCTTCATCATTGAAAATAGCATTGAAATGACATAATTAACGAGAAAAAATCTTTAAAAAATCAAATTAAATAACAGCAAAGTAAATATAACACCATAAATCAATAGAAAAATATATTTTCTAAATTTGAGGTTTTTTTTTTGTTACGTGACCATTACTTGGTTGCAAGCAAGTTTAAAACAACCTCCTTACTTGAAATAAATCCTTCGAGATAAAATAAGATGTTTTCTCAACAAATTTGAATAGAACTCTTTAAATTAAAAAGTAAAAACTATTTAAATCTAACAAAGTAAAAATAATATTTTTCTTATGAATTACCAAAGGATATAAAAATAAACACCTCAAAATATTAAGCTGGCATTAATGAAATATAAGAAATTTAAAACAAAGATAATTGTAGTTTATATTTTTTATGTTTGAGTTAGGAAAAGAGAGAGGTGAAAATGTAAATGACTGCAACCAAGTTACCATGGATCAACTTAGAAATGAATTAGCGAAAATATTTTCATCATGTACAAATTAACTATTCTCATATATGTTTCATGTCAAAACTCAAATATGAATGAAATGTTTGCATTACAATTTTAAATGCGTCATTCATAATTTCTCCATACTAGCTCAGAAACATAATTCAATTCACCAAATAGGTGTATTATGTTAAATTTGTTGAAAAAAATTTTATTTACCATAACAATTTTGAACTAATATATTCATTCGAATACTATGTTTATAAAGTTATAGACAGATTTTTCACAGTGATAGTATTGAAAAATGTATTATGTTTTCACTAAGAAAAAAAATAGAGAGCTACAATGTGATAAAAATAGATACATTTGTCATAAATAAAACATGTCATAAACATGAAAAAAATAAAAAAAACAATACATTAATGAACAATTGTTGTAAAGGCGACGTAAGGATATGCAAGAAACTTTGACAACATGCAGAAAGATGAACAAGTGGTAAGAAACTGTTAGAGCTGTAAGGAGTCATAAGAAGCTGCAAGAAACTATAAGCAGCTGTAAGCCTATCACTCCCTGTCGCAAGAACAGGGCCTTCATCATCAATAGAGAAATTGAAAGAGCAGCTCATTGTAATTTTATTTATTGTACAAGGGTATTATTATCTTTTTAGTAATTATTGTTTGACATATGGATATCCTATTCTCCACCGATTGATACCTCAATTCAAAATTGCTTATCACATACCACTAATTTATTCTTAATAAGTATTAACCTAGTGTTATAGATACCATACCATACCATTCAAGAAATGATACAAGTTATTGTCTGCTATTGTACCGTCCAAATGTCGGTCAACGCCGGTTTGTACCGTTAAACACCGAGCGGTACTAGTATTTTCGGTCAGTACCGCCCGCTATACTAAAATTTCAAATTTTTTGCGCTTTTATTTTTAAACTTTTTTGAAATTGAAAACAGTACGAGACCAACACAACAGCGGATAAATCTGGTATGTCTCATTTCAGTGAAAAACGGCATGATGACCGAGACGATATTGATAACATTGTATTAACCACCTAATTTTGGTGGATAAGGGTGGGTTATTGGATATCATAATGGGTGCAAATTTCCACCCCTACACTCCTCTAGATTGATGAGAGGATATCACGTGATTTCCAGTAAGTTTGCCTTGGCTTTAAGCAAAGCAAAGAGAAGTCGGTGGATGACTTTGCATCTTGACTCCCATTTTGATATTTGAATCCAACGATGTATTTCTTTTCGGAATATTAGCCCCACTAGTGAGATAAACACCTTCAAATCGATTCCTAGTTGCATATGAAAGACTGTAGATGAAAAAGCTAATAAAAAGAACTGGGGTGAGAGAGGCTCAAACTCTTAACCTCAGGATAACTCAGTTTAGCTATGAGACCTACGCGCTAGCCAACTGCGCCACCACCCCCCTTTGAAGTCATGCTCTACAAACTATTAAATATTAAATACTAAAAACTTGATTTATTGTTGCTCAAAATGTGGGGAAAAGCCTCGAGTAAAAATTCACTTGAAATATGTTGTCGGTATGTTTTAGAGTTGAGTTGTAAATACGTCGAATTGAATTGCTAAAATATTGGATGTGTAAACCAACAATGTGTGTCATGAAGTTGAAAATCTGTTAAGTAATTTTTTGGGTTTCACATATCATAAATGTAGGTAGAAGAAAAAAATTGTCCGTCCCTGTTGCACTGATCATGGCTTGAAATCTTTGATTTTTAATGGGGTGCATGGTGCATGCACCTAGCTTTTGTGAAGTTTTTATCCTTAACATAACCAATGTAGTGAGTGGAGTGTCTCCTCCTCTTTTGGTATAAATGGGCACAAACACCAACTATTTGAACTCACAAGCTTTCAATTTTCGCACTAAAAGAGTCCAAGCCAGCATCAATAAATTTTGGGTCGCAAAATTATCTTCCGTTTAACATATATTTTAATTCTTATTGTGATATGTTAAAGGTTTCTAGACTTGCATAACTGGTTTTATGATTGGGCTTTCTGTACTATGGTTTAGCGTTTTTGACTAATAAATAATGGAAAAAAAAGAATTTGAAGAAGTCGCAAGGAGATATAAAAAGTTGTAAAAATATATGCAAGTAGTTGTACAATTATTAGCAAGTTGTACATAATTTTTATATTTGTACTATATATAATTATTGGTCTCTCCAGAAAGGGTGTTAATGACAAGTTGGAGTGATGGACACATACATTGGAATCTAGAGCTTTTAGAGAAAGTAGATCAAAAACTGAGTACCTATAATGTTGTCTCAACGGTGGGGAAGATGCGTGGGGAGAAGTCAGCATTGATGGGATGATGATACCAAAGGTCGCGAAATTTAAATTTCTAGGCTCGATCATTCAACACAATGTTGATATTGAAGAAGATATTAACCACCGCATAAAAGTGGGTTGGCAAAAATGGAAGGTTGTTTTAGGTATGCTGTGTAATAAGAGGATGCCTGTAGGATTAAAAGGCAATGTTTATCGTATGTTACTTAAACCCGCTATACTATACGGATCGTAGTGTGGGCCTTTAAAGAAAACATGTGTTGAAAGGTTGATGGTAGCAAAGATGAGGATGATTAGGTAGATGTGTGTTCATGCGAGAATGGATAGAATTAGGAATTGGGTCATCAGAAACTCAGTTAAAGTGGCTCCATCGAAGATAGGATGAGAGGAACAAGACTCGGATGTTTTGCCATATCAAAAGAAGGAGTGTGAACGCTCCAGTGAGGAGTTGTGGGAGGATTAACATACTCAAAGGTAAAAGAGGGAGGGGACGATCAAAGAAGAGTTTGGACGAGATGATTAGAGAGGACTTGAAAGTTGTACGAATGACGGGGGAAATGGTAAAGGATAGGAGACTATGACATGATTAGGATCTTAGATCTCTGAGAGTTGGGCATCTGATTTGGCTGCAATCTTTCAGTGCCAGTCGGGAAGGTCTGGTTATGGTTTTTTCATATGTCGTGTTTGTATGCAAGTAGTACATACGTCTGGGAAGAGACATGGTTTGACTGACTACCTCTGTTTGTTAAGGTATAGTTCCTCCCTCTGCTATGTTGTACTTATTTTATACTTTTGTCTACATAGTTACGTCCATTTTGATTTATTAGCATGTCCTAGTTTTTTCCATTAAATGTTTTCACAAAATCCTTATTCTGTAAAATGTTTTCACATAATCTTGTTTTGTGGGTATCTTAGATTTAGCTTCTTTACGGACAGGGATGCGGGTAGAGATAAGGGTTCCTACATTTGGATCTCCCCAAACCCCGTGAAAGCGGGACCTACACTGGGAGGTGGTGTCGTTGTTGTTGTTGTATATAATTATTGGTCTCTACTAATGTGTGACTTTTGAAATAAATTATGTTATGAAAATAAATTTCACGTAATGTGTTTGCAATATTTATGAAATTAATTTTATAATTTTACTCAGCAGATCATTTTTTAACAATTAATAAGATAAATTTTGGTCATCCACAATTCTTACTCTTCATCATTGAAAATAGTATTGAAATGACATAATTAACGAGAACAAATCTTTAAACAATCAAATTAAATAACATCAAAATAAATATCAGACCATAAATCAATAGAAAAAAATATTTTCTAAATTTGAGTTTTTTGTTTGTTACATTTCCATTACTTGGCTGCAGGCAAGTTTAAAACAACCTCCTTATTTGAAATAAAACCATCGAGATAAAATAAGATGTTTTTTCAACAAATTTGAATAAAACTCTTTAAATTAAAAAGTAAAAATTATTTGAATCTAACAAAGTAAAAATAATATTTTTCTTATGAATTACCAGAAAATATTAAAATAAACACCTCAAAATATTAAGCTGGCATTAATGAAATATAAGAACTTTAAAATAAAGTTAATTGTAGTTTATTTTTTTTATCTTTGGGTTAGAAAAAGACAGAGATGAAATTGTAAATGACTGTAATGAAGTTACCATGGATCAACTTAGAAATGAATTAGACAAAATATTTTCATCATGTACAGTTTAACTACTTCCATATATGTTTCATGTCAAAACTCAAAGACGAATGAAATGCTTGTATTACAATTTTAAATGCGTCATTCCTACTTTCTCCATACTAGCTCAGAAACATAATTCAATTCACCAAATAGGTGTATTATGTTAAATTTGTTGAAGAAAAGTTTATTTAGCATAATAATTTTGAACTAATGTATTCATACGAATACTATGTTTGTAAAGTTATACGCAGATTTCTCATAGTGATAGTGTTGAAAAATGTATTATGTTTACACAAATATCATACATATTGAACAAATATGAGACAAAAAAAAGTTGTTATAGCTGTAAGGAGTCATAAGAAGCTGCAAGAAACTATAAGCAGTTGTAAGCCTATCACTCCCTGTAGCAAGAACAGGGCCTTGATCATCCATAGAAAAATTGAGATAGCGGCTCATTGTAATTTTATTTATTGTACAAGGGTATTATTATCTTTTTAGTAACTATTATTGGGCAAATGGATATCCTATTCTCCACCGATTGATACCTCAATTCATAATTGCTTATCTCATACCACTAATTTATTCTTAATAAGTATTAACCCAGTGTTATAGATACCATACCGTACCGGTCAAGGAACTGTACAAGTTATTGTTCGGTATTGTACCGGCCAAATACCGATCAATATCGGTTTGTACTGTTAAACACCGAGAGGTACCGGTATTTTCGGTCAATACAATCCGATACACTAAAATTTCAAATTTTTTGTGCTTTTATTTTTAAATTTTTTTGAAATTCAAAACAGTACAAGCCCGGTGCATAAATCTGGTATGTCTCATTTCAGTAAAAAACGGCGTGATGACCGAGACGATATTTATAACATTGTATTAACCACCTAATTTTGGTGGATAAGGTGGGGTTATTGGATATCATAATGCGTGCAAATTTCCGCCCCTACACTCCTCTAGATTGATGAGAGGATATCACGTGATTTCCAGTAAGTTTGCCATGGCTTCAAGCCTAACAAAGACAAGTCGGTGGATCACTTTGCATCTTGACTCTCATTTTGATATTTGAATCCAACAATGTGTTTCTTATCGAAATATGAGCCGCAGTAGTGAGATAAAGACCTTCCAATCGATGCCTAGTTGCATATGAAGGACTGCAGATGGAAAAACTAATAAAAAGAACTAGCGTGAGAGAGGCTCGAACTCTCAACCTCAGGATAACTCAGTTTAGCTATGAGACCTACGCTCTAGCCAATTGCACCCCCCCTCCCTTTGAAGTCATGCTCCACAAACTATTAAATATTAAATACTAAAAACTTTATTTATTGATGCTCAAAATGTGCGGAAAAATCTCGAGTAAAAATTTAGTTGAAATATGTTGTGGGTATGTTTTAGAGTTGAGTTGTAAATTCGTCGAATTGAATTGCTAAAATATTGGATGTGTGAACCAACAATGTGTGTCAAGAAGTTAAAAATCTATTATGAAATTTTTTGGGTTTCACAGATCATAAATGTAGGTAGAAGAAAAAAATTGTCCACATCTGTTGCACTGATCATGGTTTGGAATCTTTGATTTTTAATGGAGTGCATGGTACATGCACCTAGTTTTTGTGAAGTTTTTATCCTTAACATAACCAATGAAGTGAGTAGAGTGTCTCATCCTCCTTTGGTATAAATGGGCACAAAGAATTTTCGCACTAAAAGAGTCCAACCAGCATCAATAATTTTTGGGTCGGAAAATTATCTTCCGTTTAACATATATTTTAATTCTTATTGTGAGATGTGAAAGGTTTCTATACATGCAAAACTGGTGTTATGATTGGGCTTTTTGTAGTATGGTTTAGCGTTTTTGACTAATAAATAATGGAAGAAAAAAGAGTTTGAAGAAGCTGCAAGGAGATATAAAAAGTTGTAAAAATATATGTAAGTAGTTGTACAATTATTAAAAAGCCGTACATAATTTTTGTATATGTACTATATATAACTATTGGTCTCTCTACAGAGGGTGTTAATGACAAGTTGGAGCGATGGACACATACACTGGAATCTAGACCTTTTAGAGTAAGTAGATCAAAAACTAAGTACCTACAACGTTGTTTCAGCGGTAGGGAAGATGTGGGGGGGTGGGCAGTCACCATTGATGGGATGACGATGCCAAAGCTCACGAAAGTTAAATATCTAGGCTTGATCATTCAACACAATGGGGATATTGAAGAAGATATTAACCACCGCATAAAAGTGGGGTGGCAAAAATGGAAGCTTGTTTTAGGTGTGCTGTGTAATAAGAGGATGCCTATGGGATTAAAAGGCAATGTTTATCATGTGGTAGTTAGACCTGCTATACTATATGGATTGTAGTGTTGGCCTTTAAGAAATACATATGTTCAAAGGTTGATGGTAGCAGAGATGAGCATGATTAGGTGGATATGTGCTTATACGAGAATGGATAGAATTAAGAATTGGGTCATCAGAAACCTAGCTAAAGTAGCTCCCATCGAAGATAAGATGGGAGGAACAAGACTCAGATGGTTTTGTCATGTCAAGAGAAGGAGTGTAAACGCTCCAGCGAGGTGTCGTGAGAGGATTAACATACTCGAAGGTAAAAGAGGGAGGGGACGACTAAAGAAGAGTTCGGACGAGATGATTAAAGAGGACTTGAAAGTTGTAGGAATGACGGAGGCCATGGCTCAGAATAGGAGACTATGGCGGGATAGGATTAGGATCTTAGACCTCAGAGAGTTGGCCATCTGATTTGGCTGCGGTCTTTCAGTAGCATTCGGGAAGTTCTGGTTATGGTTTTTCGTATGTCGTGTTCGTATACGAGTAGTACATACATCTGGGAAGAGACATGGTTTGCCTACCTCTGTTTGTTAAGGTATAGTTCCTCCCTCTACTATGTTGTACTTATGTTATACTTTTGTTTACATAGTTACTTCCATTTTGATTTATTAGCATGTCTTAGTTTTTTCCATTAAATTTTTTCACAAAATCCTTGTTCTGTAAAATGTTTTCACATAATCGTGTTTTGTGGGTTTGTCCGATTTACCTTGCCTACGGACAGGGATGCGGGTAGAGATAAGGGTTCCTACATTTGGATCTCCCCAGACCCCGCGAAAGCGGGATCCACACTGGGAGGTGGTGTCGTTGTTGTTGTTGTTGTATATAATTATTGGTCTCTTAGAATGTGCTACTTTTGAAATAAATTATGTTATGAAAATAAATTTCACGTAATGTGTTTGCAATATTTATGAAATTAATTTTATAATTTTACTCAGCAGATTATTTTTTAACAATTAATAAGATAAATTCTGGTCATCCACAATTCTCGCTCTTCATCATTGAAAATATTATTGAAATGACATAATTAACGAGAACAAATCTTCAAACAATCAAATTAAATAACATCAAAATAAACATCAGACCATCAATCAAAAGAAAAAATATTTTCTAAATCTGAGTTTTTTGTTTGTTACACTTCCATTACTTGGCTGCGAGCAAGTTTAAAACAACCTCCTTATTTGAAATAAATCCATCAAGACAAAATAATATGTTTTCTCAACAAATTTGAATGGAACTCTTTAAATTAAAAAGTAAAAATTATTTGAATATAACAAAGCAAAACTAATATTTTTCTTATGAATTACCAAAAAATATAAAAATAAACACCTCAAAATATTAAGCTGGCATTAATGAAATGTAAGAACTTTGAAATAAAGATAATTGTAGTTTATATTTATTTATCTTTGGGTTGGAAAAAGACAGAGATGAAAATGTAAATGACTGTAACCAAGTTACCATGGATCAACTTAGAAATGAATTAGGCAAAATATTTTCATCATGTACAGTTTATCTACTTTCATATATGTTTCATGTCAAAACTCAAATACGAATGAAATGCTTGTATTACAATTTTAAATGTGCCATTCCTAATTTCTCCATACTAGCTCAGAAACATAATTAAAATCACCAAATAGGTGTACTATGTTAAATTTGTTGAAGAAAATTTTATTTACCATAATAATTTTGAACTAATATATTCATACGAATACTATGTTTATAAAGTTATATGCAGATTTTTCACAGTGATAGTATTGAATAATGTATTATGTTTACACAAATATGATACATATTGAGCAAATATGAGAAAAAAAAAGTTGTTATAGCTATAAGGAGTCATAAGAAGCTGCAAGAAACTATAAGCAGTTGTATGCCTGTCGCTCCCTGTAGCAAGAACAGGTCCTTGATCATCCATAGAGAAATTGAAACAGCGGCTCATTGTAATTTTATTTATTGTACAAGGGTATTATTATCTTTTTAGTAACTATTATTGGACATATGGATATCCTATTCTCCACCGATTGATATCTCAATTCATAATTGCTTATCTCATACCACTAATTTATTCTTAATAATTATTAACCTAGTGTTATAGATACCGTACCGTACCAGTCAAGGAACGGTACAAGTTATTGTCCAGTATTGTACTGGCCAAATACTAGTCAATACCGATTTGTACCGTTAAACACCGAGCGGTACCGGTATTTTCGGTCAATACAGCCCGGAACACTAAAATTTCAAATTTTTGTGCTTTTATTTTTAAATTTTTTTTGAAATTCAAAACAGTACGAGCCCCGTATATAAATCTGGTATGTCTCGTTTCTGTGAAAAACGGCGTGATGACCGAGATGATATTTATAACATTG
>JACYFF010003369.1:11921450-11962707 GCA_017589665.1 Selenicereus undatus | reverse complement strand
TAGAAGAAAAAAATTGTCCATCTCTGTTGCACTGATCATGGCTTGGAGTCTTTTGTTTTTAATGGGGTGCATGGTGCATGCACCTAGTTTTGGTGAAGTTTTGATCCTTAACATAACCAACAAAGTGAGTAGAGTGTCTCCTCCTCTTTTGGTATAAATGAGCACAAAGACCAAGTATTTGAACTCAAAAGCTTTCAATTTTCGCACTAAAAGAGTCCAAGCTAGCATCAATAATTTTTGGGTGGCAAAATTATCTTCCGTTTAACATATACTTTGATTCTTATTGTGATATGCTAAAGGTTTCTAGACTTGCAAAACTGGTGTTATGATTGGGCTTTTTGTACTATGGTTTAGCGTTTTTGACTAATAAATAATGGAAAAAAAAAAGAGTTTGAAGAAGCTGCAAGGAGACTGTTGAATTAGTGAGTATACTACCACAAGAGGGGGGGTGAATTGTGGTGTCTGATTTTCGCGTTGTAAATGAAACAAACACCCCTGTGACTTGTTTGCAGAGGGTGTTCTCAGATATAGCAAATGCGAAAATCACTAAGATAAATGCGGAAAATAAAGCACACACAATTTTTACGTGGAAAACACCTCTAGCCCAACTGAGGTGTGAAAAACCACAACCTACCTCGTGTAGGAATTAATCACTTCACTAAACCGGGCTTAACTCGTTACAATTGTAACACACCTTGTTACAACCTTGCAACCACGTAATCTCCTTCTGTAAGGCAGATTACACCACGTCCAAATCTCACCAGATAGGACATGTCCAAAGTCCGCACGACTAGGACACACTCACTCACTTTTGACTGATCTGAGATCAAGGTCAACAAACACCTTACTGGGGTGCTTCTTACTAAGCAGATGTAAGGTACAATGAAGATCCTATTATGCCAATATATCGAAAGCTCAGTTTAAACACAACTTGAGTTGGTTTTTCTTTTCTCAAGAATAGCTCAAAAACTCTTCTAGAAAAACCTCTTTTTGAAATTTCCTATATGTTGTGTGTTTCCAGGTTTTCACTCTTTGCTTTCTTTTCTTCCCTTTTTCTCTCAATGTCTCAGTATGTTGTGTGGGCGAAAGAGCTGAGCTTTTATGCACAAAAACCCAACGGTCAAAAACCAAGGAGAAGAGAAAAAATCAGCTAAGTTTGGAAAAGGATTTTCAAGAGAAATATTCCCAACGGCTAGTGGCAAGTTTTTCCAAGTTTGCTTCTGACTTAAGCAGATGTAAGGTACAATGAAGTCCTAGTATGCCAATATATTTAAAGCTTGGTTTAAACACAACTTGTATCGGTTTTTCTTTTCTCAAGTGTAGCTCAAAAATTCTTTTCACTAGAAAAATCACTTTTTGAAATATTGCTTTTTGCGTGTGTTGTGTTTCTAGATATTCTCTAGCTTTCTTTTCTTTCTGTTCTCTCGTGTGTCTATCTCTAATTCAATGGGAGTAAAATGTTGTATTTAAACAAGAAATCCAACGGTCAAAACCAAGAAGAAGAGAAGAAATCAGCTAAGTTTGGAAAAGGATTTTCAAGAGAAATATTCCCAACGGTTAGTGGCAAGTTTTTCCAAGTTATAAGGGATTTGTTATCTTAAGAGATAACCCTTATCTTCTCATAGCCGTGAAGAAGATTTTAAAGAAGCATCCAGAAATCTCTTAGCTTTCGAAATTTTATCATAGCCGAAAATATGGACAAAAAGGAAATCTTTTTAGTTTTGGCAAATCTCCTATTTTCGCAAATCTCCTACAATCTTTTTCAAGAAAAATATCCTTTCCCAAAAAGATAGCAATCTTGGAATTCAAAGAAATTTTTCTGGAGATCTTGGCCAACCGAAATGATTTTTCAAAGATAACCAGGTATGGCCACTTCAGTTCAGAAACACCCTAGGCACCCTGTTTGCAGGGTTGTTTGCAACTGGTGTTCTGAAGCACTTAGCTCGAATACCGATTCAAGAGGTGTTTAAAAAGCGTTTTCGATATTGGCATATTAACAAGAGTCTAAATAGATAAGACCTATATACCCAAGACTTCTTGTTTTGAACCAGTCATCTTGTCCAAGATTTGTGGAGCTGCTATGAACACCAAGGCCACCTTGTTTGTTGGGGTTGTTCTTTGCATTGCTAAAGTTCAGGAACATGCCTTACAATCAACTGTCGAGATGGCGTTCTTGACTTAATAAAGAATCACCACGTAGAACCTGTTTTAAAGACTTGTTCTCACATGTAGCAAACCAGTTAATACAATAAGGATTACAAACACCAGTTAGGCCTGTTTGGAGATCGTGTTTGGAGCAACATTACTTGGACAAATTTTTACACTTGGATTTGTTATCATCAAAACTTAATCAAAATAACTCAACAGAGACATAAAAATTAGTAAAAATATATGTAAGTAGTTGTACAATTATTAAAAGTTATACATGATTTTTATATTTGTACTATATATAATTATTGGTGTCTCTAGAGAGGGTGTTAATGACAAGTTGGAGCAACGGACACGTACACTAAAATCTAGAGCTTTTAGAGTAAGTAGATCAAAAGCTGAGTACCTACAATGCTATTTCAATGGTAGGGAAGATGCAAGGGGAGAAGTCACCACTGATGGGATGACGATACCAAAGATCGTGAAATTTAAATATCTAGGCTCGATCATTCAACACAATGGGGATATTGAAGAAGATATTAACCACCGCATAAAAGTGGGGTGGCAAAAATGGAAGCTTGTTTTAGGTGTGCTGCGTAATAAGAGGATGCATGTGGGATTAAAGGGCAATGTTTATCGTATGGTAATTAGACCTGCTATACTATATGGATCGTAGTGTTAGCCTTTAAAAAAGACATATGTTAAAAGGTTGATGATAGCAGAGATAAGGATGCTTTGGTGGATGTGTAGTTATACGAGAATGGATAGAATTAGGAATTGGGTCATCAGAAACTTAGTTAAAGTGGCTCCCATCGAAGATAAGATGAGAGGAGCAAGACTCAGATGGTGTTGCCATGTGAAAAGAAGGAGTGTGAACGCTCCGGTGAGGAGTTGTGAGAGGATTAACATACTCGAAGGTAAAAGAGGGAGGGGACAACCAAAGAAGAGTTTGGACGAGATGATTAGAAAGGACTTGAAAGTTGTAGAAATGACGGAGGACATGGCTCAGGATAGAAAACTATGGCGGGATAAGATTAGGATCTTAGATCTCAGAGAGTTGGTCCTCTGATTTGGCTACGGTCTTTCAGTAGGAGTCGGGAAGGTCTGGTTATGGTTTTTTTGTATGTTGTGTTTGTATGCAGGTAGGACATACATCTGGGAAGAGACATGGTTTGTCTACCTCTGTTTGTTAAGGTATAGTTCCTCCCTCTCCTATGTTGTACTTATGATACTTTTGTTTACATAGTTACGTCCATTTTTATTTATTAGCATAGCATGTCTTAGTTTTTTCCATTAAATGTTTTCACAAAATTCTTGTTCTGTAAAATGTTTTCACATAATCTTGTTTTGTGGGTCTTTTGGATTTAGCTTCTCTACGTGTAGGGATGCCGGTACAGATAAGGTCACCTACATTTGGATCTCCCCGGACCCTGCGAAAGCGGGACCCACACTGGGAGGTGGTGTCATTGTTGTTATTGTATATAACTATTGGTCTCTAATAATGTATGATTTTTCAAATAAATTATATTATGAAAATAACTTTCTCGTAATATGTTTGCAATATTTATGAAATTAATTTTATACTTTTACTCAGCGGATTATTGTTTAACAATTAATAAGATAAATTTTGGTCATCCACAATTCTCGCTTTTCATCATTGAAAATAGTGAAATGACATAATTAACGAGAACAAATCTTTAAACAATCAAATTAAATAACAGCAAAATAAATATAAGATCATAAATCTATAGAAATAAATATTTTCTAAATTTGAGTTTTTTTTTTTGGTTACATTACAATTGCTTAGCTGCAAGCAAGTTTAAAATAACCTCTTTATTTGAAATAAATCCTGCGAGATAAAATAAGATGTTTTCTCAAAAAATTTGAATAGAACTCTTCAAATTAAAAAGTGAAAACTATTTAAATCTAACAAAGTAAAAATAATGTTTTTCTTATAAATTACCAAAAAATACAAAAATGAACCCCTCAAAATATTAAGCTGGCATTAATGGAATATAAGAGCTTTAAAATAAAGATAATTGTTGTTTATATTTTTAATGTTTTGGTTAGAAAAAGTGAGTGAAAATGTAAATGACTGCAACCAAGTTACCATGGATCAACTTAGAAATGAGTTAGCCAAAATATTTTCATCATGTACAGTTTAACTACTTTCATATATGGTTATTGTCGAAACTCAAATATGAATGAAATGTTTGTATTACAATTTTAAATGCATAATTCCTAATTTCTCCATACTGGCTTAGAAACATAATTCAATTCACCATATAGGTTTATTATGTTAAATTTGTTGAACATAATTTTATTTACCGTAATATTTTTGAACTAATATATTCATACGAATACTATGTTTGTAAAGTTATATGTTGATTTTTCATAGTGATAGTATTGAAAAATGTATTATGTTTACAGAAATATCATACATATTGAGCAAATATGAGAAAAAAAAATGAGAGCTACAATGTTATAAAAATAGATACATTTGTCGTAAATAGAACATGTCATAAACATGCACAAAAAAAATACATTAACGAACAATTGTTGCAAAGGAGATGTCAAGATATGCAAAAAAATATGAGGACATGCAGGAAGATACAACAAGTTGTAAGAAACTGTTGGAGTTGTACAGGAAGATACAACAAGTTGTAAGAAACTGTTGGAGTTGTAAGGAGTCATATGAAGATGCAAGAAACTATAAGCAGCTGTAAGCCTATCACTCCCTATCGCAAGAACGGGGCCGTTATCATCAATAGAGAAATTGAAAGAGCGGCTCGTTGTAATTTTATTTATTGTACAAGGGTATTATTATCTTTTTACTAATTATTATTGGACATATGGATATCCTGTTCTCCACCGATTAATACCTCAATTGATAATTGCTTATCTCATACCACTAATTTATTCTTAATAAGTATTAACCCAGTGTTATAAATATCGTATAGTACTGATCAAGAAATGGTACTAGCTAATGTCTGATATTGTACCGGTCAATACCACTTTGCATCATTAAACACCGAGCAGTACCGGTATTTTCTGTCAAATATCACCTGGAACACTAAAATTTCAAAATTTTGTGCTTTTATTTATTTTATTTTTTTTTAAATTCAAAACTGTATGAGTCCGGTACAGCGGTACATAAATCCCATATGTCTGGTTTCGGTGAAAAAACGGTACGATGACCGATATGATGTTTATAACTTTGTATTAACCACCTAATTTTGGTGCATAAGACTGGGTTATGCGATATCATAATGGGTACAAATTCCTGCCCTATAGTCCTCTAGATTGATGAAAGGATACCACATGATTTCCAGTAAGTTTGCCAGTGCTGGGTTCAAGCCCAAGAAAGAGCAGTCGGTGGATCACTTTTATCTTGACTCTCATTCTCATATTTGAATCCAACCACGTGTTTCTTATCCAAATCTGAGCCCCAGTAGTGACATAAAGGCCTTAAAATCGATGCCTGGATGCATATGAAAGATTGTAGATGAAAAAACTAATGAAAAGAACTGGGATGAGAGAGGCTCGAGCTCTAAACCTCAGGATAACTCAGTTCAGCTGTGAGACCTACACCACCACTCCCCTTTGAAGTCATGCTCCACAAAATGTTAAATACTAAATACTAAAAACTTGATTTATTGCTGCTCAAAATGTGGGGAAAAACCTCGAGTAAAAATTCACTTGAAATATGTTGTGGGTATGTTTTAGAGTTAAGTTGTAAATATGTTGAATTGAATTGCAAAAACATTGGATGTGTAAATCAACAATGTGTGTCATGAAGTTGAAAATTTGTTAAGAAATTTTTTGGGTTTCACTGATTATAAATGTTGGCAGAAGCAAAAAATTGTCCATCTCTGTTGCACTGATCATGGCTTGGAATCTTTTATTTTTAATGGGGTGCATAGTGCATGCACCTAGTTTTGGTGAAGTTTTGATCCTTAACATAACCAATGAAATGAGTTGAGTGTCTCCTCCTTTTTGGTATAAATGGGCACAAAGACCAAATATTTGAACTCATAAGCTTTCAATTTTCAGACTCAAAGAGTCCAAGCCAGCGTCAATAACTTTTGGGTGGCAAAACTATCTTCCCTTTAACATATATCTTAATTCTTATTGTGATATGTTGAAGGTTTCTAGACTTGCAAAATTGGTGTTATGATTGGGCTTGTTGTTATGTGGTTTAGCCTTTTTGACTCATAAATAATGGAAAAAAAGAGTTTGAATAAGCTTTAAGGAGATATAAAAAGTTGTAAAAGTAGATGTAACTAGTTGTAGAATTATTAAAAAGTTATACATAATTTTTATATTAGTACTATACATAATTGTTGGTCTTTAATAATGTATGATTGGTGAAATATATTATGTTATGAAAATAAATTGCATGTAATATGTTTTTGATATTTATGAAGTTAATTTTATACTTTTACTCAGCAAATTATTTTTTAAAAATTAATGAGAAAAATTTTGGACATCCACAATTCTTGTTCTTCATTATTGAAAATAGTATTGAAACAACACAATTCATGAGAACGAATCTTCAAACATTCAACTTAAATAACAGCAAAATAAATATCAAACCACAACTCTGCAGAAAAGTATATTTTCTAAATTTGGTTTTTTTTTTTGTTACATTACCATCACCTAACTGCAAGCAAGTTTAGAATAATCTCTTTAGTTGAAACAAATCCTTGGAGATAAAAAAAGATGTTTTCTCAACAAATTTGAATAGAACTCTTCAAATTAAAAAGCAAAAACTACTTATATCTAACAACTTAAAAATGATATTTCTATTATAAATTACCAAAAAATATAAAAATAAACACCTCAAAATATTAAGCTGGCATTAATGAAATATGAGGACTTTAAAATAAAGATAATTGTAGTTTATATTTTTTACCTTTGTGTTAGAAAAAGAGAGAGATGAAAATATAAATGACTACAACCAATTTACCATGGGTCAACTTAGAAATGAAATAGCCGAAATATTTTCATCATGTACAGTTTAACTATTTTCATGTATGGTTCATGTCAAAATTCAAATATGAATGAAATGTTTGTATTACAATTTTCAATGCATTATTCCTAATTTCTCCATACTTGCTCAGAAACATAATTCAATTCACCATATAGGTTTATTATGATAAATTGATTGAACAAAATTTTATTTACTATAAATAACTTTGAACTAATATATTCATACTATGTTTATAAAGTTATACACAGATTTTTTATAGTGATAGTATTGAAAAATGTATTATGTTGACACAAACATCATAGATATTGGGAAATATGCGGGGAAAAAAAAATGAGAGCTACAATGTTATAAAAATAGACACATTTGTCATAAATAAAACATGTCATAAACATGCATAAAAAAAATATGCATTAATGAATCATTGTTGCAAATGAGATGTAAAGAGATGTAAGAAAATGTAAGGAGACGTAAGAATATGCAACAAGTTATAAGAAGATGTTGGAGTTGTAAGGAGTCACGATAAGTTGTAAGAAACTATAAGCAGCTGTAAGCTTATCATACCATGTTGCAAGAATGGGGCCTTTATCATCAATAGAGGAATTGAAAGAGCGGCTTGTTGTAATTTCATTTATTATAGAAGGGCGTTATTACCTTTTTAGTTATTATTATCAGACATGTGCATATCCTATTATCTACCAAATATCCTCCTCAATTGATAATTACTTATCTCATAACACTTATTTATTCTTCATAAGTATTATCCACCTAATTTCGGTGGCTAAGGGTGGGTTATTGGATATCATAATGCATGCAAATTCCTGTCCCTATAGTCCTCTAGATTGATGAGAGGATACCACCTGATTTCCAGTAAGTTTGCCAGTCTTGGGTTCAAGCCCAAGAAAGAGAAGTCGGTGGACCACTTTTCATCTTGACTCTCATTCTGATATTTGAATCTAACCACATGTTTCTTATCCAAATCTGAGCCCCAATAGTGAGAAAAAGGCCTTCAAATCGATGCCTGGATGCATATGAAAGGCTGTAGATGGAAAAACTAATAAAAAGAACTAGGGTGAGAGAGGCTCGAACTCTCGACCTCAGGATAACTCAGTTTAGCTATGAGACATACGCGTTAGCCAACTACACCACCACCCCCCTTTTAAGTCAGGCTCCACAAACTATTAAATATTATATACTAAAATCTTGATTTGTTGCTGCTCAAAATGTGGGGAAAAACCTTAAGTAAAAATTCACTTGAAATATGTTGTGGGTATGCTTTAGAGTTGAGTTGTAAATACGTCGAATTGGATTGCAAAAGTATTGGATGTGTAAACCAACAATGTGTGTCATGAAATTGAAAATTTGTTAAGAAATTTTTTGGGTTTCACATATTATAAATGTAGGTAGAAGCAAAAAATTGTCCATCTCTGTTGCATTGATCATGGCTTGGAATCTTTGATTTTTAATGGGGTGCGTAGCGCATGCACCTAGTTTTGGTGAAGTTTTGATCCTTATCGTAACCAATGAAGTGGCTACAGTGTCTCCTCCTTTTTTGATATAAAAGGGCACAAAGACAAAATATTTGAACTCACAAGCTTTCAATTTTAAGACTAAAAGAGTCCAAGCCAGCATCAATAATTTTTGGGTGGCAAAATTATCTTCCCTTTTACATATATTTTAATTCTTGTTGTGATTTGTTAAAGGTTTCTAGACTTGCGAAATTGGTGTTATGATTGGGCTTGTTGTTATGTGGTTTAGCCTTTTTGACTGATGATAATGGAAAAAAAGAGCTTGAAGAAGCTATAAGGAGATATAAAAAGCTATAAAAGTAGATGTAAGTAGTTGTAGAATTACTAAAAAGTTGGATATAATTTTTATATTTGTACCATACATAGTTGTTAGTCTTTAATAATGTATGATTTGTGAAATATATTATGTTATGAAAATAAATTGCACATGATATGTTTTTGATATTTATGAAATTAATTTTATACTTTCACTCAGCAAATTGTTTTCTGAAAATTAATCAGGAAAATTTTGGTCATCCACAATTCTCGTTCTTCATCATTGAAAATAGTATTGAAACAACATAATTGATGAGAAAAAATCTTCAAACATTCAAATTAAATAACAGGAAAATAAATATCAGACCATAAATCTACAAAAATAAATATTTTCTAGATTTGGGTTTTTTTTTTGTTACATTACCATCACCTGGCTACAAGCAAGTTTAAAATAACCTCTTTAATTGAAATAAATCCTTGGAGTTAAAATAAGATGTTTTCTCAAAAAATTTGAATAGAACTCTTCAAGTTAAAAAAAGTAAAAACTATTTAAATCTAACAAATTAAAAATGATATTTTTCTCATAAATTACCAAAAAAAAATATAAAAAAAACACCTCAAAATATTAAGCTGGCATTAATGAAATATAAGTACTTTAAAATAAAGATAATTGTGGTTTATATTTTTTACCTTTGGGTTAGAAAAAGAGAGATGAAAATATAAATGACTGCAACCAAATTACCATGGATCAACTTACAAATGAAATAGCCGAAATATTTTCATCCTATACAATTTAATTATTTTCATGTACGGTTCATGTCAAAACTCAAACATGAATGAAATGTTTGTGTTACAATTTGCAATGCATCATTCCTAATTTCTCCATACTGGCTCAGAAACATAATTCAATTCACCATATAGAATTATTATGTTAAATTGATTGAACAAAATTTTGTTTACCATAAATAACTTTGAACTAATATATTCATATGAATACTATGTTTATAAAGTTATATACATATTTTTCATAGTGATGGTATTATATAATGTATTATGTTCACGCAAATGCCATAGATATTGAGCAAATATGCGAAAAAAATGAGAGCTACAATGTTATAAAAATAGACACATTTGTCATAAATAAAACATGTCATAAACATGCACAAAAAAACATACATTAATGAATCATTGTTGCAAATGAGATGTAAGGAGACGTAAGAAAATGTAAGGAGACGTAAGAATATGCAACAACTTATAAGAAAATGTTAGAGTTGTAAGGAGTCATGAGAAGTTATAAGAAACTATAAGTAGCTGTAAGCTCATCATTTCCTATCGCAAGAACGAGGCCTTTATCATCAATAGCGAAATTGAAAGAGCGGCTTGTTATAATTTTATTTATTATAGAAGGGCGTTATCACCTTTTTAGTTATTATTATTGGACATGTGCATATCCTATTATCTACCAAATATCCTACTCAATCGATAATTACTTATCTTATACCCCTTATTTATTCTTAATAAGTATTAATCCCCTAATTTCGGGGGATAAAGGTGGGTTATTTGATAACACAATGGGTACAAATTCCCGCCCATATAATCCTCTAGATTGTTGAGAGGATACCACGTGATTTCAGTAAGTTTGCCAGTGTTGGGTTCAAGCCCAAGAAAGAGAAGTTGGTGGATCACTTTGATCTTGACTCTCATTCTGATATTTGAAGCCAACCACGTATTTCTTATCCAAATATGAGCCCCAACAGTGAGATAAAGGGCTTCAAATCGATGCCTGGATGCATATGAAAAACTGTAGATGGAAAAACTAATAAAAAGAATTGGGGTGAGAGAGGCTCAAACTCTCGACCTCAGGATAACTTAGTTTAGCTATGAGACCTATGCGCTAGCCAACCGCACCACCACCCCGCTTTGAAGTCAAGCTCCACAAACTATTAAATATTAAATACTAAAAACTTGATTTACTGTTGCTCAAAATGTGGGGAAAAACCCGAGTAAAAATTCACTTGAAATATGTTGTGGATTTCTTTTAGAGTTGAGTTGTAAATACGTCGAATTGAATTCCAAAAATATTGGATGTGTAAACCAACAATGTGTTTCATGAAGTTGAAAATCTGTTAAGAAATTTTTTGGGTTTCACAAATTATAAATGTAGGTAGAACCAAAAAATTGTCCATCTCTGTTGCACTGATCATGGCTTGGAGTCTTTGATTTTTAATGGGGTGCATAGTGCATGCACTTAGTTTTGGTGAAGTTTTGATCCTTAACACAACCAATGAAGTGAGTAGTGTGTCTCCTCCTTTTTGGGTATAAATAGGCACAAAGACCATATATTTGAACTCAAAAGCTTTCAATTTTCATACAAAAAGAGTCCAAGCCAGCATCAATAATTTTTGGGTGGCAAAATTATCTTCTCTCTAACATATATTTTAATTCTTATTGTTATATGTTAAAGGTTTCTAGACTTGCAAAACTGGTGTTTTGATTAGGCTTATTGTTCTGTGGTTTAGCCTTTTGACTGATAAATAATGGAAAAAAAGATTTTGAATAGGTTGTAAGGAGATATAAAAAGTTGTAAAAGTAGATGTAAGTAGTTGTAGAATTATTAAAAAGTTGTGCATAATTTTTATATTTGTACTATACATAATTGTTGGTCTTTAATAATGTATGATTTGTGAAGTATATTATGTTATGAAAATAAATTGCATGTAATATGATATTTATGAAATTAATTTTATACTTTTACTCAGCAAATTAATTTTTAAAAATTAATAAGAAAAATTTTGGTCATCCAAAATTCTTGTTCTTCATCATTGAAAATAGTATTGAAACAAATCTTCAAATATTCAAATTAAATAACAGCAAAATAAATATCAAACCATAAATCTGCAGAAATAAATATTTTCTAAATTTGGGTTTTTTTTTTTGGTTATAAGCATCGATTATTTGAAATGTTTGTTGGACCATAAGGAGATGTTAGAACCCGATGGATCCTTCTGAACATGCATTGTTGGAACTTGATTAATTTTGAGAAAAATGGATACTTTGGATCTGGGATTTCTATAAAGTAAAGTACCATCCTATATTCCAAGGCTTTTATGACGGGGTCATTTGGAGAGATTGAATTTGTTGGGAAACTAACACCACCAACTCCAAACTTCTCAGGAAAGTAGATCTTTCTACTTCAAGACACCCAAATATCATAGGAATAATGATGATAATAATCAATGCAAGCTGCATACAATTCATTGAACCATTTTTCTTAAACATGAGAACTTATTTTTTCTTGGATATCACAAGGACATCTAAGGAAGTTAACTTGTAACTCTAGGAGGGAAAATATTTAGGCTATTAGGTAGGCAAAAGGTAGTAGACCAAAACATGATCTAATTTATGTATGGAATTCCAAATTCTCAATAAGGACTGTACTAGAACCCGCTATAGTAATATTGGCATTTCATTGTGGATTTTCTCCTTTTCTGGCAGAGGTTTTGCTTTAATGATCACCATTTGTGAGTTCTTGAGTTAAATTATCTGCTAGAGAGTTCTTCGATCTCTGCATATATTTAACAGAGAAGGAAAACTAGTTAAGTTATAGTTGCCAACGCAGGAGTCATCCTTGTGCTTGCATATTTGATGAATTCTTTTTCACCAAACCAAGTATTCCTTTGCAATCAGTTCAAATAAGAAAAGGTTCTGGGCCTAAAAAGATTAAGAACTTTTCATTTCCCCTTATGATTGCAAGGAGTTCTTTTTCCATCGCGGGATAGTTGCATTCTGCATTATTAAAACTTCCACTGCAATATTTGTAGACTTTTTCTCCATCTTTGATTTTGAGTACTGCGCTCCAATGCTCATTTTGGCATCTGTCTCAAGCACTAAATCATCTTCTTCATTAATCAAATTAAGAATAGGAAGATTTTTACACATCTTTTTGAAATTTTGAACAATATTTGTATCATTAGTGGTCCATGTCCAACTTTGTTGAGTTTCTGCTGTAATGGCTATCTTAGTTTAGCTAAATCTTTAATGAAATCTAAAGCATAGGCAAGGCATCCAAGAAACATTTCTAGCTGTTTTCTATCTTCAATCTTTTCAACGAAATTCTCTATTTTTTTCAAAATATGGTTTTGCAAGATGATTTGTCCAACTTTTATCTCTAAGCCTAAGAACTCAATTTCTTGTTCACCATAAATGCACTTGTTCTTATCAAGTATAATACCATGATCAATGCATCTTTGGGTGATAGCTAAGACATCATTTTGTGCTGTTCTATGGTTTTGGAAAAAACAAGGATATCATTGATGTGAACTAAACAACAATGATTAAGGTCTTTGAAGATGATATCCATTCTTTTCTGGAATATTTGAGGTGCATTTTTAAGACCAAATGACATTACTATCCATTCATAATGTCCTTGTGGGGCACTAAATGCAGTTAAAGGGATACTTTCCTCATCCATTTTTATCTGCCAATAACCGCTTTTGCAGTCCTTTTTTAAAAACCAAGAGGTGCCTTGAATTCTATTGAAAATGACTATTTTGTTAGGAATGTAATAACCATCAACGACAGTATTATCATTAAGTTTTTTGTAATTGATTACCACTCTTGCTTTTCCTCTTTTTTTTTTGCATGATTTATTACCATGAAAGCGGAACTGATGTGAAAACTCTTACTATTCCTGATTAATCCTTTGTCCAAAAGTTCTTTAATTTGTTTATCAAATTTTTGGATATTCTGGTGTGTATACACCATTTGTTTGACTTGAATAATAATATTGGAATTTAACAGAGTAATATTTGCAAATTTCTTATCTTTATCCCAAAATTTTAGTGGAATATCAGAGTAGATTTTTTTGCATAATTTTTCTTATTGCTCGACAATCTGCTCTTTAATAGCTAAATCAAGTAATGAGATTGTCAGTGCTATCTCACGTTGTGTAGGTATTACCTTCTCACCCTGCTGGTTGCGTGTAAATTCAAATTTTTTTATGAGTGTACACCTCGCTTAATTTTTCAATAGGAACTGAATGACCATTGATTGTAAAAATTATTTGATTTATGGTCTGCGTGCATGGAGAATATAATCTCTGAAAAGTATTTCCAATAATCATATCATGACAGGGTTGACCAGTAACCCATAGAACTGGTATAATGCATTGAACTACTTCTAGTTCTATGGATAACCTTTCTATGGCTTCATTGTGACTCATAATGCTATTATCAACTATCCTTACTTGTCAAGGATTTTTAGCTCTTTTCCACATAAACTCTCGAAATAATGACATTTTCTCGAAGTACGCAGAATAACCACTATCTGTGTAGGTACACAATTTATATTTATTATATCCCTCTAAGCTTTACGTTGATTGGGATGGAGATGCTATTAGGATTTGTGTTGATGACTTCATAACATATCTCTATAGTCATGTTTTTGACTAATTCATTCCTATAAATTGGCTCACTAACAATTCTTGTTTTGTACCTGATGACCCTTCTATCTAAACTCAAACTTCGATCTACACTGGGTCTTGTAGCTTCAAAGCTCATTCTACTCATTTCACTAGTCATACTAAGTGTATCATCTTCTTTAAGTTCTTATTTGGCTGATGAAGATCCTTCTTCCCATTTTGACCTTGTACTGATGCTTCTTAATAATTGGGGTTTGATGGTAATTTTACCATTCTCATCAATTTTTATCACATTTTTGTTATTGATTTTTTAGGGTTGGCAAAGCTAGATATCCATGAACGATCAATTTTTATCTCCTGTGGATTAAATTTAATCCTTTGAATATTTTGCATAGAGGTAGGACTTTCAAATTTTTTTGCCTCAATCATTATGATCTTAGTCTTTGGATTCATAGTATTATCCAATTTGGAGATAATTTTTCAAAATATCCTTAATGGATATCTTCCTCTTTTCATGTCCATTCCAACTGTTTTAATCTTAAGGGATAGGAATTTTTTAGCACATTCATACTTTAGACTCATATAATATCCAGGCCAACAATTGAATCATACTGATCGATTATATAAATTAGTCTTCAATAATTCATATTTTTTATGTGATTTTACCATTCATTTTACCTACTTTTAAGTCTTTGAAATATATTTTATGAGAGAATATTTTATGTGATTTTCACGTAAAAATAAAAAGAAATGAATTTGGGCCTGAAGCTAATCAAAACTTGAATTGACCTAACTCCAAGTAGTGAGTCTAGCCCAACAACAAGTAATAATAAAGAAAAAGAGAAAAAAAAGGTCAGCAAATCGGGCAGCCCAACCCCACTCTTCTTTCACCCTCACTCTCCCTCACATCACCGACTGGGCCTGTTTTTAGCAGCCCAGCATCGCAACCCATGCTGCCCCAGCCTTCCTCTCTCTTGCCAGCCATCTCTTTCTCCGTTTGGGCTAGCCCGTGGCCCAGTTTGAACCCATTAGAACCAGGCAACAGCCTCAGGCTGCCTCCACCCCTATTGCCTTCGCTTGGGCCTGTCGTGCGGCCCAACTAGCAGCCATCCATTCAGACAGTAACCCACTCCTTTTCTTATTTCCCACATGGCCAATTGATAACCTAGTCAAATGCAATTAATTAAAAATTAATTGTTAGCTTAAGACTAGCCTTCTCTTATGCATTGTAACAACCACTAATTAATTGAAATTAATTTTCATTAATTTTTAGGCATCAAGAGGGGTTGGTTTTGCACTATAAAAAGGGGTCATGGGTTGGAATCATGGACACACTCATTCACTCACCCAAGCATCTTCTCATTCTCATCTTCCATCTTCTATTTTTTTTAGACAGTTGAGAGTATTTTGTGAGACAAAACCATTTGGGTTGGTAGGTTTGGAAGAGAATAAGCTTTGTTGGCTATTTTTCTCTTCTCTTCTCATCTCATTTGTGAGTCAAATTTGAGAGTGTTTACTTCGTTAGTTTGTAATTGAGTACAAAAGTTTGGACATAGGTAGTGAAATATACCCATTATCAGGGTGGTTTTACTAACTATGGTTGGCTAAACTACTCATTTCTAGGATTAGGATGGATCCTTGATAATAATATTATTTTTGCTAATTTCTTTTGGGGTAATTTTTGTCTCTTTGAAGGCATAATTTTGAGTGTAAACTTGATCTTAACCTACTTATGCATTCTAATACTATTGTTTAATAATGCTCATTACAATAATTTAATTTGCTATCTCAAATGAATATTAGACCTTGTAGGCTAATACGAAATTATGCAAATGGACTTAAGATTATAAATGTTAAAATTGAATAATTTATGCTAGAAATTAGATGAGTTATATCTAAAAGAATAATTCATGCTAAACCACTAGATAAATAATTTTATTTGATAATCATAATTCCACTTTTCAATTTGTAGCTTAAAGCTTGTAGTTTAGGTTGCACAAGAGACAAATCAAATCCCCATTTGAATTAGCAATTCAATATTTGCATCAAAGGTGAAATCCAAAATCCTAGAACATTCTCTCATTTGAATTCTCTTTACTTGACACTTTTACTCTTCTTTTTGCTTCTTTAATTCATATCAATAATTAAACTCCTCATTCAACCTATTCTTTATAATTGGAAAAGTTGAATTAGAAATTGCTATTGTTCCTCGTAGGATCAACACCCCTATACTCGCTTGTCTACAATTAACCTTGTGTACTTGCAAGTAAAAAGGATTTTAAAATAGAACATAAAATCTACATCAAGTTTTTGGCGCCGTTACTAGGGAACGAATAATAAGTTTTGATTTATCTCTTCCTTTTATTTTATTTCCCCCTTTCCACTAATCTAACAATTTTATTTATTTATTTATTTATTTCTCTATCCCCATCCCGTTTATTTCAGTTATTTTTTTGAAAAAATTTCCCCAATCCCTTTTAATCTAACTATTTTATTTTTGTTATTCCCTCTTCCCTTCTATTCTAACTATTTTTCCTATCCCTTTTCTAATCTAATCTAATCTAATCTAACTCTTTTATTATTGTTATTTTATTTATTGTATCTAATCTAACAATCCCCCTCCCTTTTATTCCATTTTTTTCCATTTATTTTCCCCCATCCCTTTTATTTCTGTTATTTTATTTTGCTTTATTTTCTTTAGTTTTTTCCCCTTCCCTTGGATCTTTTACTTTTTTATTTTTGTTATTTTTGCTATATTTTTTATTTTTATTTTTTTTCTTGTTATTTTTTTTCTTTTCTCTTCTTATCTCTCTCTTCACTTTTCTTCTTCTGTTTGGTGATTATTATTGTGGTGGTGATTTCATTATATTCTTTCAGTTGTTTGTGGGTATATGCATGGTAGACGTTCTTTGTGCTTAGATCTCATACCATATAATCCTGAAATTAAATGCTCTCTTCGAAAGATAAGAGCTAAGAAAAAGGAATCTAAGAAAAATATGGCTGAAGAACAAACGCCACCACCTAAGCAACTTAAGGAGCATTTCACTCCCGCCACATATGACCCACTTACAAGAACACGCATGCCCACTGTTACGGTGTCATTCGAGATTAAACATTCTCTTATCTAAATGTTACCGTCGTTTTATGGGCTAGAGTCTGAAAATCCTTTGAAGCACGTTGATGCGTTCTTAAATATTTGTTCTACTGTATTCTTGAATAATATCTCTGATGATGCTCTTCGCTTGCGGCTTTTTGCTTTTTCTTTGAAAGATAAAGCTAAAGCTTGGTTGGATCACTACTAAAAAACAGTCATTTTCCGGCGGATATTCCGACGAAAAATGCCCGAAAATTCGTCGGAAAACCGATTTTTCGTGCCGTAGGAATAAAGCCCGTAGACCCACACCTGCCGAAGAAATAGGTATTCCGGCGGCTTGGACCGACGGACATGGCGACAGATTGCCGATGGAATAGGTATTGTTCGACGGACAATGCCGTCGGGAAAGGTTGGTCGGGGAACACCGGAAGTGCCGACAGACACCCATTTTCCGACGGAAAGTGGGTATTCCGTCGGAAAATGTCGACGAAAAATGGTTGTCCGTCGGCACTTCCGGTGTTCCCTGTCCGATGGAAAATCAAATTCCGTCGGAAATTTCTGGAAATTTCAAAAAAAATAATTTGCAAACGCTATTCTCCAAATACACATTTACAACTTGCATATACAAATCAGGCCAACCAAATGTTGGCCGAGCCAAAACCACGACACGTGGTACACAAATCGCAACAACCATAACCACTGCACGTGGTACACAAATCACAACAAACGTAACCACCACACGTGGTTGCTTTCGGTCAATAAGCATAAATAAAGAACCACATCAAATGGACATTGTAATAATACGAAGTACAATAATAAGCAACCAAAGCAATGCAACAAACGCAAGAGAAGGTAACTGTTCAAATAATAAGTATCGAGGAGGAAGGGGAGGATCAAGGGACATGCTAGATGAGATAATCCCTGTAGTCATAAGGGCGGTCATCATACCCAAGGTTGCCGCCATCATCATCATCATCATCACCATCACCATCACCATCACCATCATCATCGTCGTCGTCATCATCGTCACAGGGTTGCGGTTCAGGAGGAGGAGGAAGGACGTAAGGAGCAGTGCGGCGGTGTTGTCGATGGCGCATAGAAGGGCGTGGGCGAGATCCAGACCCCGATGCTTGCTGAGCTCTCATAAACTCACGGAATGTATCTTTCAGACCAGATAATTCCGAAGTGAGTAAAGTCACTTTCTCTTCTAAGTGACGGTTTCTCTCCACCAGCGTACTGAGCTCGCTGTTCAGCTGGGTGACCGATGCTCGCACATTAGGGTCAGGATCACGGTCCCGGGATGTCGCTGTGGACTTCACCAGATGCTTCAGTTTGACCCCTTCTGATCCTAGCCCATACACACGGCCCTTTTTGTTGTAGTTAGCTTGCACCCAAAACTCGATTTCGGATGGGACTTCAGTTGGTTCGGAGTCGGGATCTGTGGAAGATTGCGAGTTTCGAATCTGCTCCCACTTCAATTGGTGCTCTGTCTGCAAAATAAGATTCCATAAATTTAGACATTCTGGACATAACATTCAATCGTGAACATACTGAGCTGATTTGTTACGCAATCAAGAAATCATGCAGGTGACTTACCCATCTTTTTTTCGATTTTTTGTCCACCCATTTGTTAGCCACGTCTACATGAGTGTCCTTGAAAAGTTCGAGGTCCGTAACGTCCCTATTAAGCTTCTTCGCCTACACAATAACAGAATACGTTAACGTACAGGAGGATGGCTGTAATTGGGTAAGGCGTTGGGAAAAATAAGTACAACAAACAATGAACCACGCACTTACCATGCGTCTTCTGTGCTCAGTAAATGGGACCGAACCAGATCTATGCAAAGAAGGACCTAACCCGTCCTGCTCGCTGTTCCGGTTCTTCTTTGCCTGCGAACTCACCTTCAGAAATTTATCAGAAGCCCAATACTCCTGCAGCGACTTCCAAGTGCTATCAAACAACCACAATGGTTGCTTCCTCCTCTTCCTCAACTCCCCGAATGTGTCCCTCAATCTACTTGCCCCTTTCTCCTCGAAGTTCCTCCGTATCTGGGCCGCATGCTCTGGAGCCCAACAGTAACGCTTCTGCATGAACACAATTACATGCCACAAAATGTGATACCTGCTAACAATATGAATACATATATGTGTATATGTACATGAATGTACAAAGAATTGGGAGAACTCTTACCTTGAACTCACCAAACGACAAGTCCCGATGTTGTTTAGGCACTTTCCCCTATGTTGGCCATGGCTCAGGATATTGGCTCGTAAATATCCTTGTAATCTCTAACACAACATCGTACGGACAGAAACTAGCAAATTAAGAAAGAATGGATCCCGTCAGAAATTGCAAATTGATAATACAGTTGGTAAGACATAATTACTTACTCTTTGCCGTCAGGTGCGATGAGTTGCTTGTTTGTGCTACTGTCATGGCTAGAAGCATGTTCACTTTGTTCCTGACTCCTTTCTACAGATTGTTGTGGAACAATAGGTGGGTCCGGGATCATGTAACGGCCAGACATGTGTACCTGGGGGATGGTGGGTGTCATGTGCTGACTGAAGTGCATGGATGGAGTGGTGCGAGGGTCTGGGATAATGTGGTGGGGAACCTCAGGGATTTGATGTCCCTGAGGTTCCTCTTCGTGCTGACCGGTGGGGTCGTGTCGGTCTGCTCCCCGAGAACGCCCACGTCCGGCCCCACAACCATGATGTGTACCTGACATCTTAGAGACAAATATACAGAACGTAGTGATCAAATAATATGAGGAACAAATAATTAATTGCAATTGAAATTAACAGCAAATTAAATGTCATAATTACAATGCCATAAATGTCACGCGTACAATGTCATAAGTATCTGAACTAACAGCCCATACAATTTGGTTTTAGGTCACAATCAACTAATTTATCATTATCACTTTCATTCAGAGTCTTCAGTATCATCGTCAATATCATCCCACTCCTCCTCTTCACTTCTCTCAGCTGGATCGTCTTCATTTACCTCCTCAATTTCTTCCTCCTCATTCAACAAAGTTGCAAGGAGCATGTCAGTTACTACTGTCATGTGGGACACTTGTTCCTCTTGAAATGCAACTGGCAAAGTGAATTCATCATTTACTTTGTGTCTAGATTTGTTTGGAACGACAACCCACCAGTTACCTTTATCTCTTATTCCATTTGGGTACCTCATGTACACCACCTGCATTGCGGAGGCAGCAAATATGAATGGATCATATTTTTTGTATCTTCTTGTTACATTAACCTCAACGAAGGGACACAACTTGGGGCTACGTGTTCCTCGAGGGGTGTTATCAAACCAATCACACCTGAACAATGTACATTGTTTTAGTGGTTCTCCTACATATTGAACACGAATAACTTCTTGAAGGATTCCATAATAATCAGCCTCGAATCCATCTTCTCCGCTCCCTTTGACACAAACCCCACAATTGTAACTCTTTTTTCCTTCACACCTCTTCTGTGTTTGAAATAAGAATCCATTCACCCTAAATGCAGACCAGGTTGTGACCTTCCTCAAAGGCAGTTGAGCCAAAATGGTACAGGTGTACCTGACATTCGTCAGTGAACATTTCAACAATGTCGACCTACAAGTATTTATGTTTAAACTCATAAGGTCGGGACCATTTGCTAGAAATAAGCTGTGATGAATTAGTACAGTTATTTCCAACGACGATTGCAAAATTAAAAAATCTTACTGCTTTCTTGAACCACCAAATAAACTCGGACTCTATGAGTGCATCTAACTCCACATCTGTGAAATTTGGGTTTCCTTGTAATTTTTGTTGCTTGAATAGTCTGTACAAGTCATTATTCACTGATTAGCACCATGTTTCAATTCATAAAATGGTATTCGTTCAATGCGTGTGATGGATGCAATTGGTACTTTTTTTTGTAACTTACGCGATGTACGGTTCAACTTCATTACAATTCAACATAATATGAAGCTGTGCAACGTTCATTTCTTCATCAGTTAGGTACCTCTGTATCCGACTTCCCACAGCAGTACCTTTGGTTTGGAAAACTGACAACATTGGCTCCCCTCCTGATGACTCCACATTGATTTCCTCATTTCGTCGATGTCTTGTGCGCATTGAAGGCACATTAGCGCCGAAGTAGAATGAAGAAAACTGTGATATCTCGAACACCAGATATGCTTCGGCCACTGACCCCTCAGGGAATGTTTTATTTCTAATTTTCTTCTTCAGCCACCCGAAGTACCTACATTAAAGTTTTGTGAGTGTGTGAAGTACACTTTAATTTTACATTTACATCTGTCAGGAAATTTGTCATACGTATTTACCTTTCAAATGGATACATCCAGCGGTATTGCACTGGCCCCCCAAGGTATGCTTCTTCTGCCAAATGCACAGGTAAGTGCTCCATGACATTGAAGAACCCAGGAGGGAAAACTCTCTCCAATTTGCAAAGGATGATGCGTATATTGCGTTGCATTTCTTGTAACTTATCGACCTGTAACACTGTTGAGCAAATGTTTTTGAAGTACTCACTTAACTCAACAAGTGGTTCAAGTACATCGTCCGATAGCGCACGAAATGCTATTGGCATTAGCGTCTGCAGGAACACATGACAATCATGACTCTTCATGTTTTGGAACTTTGCAGCCTTCATATCTACGCAATTCCCAAAGTTGGAGCAATAAGCATCAAGCATTGTCAGCCGTTGGGCCCACTCACATACCCCCTTCCTTTTGTCCAAAGAAAGGACGTACGAAGCCTTTGGCTTCAATGTCCTCCTGTTCACACCTCGTTCAACATTTAACTCCGCACGATCACAACCACAGGCCACATGGAATAAGAACGGCCAGATTGTGAGAAAGGGCTAAACCCATCAGCACACAAACCAAGCCTCACATTGCGAGGCTCAGAAGCAAAATCTGGGTATTCGCGATCAAAATGTTTCCACGCTTCCCTATCTGAAGGGTGACACAAAACACCATCCGCACGCCTATTGTTATAGTGCCACCTCATGTGCTCAGCTGTGCATCTTGAGGCATAAAGGCATTGCATCCTTGATATCAAAGGGAAGTAGAACATTTTTGCATATGATTTTAACTTCTTCCTATTATCGCCTGACTTAATCGGCTTCCATCTTGACAAATCACAAAACTTGCAATTTTCAAGGGCCGAATCTTCCTTAAAGTAAAGCATACATCCAGCGCGGGAACAATCAATCCTGTGCACATCTAAACCCAAACTTCGGACCTTCTTTTTCAACTCTGAGTAACTTTGGGGCACACGATTGTCTGGCGGACAACTCTCATGCAGTAACTGCATCACCTCATTCATACAATTCTGCGGCATATTGTAATCAGATTTTATACTCATCAACCTCACAGCATTGGACAACTCAGTTTGGGTTGAACATCCCTCCCACAAAGGCGTCTGAGCAGTTTGAAGCATATCATAAAATGCCTGAGCTTCTGCATTTGGTTGCTCACTAACTTCAACCTCATTAGTAACAATGACATCGTTCACCATTGCTCCAACACGATCGACAAACGAGTTTGTGTTGTCAAAATCCATAGGACTTGTTGGAGCCATGTCATCATACAAGTTTTGTTGGTTAATAATGCCAACATTTGCATATTCAGTTGGTTCTATCTCCCCATGAGATGTCCAATACCAATACCCCTTAACGAAGCCGTTTTGGTACAAGTGCAATTTCACATCATCAGGTGCCCTATATGCTCTGTTTCCACACTTCACACAAGGACATCTATAATGCCCATTATTAATGAACTCTGTTTGACCCCTTGCAAATTGATCAAACATTTCTACTCCTTCTAAGAACTCTTGCCTATAAGATTTTCTCCCTGACATAAATCTTTCATACATCCACTTCCGATGGGGTGGTCCGCACATATTATCCACTGTTCATCATTGACAAAGTAAGCAGTACATTAATATTGGTTACTTTAACAATCGACCTATGCTGATAATTTTAATTCGTATACAAGTGAACGCATGATGGACTTCTCATTAAACTATTTCGTCATACGCTACGATTAACAGGATACCGACAAAAGCACATACATATTACGACAATGAAGTCAGGATATAAACCTGTTTCAATGTCTAAAGTGGGAGCCCAAAGCTGTGACATGCACACCGACAACAACGACATTCACAGCAACAATAACGGATTTTTCCCCCTTCCGCAATACGTTTTCTCTTACGACCCATTTCCTTCATATTAATAATCCACAAAAATCGATCTCATTAACACACAAATTCCAACAACACCCTTCCCTCAAATCGTACACAGGAACATCTACGCACAACTTTTTCACATTTAACGGAATAATATAACCCCATAGTTGCTTACTAATTGTTTTCTATCAATCCTCAACAATAAATACATTTCACAACTAATTACGTTCAATGTCTGTACGAACACATTCTTCACTTCACTACGATTAAGAACACCAACAAATTACTAATAATAGCACTTACCTAACAATTACATATTAATTTTCACACTAATTTCAACATACACAAACCATTGTCAACAATTTCACACATATCACATAATCAATCCACTATAATTTACCGGACCGCATGCAACAATCCATACATTTCAAATTTTCCACAACAATCAAATTTCAAATATCACTCAATATAAATCTACCAATCACTAATTACCACAAAACTATCAAAATTATCTCTTCAATTTCACAAACCTACAAAATATTTAGGTTTAAATACTTACTTGAAGATAACGGCGAAAATGTTGAGGTTGGCCGGCGGTGAAGAGGCGGCGGTGACGGTGGCGAAGTGGCGGTGGCGACGCCGGTGGGAGGCACCGGAGCTCGGCGGCAGGGGTGGGCGGCAACCGGTGCCGGGGGAGGGGCGAAAGGGGGGACGAATTTGGAGAGAGGTCGCCGGTGAGGAGGAGGTGGTCGACGGCGGGGGAGGGGTACAGCACGGCGGCGACCAGCGGGATAGGGTTGACGACGGCGGCGACGCACGGCAACTGGCCAGGGGGGCGATTTTGGAGAGAGCAAGGAGAGAGAGTGAATGCGAAAATTAGCCCGACATCGGGCATTTTTAAGACCTGTCTGACGGAATAGTCCGTCGACCCTCTTTTCCCGGCGGCCGTGTCCGTTGGACAGGCCGTCAGACAAAGTTGTCCGACGGACACGGCCGCCGGGAAAAGAGTGCCGACGGACGGTCCGCCGGTACGGCCGTCGGCAGCCTAAAATCAGGCGGTTTTATTTTCGAAAAACGCCGGCGGACGGCTATTTCCGCCGGAATTTCCGCCGGAGATTCCGGCGGAATATTCCGTCGACCCAAAAAAGCACCGTTCGCGGCTAGTTTTCAAAAAACCAAGGGGTCTACGGGTGCTTCGTCGGAATTTTCGTCGGCATCCTCCGACGGTCTAGATCCGCCGGAAAATTCCGCCGAAAAAAGACCGGTTTGAAGCAGTGGATACTCAGACAAATATCACCACTTGGGATCAATTGCAAAAGGAATTCTTGAAAAAGATTTTTTTCTATTGGAAAACTGACTGCTTTAAAACGTGCTATAACCACTTTCTCACAGAATAAAAATGAGCAATTGCATGAAAGTTGGGAAAGGTTTAAAGAGTTGTTACGAAGTTGTCCTCATTATGAGGTTCCTATGTGGTAACTTGTCCAGAGTTTTTACTCTGATTTAGATGAGCATAATAGACAAATGGTTGATGCATCATGTAGTGGTAGTTTCTTGTGCAAAACTCCTGAAGAAGCTTGGGAATTGTTTGAATATTTGAGTGAAAATTCACATCTGCATGCTACTTTCTCACATTCTGATTTGCCTAGGCAATTAGGAAGTAAAGGGGGGATTTATGAGGTTTCATATTCAGTTGACCTTTCTAGTAAAGTTGATGCTTTAGCTAAGAAATTTGATCAATTGTTGTGTATGAACAAAGTATCTAATGCCCTTCTACGCAAGATGTGTGTTTGATTTGTACTAGTCCCAAGCATGCTTCTGTTGACTGTCTGTGTATTAGTAAGTCTGACTGTGTGCCTAAACAAGTAAATGATGCCCAAGGATTTCCTCCTAAAAATCCATATTCGAATACCTATAACCATGGTTGGAGGAATCATCATAATTTTTCATGGAGGTCTCAAAATGTTGAGAATCCTCAGGCCCAGTCTTATAAACTTACCCCTTCTGTTTCTCAAAACCAGAGATATGCTCCTCCTTCTTCCCATCCAACTCCATCTAGGAGCTCTAAAATTGACAAGATAATTTCGGCCCTTGGTACCTTGGCTTCGGTTGTGCAAAATGTTGATTCTAAAGTTCAAGGAATTGAGTCTAAAATGCATATTGTTGACTCTCACTCACAATCCATAGCTAAGTTAGAAACCCAACTTGGGCAACTAGCCATAGATGTAGGTAAAAAAGAAGAAGGAAAACTTCTAAGTCATCCCATACAGAACCCTAAAGGCCAACAATTTGAACAATTGAAAGCTGTAATGGTTCTTAGGAGTGGTAAAGAACTAGATAAGAAGGTGAGTGAGAAGGAACATGATAAAAAAGAAGACTTAAGACCTTGGAGAGTGACCTCAAATCTGAAAAAGAGAATGACCATCCCCTTCTCCTGTTGTGTTTGACTCTTCTGTGACATATAAGCCAAGGGTTCCTTACCCTCAAGCTTTGGATGCACCATTCCCTTCTAGGAAAGAAAAGTAAAGAGATGACATCCTAGAGACCTTTAAGCAAGTTAAGGTCAATCTTCCTCTCTGAGAAGCGATTAGACAAATCCCTGCTTATGCTGAGTTCCTTAAAGACATGTGCACTTTTAAAAGGAAATCTAAATATGACAAGTCTAAAAAGGTTCTTCTAAGTGAACAGATGAGCTTGATTTTGAAACGTGACACTCCACCTAAGTTCAAATATCCTGGTGTCCCTACCATCTCATGTTATATTAGTAATCATAAAATTAAAAGGGCACTTTTGGATTTAGGTTCTAGTGTTAATTTGATACCATATTCTGCTTAGAGTTAGGATTAGGCGAACTGAAACCTTCCAACTGTACCCTTCAGCTTGCTGATAGGTCAGTTAGGACTCCTAGGGGGCGGATAGATGATGTCTTGGTGCAAATTGATAAAGGATTTTTTCCTGTTGACTTTGTTGTGTTGGACATGGACCCTAGTCATGCTGCTAAGTAAATCCCTCTTATTTTAGGATGTCGCTTCCTAGCTATAGCTAATGCTACCATTAACTATAGGTCGGGAGTGATGGATGTCTCTGTTATGAACATGAGGGTTAAGCTTAATATTTTCAAAGCTTCTGCTCAACCTATGTTTGAAGATGAATCTAAATGCTTCTTTCTTGATGTGATTGATGAAATGATTGAAGAAAGTTTACTTGCTATTCTAAGTAGTCATCCCTTGGGAACCGGTCTTTCTCATGGAGATTTGAGATTGTGTGATTTAGGAAGTACAATAGATGAGATGGATTCTACTCTTGATTTCACTCCTCATCTTGAGTCTTCCTCTTGGGTGTTTACCTATGAACCCCTTCCCCCCCTTTGGCTAGTTCTTCTATGCCACCTTCTATTGTGTCCCCACCTAAACTTGAGTTGAAACCTCTTCCTGATTCACTCAAGTATGTATTTTTAGGCCCCAAAGAGACCCTACCTGTTGTTATATCTTCTGTTTTATCTTGTGATCAAGAGGAAGAGTTGATTCGTGTCTTATCTGATCATGAGGGTGCTATTGGGTGGTCAGTGGCTAATTTGAAAGGGATTAGCCCTACAATTTGTATGAACAAAATTCATTTAGAGGACGATGCTAAACCTGTTAGGCAAATGCAACGCAGACTAAACCCTCACATGAAAGAAGTTGTTCAGAAAGAAGTAGTAAAGCTTTTAGATGCAGGCATTATCTACCTTATTTCTAATACTAAATGGGTCAGTCCAATTCAAGTGGTCCCTAAGAAATCTGGCATAACTGTGGTTAAGAATAATGAAGGTGGATTGATTCCCACTAGATAAACCACAAGGTGGAGAGTGTGTATTGATTACAAAAAGTTGAGTTCTGTAACTAGAAAGGACCACTTTCCCCTCCCATTCATTGATCAAATTTTGGAAAATTAGCTGGATAGAGTTTTTATTGCTTTTTAGATGGTTATTCTGGTTACAACCAAATACCTGTCTATCCTGAGGACGAAGAGAAAACGACATTTACATGCCCATCAGGTACCTTTGCCTATCGGAGGATGCCTTTTGGGTTGTGTAATGCACCTTCTGCATTCCAGAGATGCATGATGGCCATATTTACTGATTATATTGATAATTTCATGGAGGTGTTTATGGATGATTTCTCTGTTTTTGGATCTTCCTTTGATGTGTGGCTTGCTAATCTATCCACTGTGCTAAAAAGATGTGAAGAAGTGAATCTTATTTTGAGTTGGGAAAAGAGTCACTTTATGGTCCAAGAAGGAATTGTGTTGGGTCACAAAGTGTCTAAAAAAGGGATTGAGGTTGATAAAGCCAAGGTTGATTTGATTTCTAATCTGTCTGTGCCTTTTTCTGTGAAGCAAGTCAGATCTTTCCTGGGCCATGCTGGTTTCTATAGGAGGTTTATTAAGGATTTTAGTAAAGTGGCTCACCCACTTACTAATCTCCTCACTAAATATGCTCCTTTTGTGATTGATGAGTCTTATGTGAAAGCTTTTGAGAAGCTTTGGTCTTCATTGGTGTCAGCCCCTATTGTGTTGCCCACTGATTTTCCTTTGCCATTTGAGATTATGTGTTTGTGATTGATGAGTCTTGTGTGAAAGCTTTTGAGAAGCTTCGGTCTTCATTGGTGTCAGCCCCTATTGTGTTGCCCGCTGATTTTTCTTTGTCATTTGAGATTATGTGTGATGCATTTGATTTTGCTATTGGAGCTGTTTTGGGTCAAAGGGTGAATAGAATGCCTCATGTCATTTACTAAGCTAGTAGAACTCGTACTGATGCTCAAAATAATTATTCAACTATTGAGAAAGAGTTGCTAGCTGTTGTATTTGCATTTGATAAATTTCATCCATACCTTTTGTGTTCAAAAGTGATTGTGTTTACTGATTATGCTGCATTAAGACACTTATTGGCTTAAACTGATACTAAACCAAGACTCATTAGATGGATTTTGTTGCTCCAAGAGTTTGATATTGAAATAAAAGATAGGAAAGGTTCTAAAAATTCTGTTGCAGACCACTTGTCTAGAATCCTTACTGAGTATACTGATGACTCAGTTGGATTTTCTAACTACTTTCCTAAAGAGCAATTATTTGCTGTGTCACATGCCCCCTCTCCCTCGATTTGCTCACTTTGTGAACTACCTTGCCACTAGGAAGATTCTTCCTCACTGGTCCAAACAAGAGAAAAATAGGTTCTTCTCACAGGCAAGATATTACTATTGGGAAGACCCTTATCTTTTCAAACATTGCCTTGACCAAGTGGTACGTATATGTGTCCCCGAGAGTGAAATTAACAATATTCTCACCTTTTGTCACTCTTATACATGTTGTGGTCACTTTGGAGGTCGTAGGACAGCTGCTAAAGTCCTACAAAGTGGGTTCTTCTAGTCCGCTTTGTTTAGAGATGCTCACCGATTCTGTCTTGCTTGTGAGCGTTATCAACGTACGGGTGCCCTGTCCCATCGTCATATGATGCCCATTTCCCCTATTCTGATTGTTGAAATATTTGATATGAGGGGCATTGATTTCATAGGTCCTTTTCCCCCATCTTTTGGCTTTGTATACATATTGGTTGCTGTTGATTATGTGTCAAAATGGGTGGGAGCTCAGGCTACTAGGACCAATGACCACAAGGTTGAGATTAAGTTTGTGAAAGAGTGCATTTTCTGTTGATATGGTATCCTTAGAACTCTTATTAGTGATGGAGGTAGTCATTTCTGTAATCGATCTTTTGAGGCTTTGCTTAGAAAGTACTCTATGACTCATAAAGTAGCTACTCCTTATCATCCTCAGACTAGTGGTCAAGTTGAGGTTTAATCGCAAGATCAAGTCTATACTTGAGAAAACAGTTCGACTCGATAGGAAAGACTGGTCTTTCAGATTGCATGATGTTCTTTGGGCCAATCATACTACTTTTAAGACTCCCATTGGGATGTCTCCTTACCGGCTTCTTTTTGGTAAGGCTCGTTATTTGCAAGTTGAATTAGAACACTGTGCTTTTTGGGCTATTAAAGCTTTTAATTTTGATATGAAACAAGCAAGTTCTAACTGTAGGCTTCAATTGAATGAATTAGATGAATTGCGTAATGAAGCCTATAAGAATACTAAGATTTATAGTGTCAAAACCAAAGCTTTTCATGATAAAATAATTTCTCGTAAATCTTTTAAACCTAATCAGAAGGTTTGGCTCTTAACTCTAAGCTTAAGCTATTTCCTGGCAAGTTGAGATCTAGATGGGATGGTCCTTTTGTTGTCCAACAAGTGTTTCCCTCTGGGCCAGTTCAAATTATGGATCCCCATGATGGTAGAGTTCTTATGGTAAATAGTCAACATTTGAAACCTGTTGTGACTTATGATATTGACACTAGTTTGATTGAATCCATCAATCTAGTAGACCCTGTCTAATATGATTAGTGGGTGAAATCTTGTCTGGCTGAAGACACAAAACTAAGCACTTGTTGGGAGGCAACCCAATCTTTTTAGGTGAGTTTGAGTCATTCCCCCCCCCCCCCTTCTTTCCTTCTTTTTGGTGTGCTTCTGTTTTTGGGTGTGATTCTTCACTTAGTTTTTGGCTTTTGTGGTTGGTGGTGGTTGTGAAGGTGCATTTGAGAGTTTGATTGTTGGGCTTATATGGAAATGACTTCCCTGTGTTGTTACGTTGTGTCGTTCTTTTCTCCATTTCCCTCTTTCTTATTGTTTTCTACATTAAGGACAATGTAAGGTTTGGATGTAGGGGAAAGCAAATTGAAAATTTTGAGGAAATTTAAACTTGAAAATCTTTGGGTGAATTTGATTTAGGTAAGAGCTTGAGTGTTATGATTATGCATGTTCTACTCTTATTATGTGGATTTGAATCATGTGATCCATGCTCATTAGAGATTACTAGCTTTGACTAGTTGAAGGCCAAGATTTTTGCTGTGTTAATGTCACTATGTAGCCGATTTTGAGTTTGAGATGTAACCCCATTTTCAATGTCACCTTGAGTATTTGATAAGCATTGAGTTCCCCTTTGACTTTTCAATCAATAATTAAAATAAATTGAATTAATCAAGTTCTGATTTTCGGTACCAATGTTTCGGTTCTATCTTTACCCATATCTTTAATCGCCTGAATATGTACTAAGTGTTTCTCAGAGCATCATCTTTACTCATATCTTTATCCACTCAAGAAAGCACATGGAATCAAGTAACTTTTAAAAACTTCTAATTCTAAAAACAAAAGAAAAATTTAAAAAAAAGTTGATAAGGTGACTTGGCATTGGGGACTTGATTTTAAAGATGCTCTTGTGATTTTTGTTATATGGAGTGAAGTTTTGCGCTTACGGTTTCCTAGATGGTTTCATTATGTGCTTAATTTGCTTGAATTTTGGCCTATCAACTTAGTTGGAATTAGAAGTGCTTGATAATGAGTTGTGGGTTGGTAGAGAATTGAAATATGTGATGTGGAGTGGGCATTCATAATTGGATCACTTGATTTTCTTCCTTGATCTTATTCTACTTGATGGATTAAGTGAATCTATGCATTATGGTTGTCCTTTGCTCGAGGACTAGCAAAGTTTTGGTGTAGGAGAGTTGATAATTCATATTTATATGTAATTTTACCCTTCATTTTACCTACTTTTAAGTCTTTAAAATATATTTTATGAGAGAATAATATATATTTTATGTGATTTTCATGTGAAAATAAAAAGAAATGAATTTGCGGATAAAGCTAATCAAAACTCGAGTTGACCCAACTCCAAGCAGTGAGCCTAGCCCAGCAGCAAGTAATATAAAGAAAAAGAGGACGAAAAAAGGTCGACAAATCGAGTAGCCCAACCCCACTCTTCTCTCACCCTCACTCTCCCTCACATCACCGAGTTGGTCTATTTTCAGCGGCCCAACGTCCCAACCCATGCTGCCCCAGCCTTCCTCTCTCTTGCCAGCCATTTCTCTCTGTTTGGGCTGGCTCGTGGCCCAATTTGCACACATCAGAACCAGGCAGCAGCCTCAGGCTACCTCCATCCCTATTGCCTTCGCCTGGGCCTGCCGTGCGGCCCAACTAGCAGCCACCCATTCACACAGCAACCCACTCCTTTTCCTATTTCCCAAATGGCTAATTGTTAACCTAGTCAAATGCAATTAATCAAAAATTAATTGTTAGCTTAAGACTAGCCTTCTCTTATGCATTGTAACAACCACTAATTAATTGAAATTAATTTTCATTAATTTTTAGGCATCAAGAGGGGTTGGTTTTGCACTATAAAAAGGGGTCATGGGTTGGAGTCATGGACACACTCGTTCACTCACCCAAGCATCTTCTCATTCTCGTCTTCCATCTTCTATTTTCTTTAGAGAGTTGAGACTATTTTGTAAGACAAAACCATTTGGGTTGAGGGGTTTGGAAGAAAATAAGCTTTGTTGGCTATTTTTCTCTTCTCTTCTCATTTCATTTGTGAGTCAAATTTGAGAGTGTTTACTTCATTAGTTTGTAATTGAGTACAAAGGTTTGGACATAGGTAGTGAAATATACAAATTATCATGGCGTTTTCACTAACTATGGTCAGCTAATCTACTCATCTCTAGGATTAGGATAGATCTTTGACAATAATATTATTTTTGCTAATTTCTTTTGGGGTAATTTTTGTCTCTTTGATTGCATCATTTTGAGTGTAAACTTGATCTTAACCTACTTATGCATTCTAATACTATTGTTTAATCATGTTGATTACAATAGTTTAATTTGCTATCTCAAATGAACATTAGACCTTGTAGGCTAATACGACATTATGCAAATGGACCTAAGATTATAATTGTTAAAATTGAATAATTTATGCTAGAAATTAGATGAGTTATATCTAAAAGAATAACTCATGCTAAACCACTAGATAAATAGTTTTATTTGATAATCATAATTTATCTTTTCAATTTGTAACTTAATGCTTGTAGTTTAGGTTGCATAAGAGACAAATCAAGTCCCCATTTGAATTAGCAATTCAATATTTGCATCAAAGGTGAAATCTGAAATCCTAGAACATTCTCTCATCTGAATTCTCTCTACTTGACACTTTTGCTCTTCTTTTTGCTCCTTTAATTCATATTGATAATTAAACTCCTCATTCAAACTATTCTTTATAATTGGAAAAGTTGAATTAGAAATTGCTATTGTTCCTCGTAGGATCGACATTCATATACTCGCTTGTCTACAGTTAACCTTGTGTACTTGCAAGTAAAAAAGGTTTTAAAACAAAACATAAAATCTACATCAGTCTTAATCCTTGTGATAATCTGATTATTGAATTTGTTATGCCTAATATCACATAGCAAAGTATAAAGATCAATATCTTTGTCATAATATTGTAATGGAGTGATTTGAACTTGGACACTTTCAACATGGATACACCTATACTTTCTATCTTTATTATGCTTAAGGATGTTTTTTTCAATTAATGAGATTGACTTCTCCCACATTATACTCACATTCTTTGATTTCTAGATCTCCTTCCATCATTTTGCAAACATACTTGCTCTTTAATTGAAAGATAAATTTTTTATATATCATATTTTGAATTGTGGGAAAGACCGAATCTCTTTTGACTTCCTTGTGATCATTATCTATAACAAATTTTTCTCCTTGAAGATCACCAAGACCAATTGAGCTACTTTTCATCATATTACTTGTTTCTTCATAATCACTTTCTTCATATTCATTGTCCATAAATAATTTCAACAATCCCTTTGTTGTTATCTAAGGCTAGGTCTAGTGCCTCATCTTCACTAAGCTTGACGCAATCTAGGCTGCCCAAGGTTTCAATAAGCTTGTTATTCTTTCTATTTTTGCATTCATTAGAATAATGTTCTACATCTCCGCATGCCCAGCGTTTGCAGTTGTTTTTTTCCTGCAAGACAATCAGCTGCTTTCCTAAAAAATCTTTGGTTTTTAGGACTTGGTTTGTTATAATAGTCTCTTCTATATTTCTCTCCCCTTTGCTTATTGAAGTTCTTTTTCTTATAAAATTTTCTTTTCTTCTTTTCTTTCATGTTCGTTTCCCCATTGGTGAGGTGAATCCCAACAAGTTAGAAATTGTTTCTTAATTTTCTTTTCCTTTTGGAGATCAAGATATTGATCATTGATCCATTTTCGTAAATAACAGATTCTTGAACCAAGGTTATCAATGACATCTGCTCTTCCAAGCCATGTAATGTATTTTTTATTAATTATGGAATTTATAAGATATAGTAATTTGTCATGGAGCATACCAAGATTGGTTTAATTATGCCCCTAATTTTTTAATAATATTGAGTAAAAGCAGCAATATAACTTTCCAAATATCTCATATCCCATAATTCTATATTATTAAGCTTTCTCTGTCATTCTCTTGCCTTCTCCTCATATTCAAGTTTAGCTCTGATAAACTCAGTTTTCATTTCCTTGCATAAATTTCTGAACATTCTAGCTGGTATTTCCATAATTCTTAATGTATTTTTACCATCTTCATTTAATTGATCATACCAGTTAACTACAGTGCCAGAAAAACTATGTTCAATATAATTTAGAAAATTTACAGCAATCCATATAGTTTTTAGGTTTAAGACACTATTCATGCCCCTTTTTCAATGTTCAAATATTTCTTGTCTATTACGAGCTTTATCTATGTTTAAAATGCATCCCGTTTGATTAATTAGAGTAAGACCAACTTCTTCAAAGGTTGTAGTTTTTCTTAGGATGAATCCAAAGGAAAAATTGGTTATATGCCATACTGGAACGTATCTAGGTCTTATAAAATGAGTATTTCTTCTTGAAAGTTCACCAAATTCTTCAGGTTTAGGAACAGCATTGTTAACCAGATTGGTATCTATCTTTCTTAAGTCGAGCTCTTATCTAATTTCATTAATATCTTCAACAGTCATTTTACCGTATATTTTATCCAACTTTCTTCTAATTTCTTCTAAAGGTAACACATTTAGATCTTCTAGTTTAATAAGGTTCATCTGTTGATATATTTCTTCTTCTAACCGGACATTATTAGTCTCTTCATTATCCTCAGGTAACACATCATGTTTATCACTAATTGCACTGATAATCTTATTTAATTCTTCTGGATTTTATTCTTTCTCAAATATGTTTTGTAATTCTTCAAGAGTATTCTTCTTATACTCCATCCTGTTCTTCTTTTTCTACTTTCTCAGCTGATTTTTCACCTGATTTTTCTCATACTTCTTTTTGAATTTTAATATCATGCAAAGGAAATAGATTTTTGTTTTTTGGGTTTTGGAAATGATATTTTTGCTGAAATGGAGTACTAATAGTGGGAATAGATTTTTCGCTATGTCTAATTTCGTTAACTAGAGAAAGGTGTATTACAACTAATGGCTTCTTAAGCTCTTTTACTTTGGTCTTAATTTTAGTTAATTCTGCTTTTAATTCTAAAATTATACCAATGATATAATTTAATTGAGGTGCTACTGAGGAAATTCCTTCTGTGAGTAAACAATGTACGAATAATTCGAAACAAGGCAAGCAGGTGATTATTCAAGTATTAATCACAGTTAATTAACTTAATTAGTCATTAATTTGCTTAATTATCTTAATTTTTTTTAATCACATGACTCTGATAGCAATTGAAAGAGGTCCTTGAGTGGTACTTACAAGAAAAATTACATATATACAAATTTCAAATTTTCGAAAGTATGCTTCTAAGAATTTGGGCTAAAATGCAAATATGAAAAGTTTAAGGGCTAAAATGAAAATGAAAACAGTAAACAGTCCCCTCAAAATAACTTCCCCATAATATTAATCATTTTAAATATATTTTAATAACATGGTCCCCTAATTATAATTTTCACACAAAGTAGGGTATCTGGCAATGACATTTCCGTAATAACTGTTTGTAGCTCTAGGGCACTATGGCATTATTGTTTTGTAAAATAATATGTGATTAGATTTTAGGACTTCTGTAAATGACGAGTTTAACAACAAGGCTTGCATAGTTACACGTTTTATCATTACGAAAAGATGTTAGATACTGAATTAATTTTACGCAATAGCTATAAAAAAAGTTATATAGTTCATAAAGTTTATTTTATTTCCATAAAAGTTTAATTGACTAGATGTAACATTGTAAACAAAACTCATGTCCAACTTCTATTGTTTTTTCAAAAAAAAAAAAAAAGAACTCATGTGAAACTTATTAAAAAAACAAAATAGAGTTCTGATAATGGTAATTCTATCATTAACCATTTTGCAAAGAAATGAACTTATCAAATATTTTCCTTTAACAACATTAACATAGTCATCTAATATGAACGGTAAATTTAATCATTTAACATATAATAAAGAATTTTTATCAATCACTTTTTTTAACCAATTTTTGACAAAAATAGTTGTTTGACTCAGGCCTTATTTGGCAAACAGTTGTTAACTATTTGTATTAGTTCTTAGCTCTTAACTGTTTGAGTTAGCTATTTGTTGAAAAACTATTTGATAAAATTAGCTGTTTCTAATATAGTTGTGAGATATAGAATCAACATCTCTATGGGTAGTAATACCGGTAGAGGTAAGGTTGCCTACAGTTGGATCTCCCCAAACCCCGCGAAAGTGGGACCCACACTGGGAGTTTGTTGTTGTTGTAATATAGTTGTGAGGTAAAAATCTAATTCTTCAAAAAACTCTTCCAAAAAGCTCGTGAAATTAACTTTTTCAAATTAGTTTTTTAGACTAAAAAAGCTCTTCAAAACAGTCTTTTTACCAAACACTCAAATTAGCTTTTTTTATTTTGTAAAACAGCTAATCTTAGTAAAAAAAAAAAAAAAAAAAAAATTTTTTTAAAAAAAAAAAAAAAAAAAAACTCTTTTGGACCAAAAAGCTCTTCAAAAAGTTGTTTGTCAAACATCCCTCAGGGATAAAGTCAAGTGATTTCATTAGAATTTTGATAGTCACAAGGTGGCATCTGTTGTCTTATTTGTCCGCTCCAAATGGGCCTACAAAGAACTCAAACTCGGGGTGGGTCCTCAGCATCAAGGGCTTGATTCTTAAGTCAGTGCACTGAAAAGCTAAGATACAACTTCCACGTAAGAAGGTACAAGGACCACAGGCCGATCTTAGGGTGCGGTCCCCAATGAATGGCTTGTGATTGCATTGCTTGATTAAGATTTTTATCTCTTTTATCTACTTAAAGAAAAGAAGTGTTTTGCTGGGAAAAAAAATTATTAAATGGACCGAGAACATATTCGGGTCCCGGCCCCAATAATATTTACTATTTGGGGCCTACTCCAACGAACAAACACAACTGAGTTCCTCAGACAGAAACTATGAACAAGCTCCTTGCCCCAAACATCAAGTGTTGTTTGGATTAGAGAGCACAATTCTCCATTCAGCATGCATACAACATATTAATGGATTGCTCCATTGGTCCAAACCAAAGGTCTAAGTTCAAGGGCGAAGGTACAATGTCAAGATGGCATGCATCTCAGTGCCGCCCATCATCACGAAAGGCCTCTTTTAGTCAAATAAGAAAATTCGAAGAGTATACTAAAAGAAAGCATGCATGCAACATATTACTGGACTAACCCCCCCCCCCCCCGAAAAAAAAAACAATATTTATGGTTCACAGAAAATGCAAAATAAAAGAATAAGAAAAATAAAAAATACAGCGGGTGAGGATGCTAAACTAAAATTAAATCTTTGCACGGTACAAAATTAAACTAATTGGCAAACAAATGGGAATCTTTATATAATAAATAGCAAAATGTTGGTGTCTAAAAAACTTTCCCTCCTTCATCCCAAGCATATGGTGCAATCCCGCCTAATTCTCACAATTTCAAATTTTAAATTTAAACTTAAATTAGAGATAATGATATTCAAATTTTTTTAAAAAAATTCCAAAGCATTTATAATCTTTATCAAAACAAGTCCTCCTATCGACGATTCTTAACACCTTCATAGAGTCACCGTTGATTACTATTTTTTTTTTTTAAGAGAAAGTTATAGATGTCGTATTAGTTCGGTCAAAAATATGTTGTTTGGATTATATGACGCAAGTTTTTGTTCGAAGTATCACATTTATCAGTTGTATTAAAAACACTTCTAATTTAATATAACAATCTAACAATATATATAGTTCTGGGAGATTTTTTCTTTGATCGTGTGAGTTGTAATTCTCCAAAAAAAAAAAACACTAATCCTTTTCCATAGCTAAATTTTTCCTTATTTTTGTGCATTCTTAGTCTGTCTCTCATTCTTTCTTCATCGTTGTTTACTTCATTAATTTCTATTTGTTTGCATTTTATTTTATCAATGATTTGTCTGCTTTATATCTTCGTTGTCAACATAAAAACAAATTGATTCCTTTGTTCTCCGACTCAAATTATTAAAGTTTCTTTGATCAAATTTTGTGAGACGTAATCCCAAAAGAAAAATACTAATTCTTTTCCATAGCTAAAGTTTCATTTATTTATTTATTTATTTTGCATTCTTTGTATGTTCCTCATTCCTTCTTTACCATTTTTTACTTCATTAATTTCTATTTATTTGCATTTTATTTTATTAGTAATTTGTTTGCTTTACTTCTTTGTTTTCAACAGAAAATCAAATTGAATTATCATGTTCTTCATCTCCATTCGTCATAGTTTTTTAATTTTTAATATATATTTAAAATCTTTAATTATGTTAGATTTGATATGAGTTGGGCCAACTTACATGAATTTAATTTTTATAACACTAATTTCTAAATGTCATTAAAATTTCATGTTCATAACTACGAGGAGAGTAATCACTTTACATGATTCTTTATCCAAGAAAGGGGAACAAGAAAAGCATGATATGATGAACTGCATTGAAAATATTACACTCTTTAACAACAATAGTTTAATATGTTGATACTAAAATTTAAAAAAAAACTCCCTTACTACCCCCAAAAAAAGAAGAACAAGAAATGATAGGCTAATATTTACATGATTCTTTATCCAGGAGAGGGAAACAAGAAGAGCATGCATGATATGATATATAGCGCATTGATAATATTATCATCCTTGGGAATGACAATTTAATACGTTGATAGTTAAAAAAAAAACACTTTTTTCCCTAACAAGAACAAGAAATGAAGGCTAATTACATTATCTTCTTCAATCAATGATATTTTGAACTGGGATCGATTTATGGTGGGTCAATTTCTGTTTAAATTAATTTTTGGATCAATTAATACTTGGTTCAACAAATTTGTCTTACAAAATAAAGCAACTGTGGAGAAAAAAAAAATTCATATGAATTTAGATTCATGTCCAAAATAAGTTAGAATATTGTTCATTCGAGTGTGGATTCGGGTTATTCGAATTGAGTTTTAGATTTCGTATTTGAAGTGAATATTTTATTTCTTAGTTCCTAAACTAAAAAAGGAAATATAGTTAAGTTGCTTATATATTGCAATGGAATTTGTAAGGTACATTTTGTTTAATCAACTTTTCCATTCAAAAGGAAAAAAATATTTTAATTCTTTAAATAAATAGTTCCTAACTTTTTCATCTGAAAAAATTCTATCTTTTAACTAATTTTTTCACTTTCTGTGTGTGTGTGTGTGTGTGTGTGTGTGTGTGTGTGTGTGTGTGTATGTATGTATATATATATATATATATATATGCGCGCACACACACCCATATAGAGAGAGAGAGATCAGAATTTTATAAATACGTATGAAATCTGCACTGTTACTTGGATAGGATATTTACATGAAATGACTTCATATTATACGTCCACATATTAATTTTCCCTCCTTCATCCCAAGCATATGGTGCAACCTCGCCTAATTTTCACAATTTCAAATTTTAAATTTAAACTTAAATTAGAGATGATGATATACAAATTCTTTTAAAAAAACTCTAAAGCATTTATAATCTTTATCAAAACAGGTCCTCCTATCCACGATTCGTAACACCTTCATAGAGTCGCCGTTAATTACTATTTTTATTTTTTTCTTAAAGAAATTTATAGATATCGTATTAGTTCGGTCAAAAATATTTTGTTTGCTTTATACAACTCAAGTTTTTGATCGAAGTATCACATTTATCAGTTGTATTGAAAACACTTCTAATTTAATATAACAATCTAGCAACATATATAATTTTGGGAGATTTTTTCTTTGACAATGTGAGTTGTATGCTCCAACAAAAAAAAAAAAACCACTAATCCCTTTCCATAGCTAAATTTTTCTTTATTTTTGTGCATTCTTGGTATGTCTCTCATTCGTTCTTCACCATTTTTTACTTCATTAATTTCTATTTTTTGCATTTTATTTTTTCAACGATTCGTTTCCTTTATTTCTTCGTTTTCAACATAAAAACAAATTGATTCCTTTGTTCTTCGACTCAGATTGTCAAAGTTTCTTTGATCAAATTTTGTGAGATATAATCCCAAAAGAAAAATACGAATTCTTTTCCATAGCTAAAGTTTCATTCATTTTTATTTTTTTGGCATTCGTTGTATGTTCCTCATTCCTTCTTTACCAATTTTTTCTTCATTAATTTCTATTTATTTGCATTTTATTTTATTAGTGATTTGTTTCCTTTGCTTCTTTGTTTTCAACAGAAAACCAAATTGAATTATCATGTTCTTCAACTCCATTTGTCATAGTTTTTTAATTTTTAATATATATTTAAAATCTTTGATTATGCTAGATTTGATATAAGTTGGGCTAACTTACATGAATTTAATTTTTATAACACTAATTTCTAAGTGTTATTAAAATTTCATGTTCATAGCTATGAACAGAATTATCACTTTACATGATTCTTTATCCATGAAAGGGGAATAAGAAAAGCATGATATGATAAACTGCATTGAAAATATTACACTCTTTAACAACAATAGTTTAATATGTTAATAGTAAAATTAAAAAAAAAACTCGCTCTCCCCCAAAAAAAAGAAGAATAAGAAATGATGGGCTAATATTTACATGATTCTTTATGCAGGAGAGGGAAACAAGAAGAGCATGATATGGTATATAGCGCATTGATAATATTATGCTCCTTGAGAATAACAATTTAATATATTAATAGTTAAAAAAAAAAACACTTTTTCCCTAACAAGAACAAGAAATGAAGCTAATTACATTATCTTCTTCAATCAATGAGATTTTGAACTATGATTGATTTATGTTTGGTCAATTTCTGTTTAAATTAATTTTTGGATCAATTAATACTTGGTCCAACAAATTTGCCTTACAAAATAAAGCAATAGTGGAGAAAAAAAATTCATGTGAATTTGGTTCATGTCCAAAATAAGTTAGCATGTTGTTCATTCGAGTGTGGATTCGGGTAACTCGAATCGAGTTTTAGATTTTGTATTTGAAGTGAATATTTTATTTCTTAGGTCCTAAACTAAAAAAGGAATATATTTAAGTTGCTTATATATTGCAATAGAATTTGTAAAGTACATTTTGTTTAATCAAATTTTCCATTCAAAAGGAAAAAAATATTTTAATTCTTTAAAAAAATAAATCCTAACTTTTTCATCTGAAGAAAATTCTATCTTTTAACTAATTTTTTCACTTTCTATGTATGTATGTCTATGGATATACATATACATATACATATACATACATACATATATATATATATATATATATATATATATATA
>JACYFF010003369.1:11908406-11921004 GCA_017589665.1 Selenicereus undatus | reverse complement strand
TAATAATAATAATAATAATAATAATAATAATAATAATAATAATAATAATAATAATAATGATGATGATGATGATGATGATGATGATGATGATGCTGATGATGATAGACAATTATAGGATGCTATTTGATAATATATCTAATTTATTATTTTGGATTATTGTTTTTTATGTTTAAATCGTTGTTATAATAGACAATTACTCAATGTTATTCATTAATCACATATACTTATTTAAGTAATTAATCTCGAGGCAACGCGCAGGTCTTTACTAGTATGGCAAAAAGGAAATGATGAATTTCAGTTGACCCTCAGGTTAACCCATCTGATTAGCCCAAGAATCCAACAGAACTATAGTGGTCACTTGCTTTTAATTTGGCAGGGTAATGCTCTTTTTGTCCTTTCTAATTTTTTTTCACCAATTCCCCTCTAATTGTCTCCAAACCCAAAGCGGTGACCCCTGTTTATAATGGGACAAAGTGAAGATTGGTCTGGATAGAACACAAGGGGAATTTGATTTTGAAGGGGGAAAATTCAATTTTTCGCTGCTTTATCCTCCATCCAGGCAAATCAACCCCCTCAAACATGCAATTACCTGATACACTTCAACAAAATAGATATCAAAAGTTTAAACTGGAACCCAGTTAAGTTCCTAGCCGGCCTAGTTTAGGAACCTGGTTGGGTTTCGGAGCAGTCCAATGGCTGAACTCAGGCAGGCTCTAGCGCAGGTCCAAGATTTTTGAAAATTAAGACTATAGAAAAATGGGACATCATTTTTAGGTGTCTATAAAAGGCAATAATGGAGGGTGAGTATCAGGGATATTGAGAGAGGTGAAAGGAAGAGACTGCTCCATCGGGGAGAAGAAAGGCCGGGAAGCCAAGTGTGACGCAAAGCACAGCCACCTCCTAGGTATTCCAGTCTCGCTCTCTATCTCTGGGAGACTGGAGTGTCGAAAATTCTCTCTCTTCTGTATGTGTTCGGTTTATTCAGAAAATCTGTCCCGTTATGACTCTTCAATCTGTTATGAATGGCAATCTCGTGCTTCTTTTATAAGGGGAGATAGTCCAACCCTCAGGGTCCCCAAAAGGATGGGGAAACATCAATTGGAGGGCGCTTATGTTGGATTTAACTTCATTCATTATGGCCCGGTTGGACAGCAAAGACTCAACAACCACATTGTGGTCTAGAATGACTAATTGTGCAGAAACAATGGTGTAACTTCATGTCATATTTGTAAGAGATTTATCATATTTCATTTAATCAATGCTCTCACCTCAGCACATTTACACATTAATTAGTTTAATTAACGTGATTAGGTATACACTTTTTGTTTTTCCTGTTCGTGGTGAAGAATTAGGAATATGCTACTGCTAATTGTTAGGCAGTCATTAAGTAAACACAAACTAAGCTATCTCCAACTAGCGGAAATTGACGCATCTTTTGAAAGCAGGCCATGGATCAATTGAACCTAAACACAAACTAAATCAGCTTAGCCTTTCTTGTAGAAGAAGTAGTTTACAATAACAACTATAGAAGTCCCACATCCCTATACAGTGGCCGGCCGTGCAATTAGATAAACTCCAACCAAGTTCTAATTTTTGGAACTCCAATATATCATAACAGCGAAAGTTTTACTTTTTTAAAACTTGCATGTCATTGCTTTTCCAATAAATGAAACTTCAATTTAGATCGCCGAATTAAATATTTTTCATAGAGTTGACCATCAAACATGTCTAATTACTTTTATCCTTTTAATTTTATATTTGTATCTTATGTTTATAACTTGCAAATATATTTTTTATTTTTCAAAAAATGGTATATTTATTTTTCCTTGATCGTAAAAATGTAAAAAATATTTTTCAATACCCAGAGAATTGATTACGTATCTTTTTGCTTGAATATGTGATATACTATTTATTTTTGGAATAAAATTTTCAGAATTAGGTTTTGTTTATAGGCAAGTTTTCACCCAAAAAACCAATGAAGTTTTAGCCTAGTGGTGAAGACTGAGACACTTGGTACATTAGGTCCCAGGTTCGATTCCCCCTCCCCGATTGTATTGCCCTTTGTGGCTTCTACGGACAAAAAAAAAAAGTTTTCACCCAAAAAACAAGAAGGCTGAATTTTTGTAGACCAAAAAATCTCCAACTGTTCAAGTTGACTATGCCAAAAAAGCTCCAATGCATCGGTCATGCGAATTTACCCTTTTTATCTCTCCACATCAAAATGCGTCGCTTGATTCACATGGTCCGGGCAAAACGTAGTGTTTCCGCGACAGATGAGACAAAAAAAAAAAAAAACAAACACGGGTCAGAACGGGCAGACGTTCCAACACACGTACCCCATACTTCTCCACGCCCGTTGGATGGCTATCATGTGAAATGTGGGCCCCACCCACGGCTCACGTTCCACTTGCTGCATCTGCTCTTAGACTTGCGTCGATCTGCTCTGAGCCGTGACTCATACTCACCCATGTAGCTACCTTATTAGTAGGGGTGGCAATGGAGTGGGTGTGTGGCGGGTTTAGTCATACCCTTATCCATACTTATTTGCAAAATTAATACACATACCCATTAAGTTTTGTAAAGCTATGCCCATACCCATATCCACTAGGTATAGTGAGTATGCGGTTTTATTCAGGTACATAAAGACAAAAAAAACTAAACCCATTTTCTACCCATATCGACATCAAATAGCCAATATGTCACATTAACACAAAACTTTTAACAATATATCATATCACGTCAAATACAACTAAAAGTTTATCAATCAAAGTAATAAATTAGCACTTCATAATTACAATTTCTAATAAAATGTCTCACCAAAATCTTGAATACCATACAATTTAAAGCAACTAGCAAAATATTCAAATATAAGCAACAAATTAGAATTTTAAACAAACGAGTATGAGTCTTATATGGGACGGATATGAGGCGAACACAAAACGGGTATTGATATATGAGACGGGTAAGACCTATACCCATACCTATACCCATTTTAATGATACCCGTTCATACCTATTTTTTTTTATTTTCACCACTATATCTACAACCATTGGGCAGATTTGATGAGTTATGAGTATGAGTTTTTTTCCGGGCCCTTAAGTACTGATTACATTATCTCCCCCCGAAAACAAAAATATGCGTGCTCTGCCATCATTGTTATCGCAGAAATAAAAATGTTCACCTGCCAAGCATTGTCACCATAATTGAAGGCTGTATCATCCGAGATAAATGAATTGGCAGGGTCTCTCATGATCAACAAGAAGAAATGCCATGGCCATATATCCTCGTTTCTCCCCATTTTCAAATAATAATGTATGTTCAAATTCACCCGTTTCAACTTGATACCAACTTGGCACGTTTAGATTGTATGTCTGATGGATCAATATATAAATTTAAATAGATTTATATAGAGTTCGTTGTTTTAAATTTATTACAAGTACTTATTATTAGCATTTAATATTGCTCAACACTCACTAGCACTCATTGACACCTAGAACTTATATATTATGCATTAACCAATAGGCGTTGTTACTTATCTGCATTCACCGGACTCACCATCTTCCATCAATAGCCATCAACATTGACTAGCATTCATCGTCATTAATCAATGATCATTAATGTAAAGTCAATCAACAATCTTTAACACAATAAATTAATTATGATAAATTGAAAAGAACAAACTTAAACTTATTGCTTACTATGTGGTGTTTGGTACGAGGAGGTTTGACATATATTGTAAACTGTCTCTAAAAACATGTTTTTTTTTTCAAACTTATCATAAGTAAATTATTACTAACCAATGCTTAGTGATGCTTATGAATACCGATCTATGTTGATCATTGTTGATGAGTGTTAAATATTATAAAATTGTTAAAAGAAAGATTGAGTGCTGAGAGTGATGATTATTGCTTATAGGTACTAATGAGTAACGATCAATTCTGATTGATAATGATAAGTATTAATCGACACTTAATGCTAATAATAATTTGAAAAGAGTATACCTAAACTCCGTAACTCAAAAATCTTATTTAAACTTCTATATAAAAATCCTCCTTAAAAGCTATTGGCTATTGTCACATTTAGAACACGCTTTGATCGATAACATACCATTGTACGTAATCCTCGATATTTCCTTTCATGATTTTCAGCCTTAACAATGCCCTGATTTTGTCTCTGATCTCATTGGTATGAGTCCAGTAGCCCTAATGACAGACGAAAGTACTCCATAGATGCATACGTCCAAGAAGGAAGAGACAAATGCAGGTGACATCACAACAATTGTGCAAAATCTCTAGGCAATTATATTATTAGCTGGACAGAGGAAAGATGTGTGAAGAGTATAAAAGCGTATATGCAATGCAGCAAGTATGATTGCAGATGCAGTAGCTTATGTTCACATCACTCCTCATGAAGATGAAGGATCAGCTTTAATGACATTGCCTTCCCATGCAACCAACCTGACACTTTCTGGCTTTCAAGGGTCCCCTCAAAACACGGGGGCCGCGCCCCCCCAAAAAAAAAAAAAGCAAAAAAGGTGTCCTTGCCTTCATCCTCATGAAATTTACTATAACATGACAAACGAAAAGCTTCTCTAGGTCCCCTTTATAAACGGGGACAAATGAAGTTAGCTTATGTTCACATCACTCAATATTTCCCCATGAAATTCTGACGTAAGAAGTGAATGGAATTCTAAGGTGGCTGAGCAAGTGCTCACCGAGATAGCAGCGGCTTTTTCAAGTACTTGTTAGGTGTTATGATGTCATTTAGAGATTCATTCATCTATTTTACTAGTTGTGTACTCCTATTTTAGCAGTTGTTTTGTATTTGCCCTCTAACATTTTTAGGATTTAACCCTATTAATAATCGGAAAAAAAAGCAGGAACAAATGAAAAGGCAGAAAAACCAATCTTGATCTACAGATACAAGGACTTCATTTCTTGTTGTATTTGAGTGTGTAAATTGTAAATCCCAAAGGTGCATGAACAGAACTTTACGAGTAAATCGATTATCCAATACAATTAATGTTTATTTTAAGTAAAGAATAGCAAATTTTAGTGATGTAGAAACATCAATATGTTGATGTATGTAGATATGGATTTCAGTCTTTGGTATCAATCTGAAAAGATTATTAGTTAACTCAGTTCACACCTAAGTATATTTCTATTCTAACTTCTAGTCTCCAAAAATCAGCTCCTTCAGCAAACTAACAACCTATTTGAAGTTAATATTTGAAGTGATTTAGAAGTCAAATTAGCAGCTGTTTGTACTTGCCTGTGTGACATCTCATTTTGTTACCTATATAACCCAACTAATTCTCAGGATAAAGAAGGTCAATATCTGAACTGACCAAATTAAAAATTTATATGGGTCTATTAGAAATGGTCTCTCTATGAGCAGTTATGTATGTAAAGATAAAGTTGCTTACATCTGAATCTACCCAGATCCTGCAAAAACGAAATCCACATTGGGAGTTGTTGTTGTTGCTGAACCAAATAAAAAATTTTAAATCAAAATCAAGATCAATCGACTTATATGACTGACATAAAAAATCTACCGGTCCAAACTTAGTCAAACTTCTAAATTGCCAAATTTTGAGCAACACTGTAAACACATCAAATTAAAGACATGTTTTTTTCGACATGTGAGAAGTACTTATTGGTATTTATTGGTGAAACATACTAAATCAAGCTGAAACATGCTGAAACATGTTAAATTATGATAAAACATTATGAAACAAGCTAAATAGTTGAAGAAAATATAACTATGTATTTTCAATAAGTACACAGTGTTTGGTTGAAATGGTTTTTCCAAAAAATTATTTTCCATAGAAAATGTTTTCCCAAGAAAAATTGACTTTCATGCCCAATTTTCCGTCGTTTGGTGCAAAATAAATTATTTTCCATGAAAAAGGCAAAACGTCAAATGAATTATTTAAGTGGTGAAAAATGTCGACCGAATGGTTGCAACAAAGATAAATGTTGACCAAATGAAGGAATATTGAGGTTAAAATTCATATTTGAGTGTTTTTTAATATTTTCTATCGGATAATCAAATTTCAATCTAAACCTTCGAAATTGTTTTAGTGATGAAAATATCAACTGAATTATTTCAGTGGCAAAAAATACTGATTGAATTGTCGTGATGGAGAAACAAGTTGACCAAATGAAGAAATGTTGAACTCAAAATTAAATATGAATTAGAGCCTATTTTAATATTTCTTATCTTATGATCAAGTTTTGATCTAAACAATTGAAATTATTTTTGTGGTCAAAAATATTGACTTAATTGTTTAAGTGGCAAAATATCAATTGAATTATCGTGATGTAGAAAAATGTTGACCAAATGAATAAATGTCAAGCTTAAAATCTAGATTTGAGCCTATTTCAATCTTCTTATCTAATGATCAAGTTTTTGACTAAACTGTTGAAATTATTTTAGTGGTGAAAAATATTGATTGAATTGTATAAATGACCAAAAATATTGATTGAATTGTCATTGTGGAAAAAAATGCTGACAAAATAAAAGAATGTCAAGTTCAAAATCTGAATTTGAGACTATTTTAATCTTTTTTACTTGATGATCAAATTTCAATCCCAATCTTTGAAATTATTTTAGTGGCAAGTCAACTGAATTGTTTAAATGACAAAAAATGTTGACTGAAGAGATAAATGTTGACCAAATGAAAGAAATTTTAGCTCCAAATTTAGATTTAGTTTATCTTAATATTTCTCATCGAATAGTCAAGTTTCAATACAAACTGTTGAAATTGAATTTTGCACCTTACTTTTGCCAAATAACGGACAATTAAAAAATTATTTTCCTCCAATGGGGGAAAAATCATTTTCCTTGAAAAAATAGTTTTTCATCCTTTGCTATGCCAAATAACAGAAAATTAAAAAATCATTTTCTAAGAAAATCTTTTTCCCCCCAGCCAAACACTACATTAATTATGCTGAATTTTGCTGAATTGTACTGAATGATGTTGAATTGTAATGAAAGCTATTAGATTATGTTGAAAATTGCTGAATTACGATAATAAGTACTTATGATAAATAAAAAAAAAACATGCCCTGAATAATAAAAGCACAGGCAACGCTGTACTCGTGAGGCAAAAAGGAGGAGACAAAAGCTTGTGAGGCGAGCGGAGTTCTGCAACAGCAGCCGCGTGGCTCACCTGGGGGAGTCATGAGCCAAGCTCACCTCTTTTTTTTTTTGTTGATAATGGGATAAATAAAGTTAAAACGACACCATTTTGGTGTTTCACCCATCTTTCTTTTTAAGAATATGTCCAGTCGTTGACTCGCGAGGAGGAAAAGGAGGAAAGAGAGTGTGGTGAGGCGAGGGAGGAATTGCAGCAACAACTCACGCCTCACACCTCACGGGGAGCCTCAAATCCTCGAGCTCACTCGTGAGGTTTGTTTTGTTTTTTTAAAATATTTTTTTATTAATTTTTCTTTTTTTTAATTCTAAAAGTAAAGTTGCGTGTTATGAAGTGGCTTTATAGATATTATTATACGATTAAATGTAGAATTTATAGGTATTATTTTATCTGGTGAGGTAAAGTGGTGAGTCTTCCATTGGAGAGAGTGAGGATTGTGAGGTAAAAAATTAGAGAAAGGATTCATGTGGCAATGGTAGACCCCAACCGGTGAGCCAAAAAATTGGTTCACCATTGGGTTTTCTCTAAATCGCTGCTAGGCTAGCTTGGGTTGTGCTTTTCGACTGTGGGCAACAGTAATATGGGCATCGTAGTGTTTGGCTTGCTCCGAAGTTTTTTTTGGGAATTTATTTTTGCTTTATAAATAAGTCAAACTTTTGTAATTTTTTATTTGTTCGAGCATTGGTATATTTTTTATTTTAAAGTCAATCTTTTGTATTTTTTTAAATAAGAGATCTCAATTGATTGTGTTATAAAATTGTTACGTGTAAATTATTATTCACAAAAATAATAAAATCAAATAACAAAGCAATATAGAAAACTAAAGCAATTAAATATGTTTGATTGTGAGACCTATGGATATTATTTTATCTATGTGGCAAGGTAAATGACGAGCCTTACATTGGAAAGGAGAAGATTCGTGAGATAAAAACTTAGCTAGAAGTTGATGAAAAATAGTAGGCCCTTATTAGAGAGTCAAATGTTTTCCTTGCTGCTATATGTGCTCTTAACAAAGCTCAACACAGCCTTACTTAAATCATTAAGACTTTAATAAAACTAACCTTTAAACCCATGCTAAGCACGATTTTTTTAAAAATTTTAGTTAAAATATTTTTAGAAATATATTATAATTAATCTTATAATTTAAAATTTTAAAAATAATAATATTAACATATCTAAAATTTATTTCATTTTTTAAAATTGAAGGAGTTAAAAAGACACAAGTTATTATGATGACTTTAAATCATATATTATTTAAATTTTTATTTTTAAATAAAATCTTAATAAATGTTTCATATGACACGTGTCATGACCGCGGTGTTCGGATTCACTTTTACACATACTAGGGTTATACCCTTACAATATAAGAGTGTGAGTTAAATAATTTTTTAATATTTTTTAAAGAGAATTTAAAAAAAAAACAAACAATAAATTGATGTATTTTATTATTTTGTTGATGCAAAAGTAAAACGAATCTTCTTTAATTTTTTTTCCTACTAATAACATACTTTTTTATTCTTAATTAATATCTAAATCACATTTTTTGTTGTATTTGCATCATTAAATTATATCTATTTTATGATTAAATTTTATTATTAAATAATATGAAGGTATGTGAAAAATTAACTTATTAAATAGAATTAATATTGTATTAAATTTACATCCATCGTACATAGCATTTTTTTTATTTTTGTATTAAAGTATCTCACATAACTATTCTCTCCTATTTGGGATCCTACACAGCAAATTTGGTGTCACTCATATATGAATTCAGTCCAACTTTTAATATATATATATATATATATATATATATATATATATATATATATATATATATATATTTGTAAGAAAAGTCAGAAAAACAATTTCGGACGCCCTTCTCTCAAGGGCTAGTCCTAAATTATCCTCCCTAAGGATACAAAAAAGGTCCTTATGAGGAACCATAGACCATACAATCGTAGAATGAATAGCTAACCCAAATTTAGCCAGCCAGTCAGCTGCCCTATTTCCCTCCCTAAAAATGTGGCTGATTTTTACATTGGTAAACTCAGTTAAAAAAATAGTAATATCATGAACTAGCACTTGAATTTCCCAGGGAGTATGAATTTTCCCTTGCACTGCTTGGATAAGGATACTATTATCTCCTTCGATTTGAATGTCTGAGAATTCTGCTTATGCGGCTGCTTGAATCCCATTACGCATTGTGGTGGCTTCGGTGACTAGGACTGAGGATGCTCCTAAGTGAAATGCTGCTGCTTGGATGAAGCCTCCTTTCCAATCACGGATGATGAATCCACCTGCTGCTTCCTGCGAACTCTTGGATTTGTCGAAGTTGAGTTTGACAAATCCTCCATTAGGCTTTGTCCAGGAGATCCACCTGGTCTTCTTATGGATGTGGTTTGGGGTAGGTGATGAGTGTGGAAAAAGTGTGGTTGAAAATCTATGTCTTATACGCCATTCTACAGTTGCACGCCTTGCTCGGAGAAGGGTTACGTTCGGACTAGCAAATTCATTACGAAAAATTATGTTATTCCGGGTTTTCCAAATACGCCGGAGAAGTGCTACAATTCTATCCAGTTTAGTGGTATAATGTATATATTCAAGGGGTTCATTTTCATTTCTCAAACTCCACTTCAAGGAAGCTAAAAGTCCAACAAGATCATGCCTGGAGACATTCATCCCTGGTTCCATTATATGAATTCCATGATACAAGACACTTTAAGGAGTTTGTTTTAAACTTTAAAGTGCCTTATTCAAAGCGGTTTCCCAAATGGGGATCAAAAGCATCATCCTCCATGCCCGTAAACTCTACTACTCCTACTAAGCTCAAAGAAGATCTCAAGCAGCCAAAAGAAGTCAAGGAGATCGCCATCATATGCAGAAAAGCCGTGAACTTGCCTTGTGAGTTCACGCCTAGTTCGTCCTCCCCACACCCGGTTTTTGTTACCCTTGTGCAACAAAATGTAATGGGCCAAAATTCTGATTCTCCTTACATTAATCAAGCCTATGAAATGAGCTTTCTAACAAGACCAACCACGCTTAAATTGGAGTTCATTTGGTTGGTCAAGTTCAGCCCACAAGCACACCGTATCCTAGCACAGGACAGTTTGGACAACCTTCACTATTTGGGCCATAACCTTTGATCGGCTGGTCCAATTGCAGTAAAATTGGATTCCCTAGAAACTAGACTTCCTAAAATTTCCAACAAGCCCAAGATCATTGAATTTGGTTCAGTATTCAGAGAGATATGCCTTCTGGAAGTTGGGTTTGCTTCTGATGTGAACGCATTTATTACAAAACGCGTGAAGCATGAGTTTTCCTTCCCATTTCGACTTTGCTGCTTGGTGCCTCTTCCAAAACAGTGTATCCCCTCCTCTAGCAAGGCCAAGAAGTGTGAGAATTATGGGTGCATGAATCCCCTTGGCTGCTATACTCTTTTCACATCAAAAGACACTTCTTCACCCTTAGTCCATCCAAATGTAGCTACAGCAAATTTACTTGTTTTCTTCACACCCTTTCATGCATTTTTCTTCTACCTTTTCATGTGTAAGGCCTCTACTATATAAGGGTCATAGTTTAGAGTCATTTTAGAGCATAAGCAATCATCAACTTTCGGATTAAGCAATACAAATTCAGCATTTGAGTGGATTCTCATTTGTGTGTTCAAAACCTGGTTCTATATCTTGAGTGTTGGGAATCTCAAGTGGTGTTCTAGGTCCCTTATTCTCATCTAAGTGGTGATTAACTTCTGTATCCTAGATTGGGTTAAGGGATTGCCCAAGGTTTGGCTTGAGTGGCTCCATTGGATTATCTCAAACTCTACCTTGAACCTACCCTTTCCTTTGTTTCCTTTCTTCCTTAACTAAAAACCACAAAAGATAACCTAACTTGGTCATTTGGGTGCTCCTCTATACATCATGGTACCTATAGACTGCTTAATAAAAGACAGCCAGTTCGGTAGTATTAGGGGAGACCGGGTAGTGGCGTCGACTGTGACCCAGTTATGATCATGTGCTAATTGCCATATCGAGCATTGGGGCACCGTAGAAAGAGATGCTCAGCGTCCTCTATTGTAGTATTACAATGAGGGCAGAGAGGATTAATATCCAATCCCCTAGCCAACAAATTACCTCGGGTGGGTAATGATGCATGACATAATTGCCATAGGAAGATTTTTAATTTAGGCATAATGTCAAGTTTCCAAATCCAGCTGAATTCCCATGATGGTGATTTCGGCAAATCGGGGCCATGGCCACCCAAGTGGCAGATTTTGTGGAAAAATTGCCACTACCAGAAAGGCCCCAACAAATGGAATCAGAGATAAGGTTACACGGAATTGGTATTGCCAAAATTGTCTAAAGGCAATGTGAGTTAACCAATTGTTGTAGATTAGCTAAATCCCAGGTCTTATTTGGAAGAATAAAGTGTGAAACTTTAAGGGACGTGTCAATGGCAGTGGTATCTGAAAAGCTCATAAGGTCTGCAAGACAACAATTATCACACTAGCTGTCCAACCAGAAACTGATGTTAGTACCATCACCAACTACCCACAGTAATCCTTTACAGAATTGGTGTCGGTTCCGCATGATACACTTCCATGCCCCATAGTTACGACTAATCTGGTCAATTTTTCTACTAGGGGAAGACAGTAACTGGAAACACTGCAAGGTATGGGCAGGCATGGTTTCAAGATTTATCTGAATTAGTGCTCTACTCGGCTTGCCTTAGAAACATTCCTAGATTTTCACGTTTGAAGCTCGACGACCATTTTGTTGACTATATCAGCAAATATATCAGTCTTTGGTCGTCCTTTAAAAACGGGACAACCCAGGTACTTACCCAAACTATCGTGATTCTTTATATTAAATATGGAGGAAACAATTTGTCTAGTTTGGGAGGTAGCATTTTTTGATAACAAAAGAGCGGATGTCTGAAAATTAATAAGTTGGCATGAATTGCTACAGAAAGAAGTGAGAATCTCGCTGAGCTTCTGACATGTCTCAAGATTTGTTTGACAGAAAATAAAGTTGTCATTTGCAAATAAAAGACATAGTAGTTTAGTTGCACGGGGTGCAATTTTGACCCCAAGTCCACTTTTGCCCGTAGAAGCTTCCTAACAAAGTAGCCTTGTCAACACTTCCATACAAATAAAAAAAAGATACGGTAATAACGGATCCCCATGCCTCAATCCCCTAGTAGGGGAAAAAAAATCAAAGACCCCATCATTTACAATAACCGAATAAGACACCATTGTCATGCATTGTTTGATCTAATTAATCCATTGGTCATAAAAACCTAGCTTGTGCAGGCTTTCGAACAGAAAATTCCAGCAACTCGGTCATAAGCCTTTTTCATATTCAATTTGAGGGCTACCCAGAATATATATATATATATATATATATATATATATATATATATATATATATATTTATTTATTTC
>JACYFF010003369.1:11891220-11908006 GCA_017589665.1 Selenicereus undatus | reverse complement strand
TATATATATATATATATATATATATATGATTACATGAAACATCATATCATAAAGCAGTCGTGGAACAAGATTCAACCAGCTAAGCACGAGTCATTGACTCATTAATTTTCCCAGAATAAATGTAGTTAGATAACAAGAACAATTCTACACCTCCTAATTATTATTCACATTTACACTTAAAATAACTAGACAGAAAGCACCCCCCCCCCCCAAAGGGCACAAGAGCGAATCAACAGCATAATCCATGGCGAGGGATAATCCATGTTCCCAAAATCATCAACATTACCATACCTAAAAGTAAAATCTATTTGGACCACCCCCCCCCCCCAAAAAAAAGGAAAAAGAAAAATGTTGCACCTACAGAAAGATGAAGCACTCCAAAGAAACAAGCGGGTTTTCCAGGGACTCATTCGGACCCTGCCACTCATTCTCCGTTTCTCTCTCCTCCACCTTTCTCTCATCACTCTCACTCTCAGTCTCAGTTGGACCCTGCACAATCCTGACCCGGCCCGGAGATGGCCCGGCCCTCCTGCCCGACGGGCTCCGACCCACATTAGCCCGGCTCCCAGGCGACCCGGACCGCCTGCCTGAATTCTCCCCGCGTTCCCTCCGAGTAGAACCCTGAACCGGGTTTCTACGCCGTGGAGGCGACGGGTCGACCCGTTTCAGTGGGGATCTTCCGGCGGAGAAGGCCCGGTTGGTCTGGATGAAATGACCGTTTTGCCCCTGGGATCTGTACCCTCCTCGTCCTCTTTGACTGTTGTTTTTACTCCACTGCTGCTGAACGTGAAGCTCGTCTTCATCTCTGTCTCTGAGGGTATTAGTGGAAACGCTCTCGCTCATGCTGCACATCTCCGACAAATCCGAGATCTCTTCGGGCATTGCGCAAGCTGGGGCCACCGGAGTCGGATCCGAGGTCCCGGCCTGGGTTCCGGGTCGGGTCTTCTTTGGGGTGAGAGGAATCTTCGGTTTAGTGGGTCCTTCTTCTTCTACGACTACTTCTACTTCTTGGTACTCTGTTTCTGGGATGACATTCTTGGGGATCTTGAACTCGGGTGTCGGATCCAAATCGAGTGTGGGTGTGGGTGTGGATTTGGGTTTGGGTTTGGGGGTTTCAGAGAGGACTTCTTTGACGGATTCTTCTTCGGGTCTGGGTGGGGATTTGGAGATGCAGAGGAATTGTTCTGAGCTTTGTTTCTGGGACTGGGTTGCTCTTTTTTCATGGCTGCTAACACAACAACCCATTGTGAGGTGTCTTTTTCCTTTTTGGGAAGAAAATGGGGGATATTTGGTTAAGGCACTGGGAGTAAAGAGTGATTAGGGATGTGGGTTTCCATGATTTTTGGGGATTTTTGAGGGGGAGATGAGATTTGGGAGATTGTGATTTGAGGGACAAGAAGAATTTGTTGGGGGATTGGGTTGGCTAGATGAGAGAAGTGGGAAAATGAGACGGAGGATAGGGGAGAGAGTTGGAGAAAGTGAAGTGTGTTCAAGTCAATGTATAAGGAAGACGAGCAAAGGTGAGGTGTGTATATTTATTGGGAATGCTGTCAAGTAAAGGGTGTATTTTTCAGTCTTTCGAGGAGGGGGAGGGGCAATTTTGGGAGGTGTCTTAAACAAATTTTGCATCCCTGATTGGAAATGCGTGCCCTTTGATATCTCTAGGGCATGTTCTCCTCGTTAGTAAATTAAAATAGGTAAAAGAATAAAATAAATTGAGGTAGATTAAAATTAATTAAAATTAATAATTTTTTAAGGTAAATTAAAGTAGATTAAAATAGATTGAAGTAGATTGAAGTTTGTATATTTTTTTTGGTAGATTAAAGTAGGTTAAAATAATAAGAATGTAATTATAATGGAATAGGTTAAAGTTGATTGAAGTGGGTTAAGGTAGGTTGAAATAGGTTGAAGTTAGTTGATGTTGATATTTTTTTTAGGTAGGTTGAAGTTGATTGAAGTTGGTTGAAGTAGGTTGAAATGAGTTGAGGTTGATAAATCCAAAAGGACCTACGAAAAGAACAGGTCCTTACTATTATATAATCAATTTCAGTTTGGACAGGTAGGTTAAGGGGTGTTTGATAAACAACTTTTTGGATAGTTTTTTTATCAAAGTGAGTTTTCTTGATCAAAATTAGTTGTTTGATTTAGTCAAAAAGTTAATTTAGGTGTTTGGTAGAATAATTTTTAAAATAGCTTTTTTGATCCAAAAAACTAATTTGAAAGAGCTAATTTGATTAGCTTTTTAAAAGAGCTTTTTAGAGAATTAGCTTTTTGTCTCACAACTTTATTAGAAATAGCTAATTTCACCAAATAGTTTTTCTAACAAACAACTAATTTAAACAACTAATATAAAAAGTTAATTCAAACAGTTAACAGTTAATAGCTAATACAAACAACTAACAGTTAATAGTTATTTGCCAAACAAAGCCTAAATATAAATTGGGCATATTTATATTTGGATAAAATACAAATTAGATATATTTAGAATTCGGCTAAAATACGGGCGAACGTATTTCGATTTTATGGGTTTTTCGAGTCAACCCAACAGGTTTGAAACACCTTTTTAGTGAGTTATTTATTTTTTTGTCAAAATCAAAATCTTGGCATATTTATTACTTAAAGGAATACAAAATCAAAATCTTGGCATATTTATTACTTAAAATTATCTGTATTTAATGAACAAGTATTTCAATTGTAATTTCTTAAAAGAATACAAAAATAGTCAAACTTTTCAATATGATATGTAAATGTCATGTACCAGTGGACAATAAATCACGTTTGAGTTGGTCGGTCCGTATATTAAAATGTTAATAATAGGTCAGTCATTCATAGGCCAACCCATTTAAAGTATGATAACAGGTTGGAGTGGTTCAACCTGTTAATAACCTATTTAACGATTCGATAATTTCTTAATTAACTACTATTACCTAATCAAGTATGCTTTAGTAATGGGTCAATCCTAACACAAATACAAATTGATCCATTGTCCAACCCTGACATCAAGTTCGAGGCCAATTAGAAGGAAGCCAAATGAAATAATATTATAAACGTTCAAGATATTATAATTATTTATTAATTATAACATTAAAATTTTAGATTTATTACAAATTAATATTATTTAAAATGCGACAAGTCGTATTCATTTCACTAAGAATATAATGGTATAACTTGCACATTTTTAATACTTATATTATTCTACATTGATTTTCTTAAAACTAGATATTTCATACCTATTTTCTAAAATTGTTCCCCTTATATGTTGTATACAACGTTATGTTATAGGAATGAATTTAGGAAAGAACGGGTACCATTGTCTAATTTACGAAGGTATACGACAGTTATACAACGTCTTTCTAAACGATTCGTTATAATGAAAAACTATTATTATTAAGGGTAAAAAATTAAAGAAAAATAAAAAAAGCATATAGTATTCAGGTTGAGCAGGTGGGTTCGGGTTTGGGTTTGACCCAAAAATTTACAGGCTTTTCGGGTTCTGGTTGAGAAAATCGTGTTCAAAATCCAAAACTTTCGGGTGGGTTCAGGTTGGGTTTTCGGATCGGATCAGTTTTTGCCACATCTACTGTCAATTATGCTTTTTTTTATTTTTTAAAGTGAAAATTGACGCCAAAAATCTGAACTATTAGAGGCATCACCGCGAATAATATGACATGAAAAATTACGGTGAACAGGCCAACCTTTGACCTTATGTTTTATAAATAATCTAATGTTAAAATATTATGATTATTAATATTGATAATTATTTTTATTATTATTACCATTAATATTACATTTAATTTAATATTAAAAATTTATTATTATTATTATTATTATTAATTGGAACAAATATTGTAATTGTTATTGTTAGTTATTAATAATAATAATAATAATAATAATAATAATAATAATAATAATAATAATAATTATTATTATTATTATTATTATTATTATTAAAATTAATAATTAATAATTATTTTTATTAATAATTATTATCAATTAATAACCTTAGTACTAATTATTTTAATATTAAAAAAATAATAATTAATTATTATTCTTTAATTAATTTCAAATAAAAATTATTAATGCTAGTAATTATTAATATTAATTACTATTATTAACAATATTAATAAATATTTTTATTATTCTTCTTCATATTTTTAATTATTATTTTTATTATTACGAATTATTAATACTATTAATAATTATTAGGTTTTATTATTGTTATTATTTACTAATATAAATAATTATTAATAGTTATTAAAACTAACAATAATATAAATAATAGTATTAATATTAATATTTATTATTAATATTAATATTATTATGATTATGATTATTATTATTATTATTATTATTATTATTATTATCATTATTATAATTATTATCATTATTATTAATTATTATTGTTACTATTTATAATATTCATTACTAATAATAATTATTAGAATAATTATAATATAATAATAACTATTATTACTAATGATATTAATATTAATATTAATGATTATTATTAATATCAAAAGTTATTATGACTATTATTATTAATTGGGATTATTATTGTTATTATTACCATTATTTTTATTAATGTTTAATTATTATTTTAGTTATTAATTTATAATTGTTATTATTATAATCATTATTACTAATTAATATATTTTCACAAAATTCTTTTTTGTGGGTCACTTGGAATCAGCCTCTCTACGGGTAGGAATGTTGGTAGAGGTAAGGTTGCCTACAACTAAATTTCTCCAGACCCCGCGAAAGCAGGACCCACACTTAGAGTAGTAGTATTTGTTGTATTACTAAATAATAATAAGATTAATATTAATTATTTTTAATATTCTAAATAATAATTATTATTATTATGAATGATTAATAAAAATTATTGCTATTACTATCAATATTAATATTATTATTAACAATTATTATTATTAAAAGTAGTAATTGCTATGATTATTATTAGCATTAATAAGAATTATTATTATAATTATTGTTTTTAATTATTATTGTTATTATTATTAATGACTCATTATTATTTTTATTATTAATTATCAATTTGTGTTATTATAATTATTAATTATTATTAATTTTTAAAAGGACTTATAGTCATTATTTTTATAATAATAATTATTATAATTATTTATTTATGTAATTATTAATTAATAGTGATTAATCTTCATTGTTATTATTAATAATAGTTACAATAATAATTATTGTCCTTAATATTATTAATTATTAATTTTATTATAATTAATTATTATTAATATTATTAGTTAGTTATTTTTATTATTATCAATATTAATATTAATTATTATTATTTATTATAGTAATAATAACTGTTATTATTATCAATAACTATTCTTATTGTAATTATTACTAGTATTCATTAATAATAATTGTTATTATAACAATAGTAATTATTACTATTAGTATTAATAATTAATAATAATTGTTAATATTGATATTAATATTAATATTTGTTATTAATATTAATATTAATATTAATATTAATGATTATTATTGTTATTTATATTAGTAAGAATTATTATTGTATTTATAATTTTTAATTATTATTATTATTGTTATTATTATTTATTATTTATAATTATTATTGTTACTATTGTTGTTATTATTAATTATTATTATGTTCCACAAGTTATTAACATTACTAATATCAATACTCCCACTCCTCCTGACTCTTACATCCAACAAACTACTCCTGCCCACTCCTATCCACTTCTTTCTACTCCTACCCACTCCTATCCACTTCTTTCTACTCCTAACCTTTTCTTCTTACTTCTTTTCACTTGTACACATTCTACACCTGCAATATACCTATGAAAAGAAGATGACCTAAATTGTCTTTATACAACAAATTCAAGTGAGAATTCATTTTAAAATGAATTCATAACGACAATAGCTTGCTAGACATATCTTAATCCTTCTAATATTTTCTCTTGCCGTGTATTCATGCACAGCCTCAATAATCACACTAAAATATCTTATACATATTAGGTATTTATCATGCATATATAGCAGTTGGAAAAAAAAAGCCAAAAACAATGAACGACGCTTTGGAAAGAAAGGGCCATATCAATCTTCCCGACAAGTGTTAGCCCCACTACAAGAAATTCGTCTTCAAATGCTGTGTTTGCCCATCGATAGTGTGGCCTATGCGTACTATCATGGAAAGGAAATACGAGTCAACAGCCCCTATGCAAACTCACAGAAGGATTTAATTGTAGTGATATAAGGTGTAGTCATTTCCTTTTCTTCCTCGCTTTTTAGGTTGGCATTCACATCTCTATGCTCTCAAGGATGACAAAGGCCTAGCACTATGTTCGGCAATAATATTTTGAGTAGCGTTTAAAGTTTTGATTAAATCAATACATTAATTAGTTAATTTTAAGTGTTTGGCAACCTAGCATTTTGACTAGTATTTTAAGTAGCATTTAGGATTTTAAGTAGTGTTTTTGTAAAACTAACAGTATTAGCGTTTGACATTCAAAAGTAGCATTTCATAATTTTCGGCCAAAAACTATCCTTTGGAAATTTTTATCTTTGGAACTATATTATTTTATGTTAATTTACATTAATCAGCTAACACAACAGATAAATTTACCGAACACATTTGTTTCAACTGCTCATCTAAATAGCTCTTCGCTAACACCTAAATTGGAACCACATCTGCTACGTGAACTGTCATTCGCTACCTAAACAGCTAATTTTACCAAACCGGACCCTAATTGGAAAAACATATTGACAGTATTCAAATCAAAGGGGTAAGATAAATACGTCAAGATAATTTATTAATCCAAAAATTAATGAAATCCGGCAGATCAGCTGGAAGCAGTTGATTTAAATTTCTTAAATTGGGAGTTTTTTGTTTTTTTTTTTTTGGTTGGTATTATCAAATTATTTTGCTGCCACAAATTCAATTCAAGGCAACCTGAAGTAAAGATAATGTTGTGGTACGTTTGATCACGCACGGATGCCAATTTTAGTGAATAACTTAGAATTGCTTTTCAACCAATATAAACGACTAAAATTGAAAATTTGAAATTTAGAGACAATCAAAAGTTTTTGATATAAATAGGTGAATAGAGAGATTACAATTTGTGACAAAATTACTTTGAAAAAGTTGTACTTTGCAACTATTCATCTTGTCGAATTACAAAAAAGAGTATATTGGAGATTTTCAAGGCTGAGGGAGTAGGAGACCACCACGGTATGCTTGTGTTGAATGCCATGGCCCATGGCTCTCCTTGTTCCCAGATGACTTGGTTTGTTCCGGGCAGCGCGGGCCATGGACCACCCGTGGTGTTTTCCATGGTCCATGGTCTACAGTTTCTAACTGTTTTCTATCCGAATTGAAGCCTCCAACGGTTTTCCCTCAAAAGACACCTGCCAACAAGTGCATATCTAGTGCCTCTTCAGATTAAGAGGCCTAGGTATAAGAAGAAAAGAAACCAACACATGCAATATAGATTTTCTTTGTAAGTGACTGCAACACTCTCTTTGATTTGACATTGAGAAAACCCTTAACATCCATACTTGTTTTACTCAGCATCTTATCCCTAAGATTGTTTACGGTACAGTAAATAAGTCTTAAGGAAAGTGTATACGTTCTCGATTTGCTGAGATATCTAGTACCATATTCAATCCATTATTCTAACAATCTTAAGACTTATTTACAATGGCAACACTCCGTGAGATGATATCCAATTTTCAGAAATTTGACAAGTTCGAGGGCATTGGTTTTCAACGTTGGCAAAAGAAGATGCATTTCCTCCTCACCACACTGAAGGTGGTGTATGTGCGGAGTACTCCCTACCCTATGGAAACCGAAAATGAGTCTTTGGAGCAAACCCGTCGGAGATCCAAGTTCGAGAACGATGACTACATCTGCCGTGGTCATATCTTGAACAACACGTCGGATGCGTTATTTGACGTCTATCAAGGGATTGAGTCCGCAAAGGAACTTTGGGAGGTGTTGGAGAACAAGTACATGACGAAAGATGCATCAAGTAAGAATTTCTTAATAAGTCAGTTTAACAATTACAAGATGGTAGAAGAACGCTCTGTTCTTGACCAATTACATGAAATTCAATGTTTTTTAAGTCACTTTAAGCAACACAAAATGCATATGGATGAGTCTATTATAGTTTCTTCTATAGTAGACAAACTTCCCCCCTCATGTAAAGACACCAAAAGAACCCTAATGCATAGGAAAGAGGATATGTCTCTTGAGGACTTGGCTAACCATCTTCGAATCGAGGAAGAGTTGCGTATGCAGGATGACACCAAGGAGCATGTCTCCAAGGTTCATGTAATTGGAGGTGGCGAATCAAGTCAAGGACAGAAAGGAAACAAGAAAAGGCCATACAAGGACAACAACAACAACGGTAACAAGAAGGCAAAAGTGATTGTTGGGAGTGCAACAAACTGGGCCATAAGAAGAGGGATTGCACTATTTGGAAGCGCAAACATGGCTTGAACAACCCAAAGACCAAGACAAAGGACACCTTTGTGGCTATGATATTTGATCAAATCAACGTTGTCCAAAGTGACAACGATTGGTGGGTTGATTCAGGTGCCTCCAAGCATGTGTGCAAAGATCGCTCATTCTTCAAGACTCTTGTACCGGTCGAGGATGGAAAAGTGCTCGACATGGGCAACACCTCAACTGTTGATGTCAAAGGAATAGGCCAAGTAGAACTAGTCTTCACTTCTGACAAAACTCTTGTGTTTAACGACGTTTACTATGCACCGAAAGTTAGGAAGAATCTTGTTGCCAGTTTTCTTCTTAATAAGTTTTGCTTCAAACAAGTGTATGAAGCCGATAATTTTATTATGTCCAAGGCTGGTATCTTTGTAGGGAAGGAGTATGCTGGGGTGACATGTTTAAATTGAATGTCCTAGTAATAAAGTGAACAATTCTGCTTACATGCTTGTTCATTTTGTTTCTTATCTATGGCTTAATTGTCTTGGACATGTGAATCATAAGAGGTTGAAAGAGATGTCTAGACTTGAGTTGATTCCAAACATGGATGAAAACATAGAGAAGTGTAAGATTTGCTTGTTAACAAATATTGCTAGGAGTTCTTTTCCTAATGTTCAAAGGATCACCAAATTGCTTGAATTAATTCATAGTGATTTAGGTGATTTTCATAGCACTCATTCTTTTGGAGAAAAGAAATACCATGCCACACATTGATGATTTCTCAAGATATTGCCAAGTGTATCTTTTATATGTTAAAAGTGAAGCACTAGACAAGTTTAGCATTTTTAAGAATGAATCTGAGTTGCATTGTGAAACCTTCATTAAAAGACTAAGATCGGATAGAGGTGGTGAATATTATGATCTAAGTTTTTTTCCAATCAACCGGTATAGTTCACGAGGTCACAGCACCTTAAACACCACAACAAAATGGTGTAGCGAAAAGGAAAAATCAAACCTTAACTGAAATGGTAAATGCTATGCTTTCTAATTCCAGCTTAAGTGAAGGTTTTTGGGGTGAAGCAATGCTCACAGCGTGTAATATTCTTAATAAGGTTCCTAACAAAAGGAACTCTGCTACCCCATATGAGTTGTGGAATAAGAGAAAACCAAACCTAAGTTATTTCAGTGTTTGGGGTTGTAGGGCTATTGTAAGAGTCCCAGAACCCAAAAAGAGAAAATTTGGAGAAAGAGGAATTGAGTGCATCTTTATAGGCTATGGTAAACATAGAAAAGCGTATAGGTTTATGGTCATTGAACCAAATGACTCAATCATGGCGAACACTATGATTGGATCAATAGATACAATTTTTGATGAAACACGGATTTTCTTCAATTCCGAAACCCAATAACCTTATTCCAACTACTATGGCTCCAAGTAATGGTCAAGAACATGGAGACATAGTAGAAGTAAGAAGAAGTAAGCGGATTAGAAAGGAGAAATCCTTTGAACCCGATTTATGTGCCTACTTGGTAGAAGGAACTAGGGAATCCATTGAAAATGAAATTCCCTATGTTTATAGCATTGATTCGGATCCTACCTCTTTTAAAGAGGCTATGGAATCACAAGATGCTCCTTTCTGGAAAAAAGCAATCCAAGATGAAATGGACTCAATAATGAAAAATAATACTTGGGCTTTAGTATATTTACCCCCTAGATGTAAACCTATAACATCAAAGTGGATCTTTAAAAGGAAAAGCAGAGTGAATGATACCATAGAAAGATTTAAAGCCTGGCTGGTCATAAGGGGTTTTAATCAAATACATGATGTTGACTACTTTGATACATATGCACTAGTCGCTAGGATTGCAACTATTAGAGTCCTTCTCGCTTTTGCTGCAATTCAAAAGCTAGTGATCCACCAAATGGATGTGAAAAATGCATTCTTAAATGGTGAATTAGAAGATGAGGTGTATATGAAACAACCTGAAGGTTTTGTAATTTCGGGCTAAGAAAGAAAAGTATGCAAACTCATAAGATCACTGTATGGCTTGAAGCAAGCACCTAAACAGTGGCATCAAAAATTTGATGAAGTAGTGCTTTCATTTGGCTTTAGGATTAATGAATATGACAGATATGTGTATTCTAAGTTTGAACATGGAAAAGGTGTGATTATATTTCTGTATGTTGATGACATGCTTATTTTTGGAACTAACTTAGAAGAAGTCGAGAAAACCAAGAATTTTCTATCTTCCAAGTTCTCCATGAAAGATATGGGAGAGGCTGACATTATACTTGGCATTAAGATCATTAAAAATAATGATGTTATTTGCTTGACACAATCTCATTATATTGATAAAGTACTTGGGAAGTTCAATAATCAAGATTGCCTCCCGGTATCCACTCCATTTTATTCAACTTATAAGTTGACTCGAAACAGTGTGAGACCTATTGTACAACTTGAGTATGCAAAGGTCATAGGGTGCTTGATGTGTGCCATGACAAGCACAAGGCCAAATATTGCATTCGCCGTTGGGAAGGTAAGCCGATATACTAGTAACCCTAGTAAAATTCATTAGCATGCAATACGGAGAGTCCTGAAGTATTTAAAGAATAATCAAGACTATGGCCTATGTTATTGAGATTATCCTTCCGTCTTAGAAGGATACTCGGATGCAAGTTGGATCGCTGATAGAGAGGATTATACCTCAATGTCAGGTTAGGTAGACTTGCTTGGTGGTGGGGCTATATCTTGGGCGTCCAAGAAACAAACTTGTATAATAGATTCCACCATGGCTGCTGAGTTTGTGGCCTTAGCTGCCGTAAGCAAAGAAGCAGAGCGACTAAGAAACTTGTTAGTGGAAGTGCCGTTGTGGCCTAAGTCAATGTCGCCACTCTCGATCCATTGTGGAAGCAAATCAACGCTATCCAAGGTTTATAGTCATGTCTATAATGGCAAATCAAGGCACGTTGGACTTAGGCATGCCTATGTTCATCAGTTGATCAAGGATGGAGTGATCACTGTCGACTTTGTGCAAACAATTGAAAATCTTGCAGATCCTTTAACCAAGGGTCTAGCAAAGGACTTGGTATCGAAGACATCATGGGGGATGGGACTTAAGCCCATATCTTCAATCACTAATGACGAAGCCTCAACTTAATTTTTGATATGACGTCAAATCTTAAGTTCAATGAGTGACAACATTATATAGTGATGATAGCACTAACATAATTGATAACACTAACATAATTCATCCCAAAGTAAGAGTGCTTGTAAACTGTAATTTTCATAAGAGGGTGAGTTATACTCTTAATAGACCTCGATTGAATGACTTGTGTTACAGGAGCAAATTTTTAAGGTCTACCTAAGTGAGTGTGAAGTGTGGCCGCTTCAAAGAGCTAAAGGGCTTGGCTTGATGCACTCATGAATGATATGGACACATGGTCGGATAATAGTGTCAAATTTTTAAGTATGGATTGAGATTTGTGTTTGAAATGTATCCAACTGATCAGAACAGATGGATATTTCAAGGACTTGTCTACTATTACTTTCAGATTAATTATAAATACATTCACTAAATGAAAGTTCAAATCACAAGATACTTTTATTATGCCTGAATCTCCGAGTTTTTTTGGAAGTTGCTTTGTGTATATTTCCCTTCTTGAGATGACTGGAAAAATTTTAATTTCCTATACTGCCTTGAAAATGACGGAGGAATGTTGGAGATTTTCAAGGTCTAGGAACAGGCTGAGGGAGCAGGAGACCACCACAGTCTGCCCATGGTGAATGCTACGTCGTATGGCTCTCCTTGTTCCCAGATGACTTGGTTTGTTCTGGGCAGCGCGAACCACGGACCACCTGTGGTGCCTACCACAATCTGTGGTCTGCAGTTTCTAACTGTTTTCTATCCGAATTGAAGCCTCCAACGGTTTTCCCTCAAAAGACACCTACCAACAGGTGCATATCTGATGCCTCTTCAGATTAAGAGGCCTAGGTATAAGAAGAAGAGAAACCAATACATGCAATATAGATTTTCTTTGTGAGTGACTGCAACACTCTCTTTGATTTGACATTGAAAAAACCTTTAAACATCCATACTTGCATTACTCAGCATTTTATCCCTAAGATTATTTACGGTACACTAAATAAGTCTTAAGGAAAGTGTATACGTTCTCGATTTGCTGAGATATTTAGTAACATATTCAACCCATTATTCTAACATATTAAACCTCTACTAAACATAAAATTTAATATATCTTTACGTTTAGTCTTTTCCATCAAATACAACATTGAATATGACCTCCAACTAAGGGTGTAGCTGAGCTGAGCACGAGTTTTGTTGCTCGGCTTAGCTCGGTAAGCAACCGAGCCAAACTTTAGTCTAAGCTAGGCTCTATCAAACCGAGTTCGAGCTCAAGCTTTCACTGTAAATTTTTAATAATATTTTAAGAAACTTAACTTGAAAATTATTGAAATATTCTTTACTTTAAAATACTACAATCCCTACTCAAAGAATAATATCAAGTATGAGTTTTCATATTGAACCTTGGACATCTAAACTAAAACAAAATCTATGTATACCAATAAAACATAGGTTATCCCCTACTTAAAATATCCGAACGAGCCAAACCGAGCTAAACCTAGTTAAGTTTGAGCTTAGCTCGAATATTTATCAAACCAAGCCAAAGCCGATCCAAACTTTAGTTAAACCTAGCTCCAGTCGAGTTTGGACCGAGTTAAGCCCGAGGGCTCGCAGAATTGGATCGGCTCTTTTACAACCCTACCTTCAACATACAATTCTATTCGTGCCCCAACCTCCACCCCCCGTACCCCCTAAAGAGAGAGGCACTAAAGCTGAGCTTAGACCGAGTCAAGCCTGAGGGCTCGCAGAATTGGATTAGTTCTTTTACAGCCCTACCTCCAACATTCAATGCTATCCCTCCCCCGCGTCCCACCCTCGTTCAGCCGTTCCCCTAAAGAGAGAGGCAAGTTGTTTAAGTGATTAGAACCCTTTCCCTGATCGGTTCCCGTCATAACAAAGTTCTGACCGACACTAATTTTCAGGTGATTTAACACTAATTTGCCCAAAAATGATATTTTTCCAAAATTGATATTTGTCCAAAAATACAGGACCAAGGTCCAGTTCTTTTCATGGGTCAATTTTAAAATACCAACCTCAACCAACTTCAACTCACTTCAACCCATTTCGATCCACTTCGACCTACTTCAATCTATTTCAACTCCCTTTTACTATTTTAACCAAGTTCAATTTATTACATAAAAAAATTCAACTCACTTCAATCTACTTCAACCTACTTCAATCTACTTCAACCTACTTCAATCTACCTTAACTTATTTCACCCTTTTACCCATCACAATTTACTTACGGACAGAACAGACCCTAAATTAAACTAAAATTGAAACGAAAAGGATAGGGACCAAAAAAAAAGATTTAAAAATAACCCTACAGTGGACCTTGGATTCGATTCCATGGGATAACAAGAAGCCAAAAAAACTCAAGTCCAATACAATACATGCTGCTATGTTTTCTTGTTTTGTAGGAGAAGAAAGAGTATTATATTCTTCTGTTAATCTTCTGAATATGTATGGTTATAATTATAAATGTCTGTCATGTTCGTCCAAATCTGTAATGCTCGTCCAAATCTGTAATGCACTGTAATGCAGAATGCAGGAGCAGTGTGTGGACCCTTTGATTAAATTAGATTACTACGGGAATGGGTGGCAATACCCAACCTTCAGAATATAAGATAGAGAGTGATGGAGGGGTTTGGAGATCGAAAATGATACCTTTGACCATCTGCTGTTCTCTAAAATCGGACTTCCGGCCTATATTTTATATTTTGAAACTTTATTATGCTACATCATTAAAAGTTTCAGTTTTTTTGGAACTCATATTCCTTCACTTTTTCAATTTATAAAACTTTAATTTGAATCACTTAATAAAATATTTGCAATCGACCCACCTTATAACTTACAATATTTTTTTTTAATAATCCAAATAATATTTTTAAGAAAAAAAACAAAAAAATTTTAGAAAAGGATAGAACACTAGGAGGAACGCCTATCCGTTCCTGCTCGCAAGACAATTGCAAATGGAACAAATGGGAAGTGGCCATGTGGCGTGGGACCCAACAGGTGGAACGCGTTGCTTCTGGCTGCTAGTGCTCTGACTATATGGCTATGATCCTTCATTTGGATGTATTTTGGCCGCAGTTATACTAATGGGTGGGGGGGGGGGAGGACGGAGAATTTCTCTATTTTCTCTAAACCTAGTTAATGATGAACTGATGACTCTTAAGTACCTCGAGATTTAATGCATTAATTTTTAAGATCTTGACATGTTTGAATTTATTTTTAAGTACTTCACTTAGAATTACGTATAATTCAGTTCTTAAATTCCAAAAATACCCTTACTATTGTCCTTTTAGTTTTTTTCTTCTAAAACAAAAACCCTAAAAACTATCTTTCCAGTGGTGTTGTGGTATGCTTAAAAGAGAGAGGTTGGGATTTTGTTTTAAAAAAAAAAAACAAAAAGAACAATAATAAGGTTACTTTTGTAATTTTAGGAATGTATTGTAAGGATTTCATAAGTGAGAGTACCTAAAAATAAATTTAAAAATATCAAGGTCATAAAAATTATGTACCAAATCTCAAGATACCTAAAAGTCAACAGTTTGAGTTATGAATATTTGTGTTTAAATTTTGTACTGTAAATAAATAACGTATAATTCTGTCAGTTAGTTAATCTTATCTATTAATCATCTCCCCCCCCCAAAAAAAGGAGGTACTTGGAACATATTTCAAACTTATCTCTAATTTAATCAATATAAAACATTTATACAAATCAAGATTTCGTGAGCTCTTGAACATTCGACATAAATTAAATCCCTTACTTCAAAATTTAGAGTCACACGTAAGACTCCCCAGAATTTTCATTTACTTGCATTCCCACAATCAACATAAATGGACTAGACCTGTGTACCTGAGCTCCATAAATGAAACGAACTAACAGGGGAAGGACTAGCTTCCACATGACCATAGTTATCACGCATACGTATGAATCACGGTACTGTGTATATTACCTAGTAGGCTAGTACCCACATATGAATTAGGTAAAGAAAAAAGGGAAAATAATATTTGGTGGAGATTTTAAGCCTGGGTAAGGAATAGTAAGAATTGTTGTAAATAGTCACAAGTGACTAGGAGCAGTAAGAAGAGATTTGGAGGGATAAAGAGCAGTAAGTACTCAAACATGTGTAACGGAGCGGTAAGAAGTTGTCAGAAGCATTCAGGAGGAGTAGGAAGGTGTAAAAGGTAGCAAGAAGTAATTAGTGAGGGATTTGCTAATGCCGGGCCCTTAACGCAATTTTACTCTCCGCCCACTCGTTTTTTGTTTTGTCACTAATTTAGTAATAGCTGGGAACTAAATTTTGGAGTTTCCCGCCACATATGAAAACAACTATACTTACTATAACAACCATACTTGTAATGGACATGCATAATACATGCGTTTTATTACATTATCTAAATCTATGTAGACAAAAGATGGACCAAGATTCAGACGAACATCCAAGATGAAATCAACACCAATTGCAATTACACCCTTCAAGAACCTCCCCGGGGAAGGTTGCGTTAGGATACGATGCATTTAATAGACACATTATGCTGAAAAGATATTTATCCAATTGCTTGTATACTTGAGGATGGAAATAACAGCAAATTGCCCATAATACTGCTCCCCGCAAGTGTCAATAGCAAAACCTTCTCTTTTTTGTGCCTTCCGTGTATTTCATGTGTTAGAGAGTGCCTGATTTGTGTCTAAAGGCGCCCGCCTAAGTCCTAACATGTGCCTAATACAGATGCAAATATGTGAAATTGTGAAGTGCGTAAAGCGCCCCGCTCCAAAAAAAAAACCAAAAAAAACACGCGGGCGCACACACAAAGGAGAGAATCCTTTCAATTGGGATGACTCATAACAGTAGGGGAGGTTCGAGAGTTGACAGCAAGAAAAAAGAACCGTGATACAGAGCAATTCCAACAAGAAAAGCAATATCAAGATATTGGTGAAGTGGCATACAAGCCAAAAGTAAACTAAAAGTAGACATGGTAAAAATTGACTCGATCTGTAAACATGACCCAACCTGCCCGAAAATTTTGAATTTTGAACACGATTTTCTCGACCTGAGTTCGAAAAATCCGTAAATTAGCAGTCAAACCCGACCTAAATCCGAACCTCTCCGCTTGACCCGAACATTATGGCTCTATTTGGCAAACAGCTGTGTAGGCACTCAAATTTGTTCGTGCCGTACCAAAATTAAATTTAATT
>JACYFF010003369.1:11839131-11891210 GCA_017589665.1 Selenicereus undatus | reverse complement strand
CCCAATTGAATCTATAAAAATTCAATCTTTGTAATTTGTGATTACAAGCTGTTAGCTGTTTGAGTTAGCTGTTAGTTGTTTGAGTAAGTTGTTTATATTAATTGTTTGAATCAGCTGTTTGTTGAAAAACTGTTTGGTAAAATTAGCTGTTTCTGATAAAGTTGTGAAATAAAAAACTAATTGTCCAAAAAGCTCATGGAATTAGCTCTTTTAAATTAGCCTTTTGGACTCAAAAAGCCCTTCTGAAAAGCACTTTCATCAAACACCCAGATTAGCTTTTTCACTTGATCAAACAGCTAATTTTAGTCAAAAAAGCTCTTGTTGCCCAAAAAGTTCTTCAAAAAGCACCCCCTATATCCTTAGTTTTTGATTTTTCTCTAATTTATCCATCTTAATAATAATGGTTAGTTATTTTTATTGAATAGTTTAAAAAGACATTTTATGGCTATTGCATCTATTTACAAATTAAGCAATAATAACCTTATTTTTTCTTCTCCGATCCATTCTCCAAAAATAATATCGTACATAAATTTTAAATGAAAAAAACATTAAACATAAGTATAAAATCGCATGAAATAACTATCTAATCTTTTAAAAAAAAGTTAATTTAAAAGAAGACAACCATTAAAGATGTGCAAGTCATACCATTATGTACTTAGTTAAAAAATATGTCTAATTATTTTTTAAATTAATTAATTTATAACAATTTAAATTTTTTGATGTTATAACTGCAAGATAATATCTTGTGCTTTTTTTATTCAATTTTATTTGGTTTTTCTTCTAATTAGTCTTGAACTATGATGCTAGTGGTAGGAAAACGGTTAGTGGTATTCATATTGGGATCGGCCAATTAATAAATTTTTACCTAATTGGACATCAGTTGGTTAGTTAATAAAAATATTAAATTATTAAATAGGTTATTAGCGGTAGGGGTGCTCATTGGTCCAAACCCGGGACCGAACTGGACCGGAACGGGTTGAATCAAGGACCGAATAAGAGAGAAGTTATGGACCGTTGACCGAACCGAATAAGTCAAGGACTTGACCGGGGCCGAGCTGGAAAAAAGTCAGATCGAACTGGACCTAATTGTCATACTAGCAAATTTTACGATATGAAAATCTTATATTTGTTTCAATATGAACCATTTCAACATATTTCCACCATGAAAAACAAATTAATATTCTTGAATATTTGAGAAATTATAAGTTGTAAAAGAAAATTGAAATTGAACAAGTAAAAAGTCAGTTTTCAAATTTTTTTTATTCGGTCCTCGATCCAAACCGGTGGACTTGTGGTTTGGCCGGACTGGACCAAAGACCAAACCAAAAAAATTTGTGGACCATAGACCGGATCGAATCATTCAGTTAGGTCCGGTCCGATCCAAGCTGGTCTTCGATCAGGTTCGGATTTGGACCGAATAATGAACAACCCTAATGAGCAGTCAAACAGCTATAGCCCATTAAAATGCTCTAGACGGGCTGCCCCATAAATGGCCAACCCAATATTGATTATTGACCTTATTTCAATGTACGGATCAATCTATCTAAAATCAAGTGGAGCTTGATTCTTTGCCTGCCCATACAAGATGCTCATATATCATAATAAAAAGTTTGAATATTTTTTAATATTCTTTTGAGAAATTACAATTATTATGCATTTTCATTAAATAATGAAAATTTTGAGTAATAAATATGCAGAATTTTTGATTTTGAAAAAAGAAAAAGAACTCACGGAAAAGGTGCTCTAAACCTATTGGGTTGATTCAAAACCCGTAAAATCGAAATACACCTGCCCGAATTCAAAATACACCCATCCGTATTTTATCCGAATTCGAATATACTCGATCACTATTTAACCCGTTCAACCGAACTAACAGGTCTGAGTGAAAGCATGAAGAGGGGAGGGATGCCGGTAGACGATGAAATGTAATGATAGACCCTTGTATTGTTCTAAGTCAATCATAGCGTAGGGAGAAATAGAGACGGAGAGAGACAGGAGAGGGCTAAAGACATTGAACACCATGATTGTAATAGAGAGAAAAGAGCACTCAAGATTACAGTAACAAAACGTGAAACATATCCCATCATTCATTCATCCCATTCTTCCTCAGCTACCCACCTTCAGCAAATACCCTCATATTAATTACAAAAGAGGGAGGATCGGTGGTTCTGTCTGAATATTTTTGTTCTTCACATTATCACACTGGCTATATTCTAGCTCATCTGTTCATGCGATTTGCTCGAAAATTTCATAATACTCTTCCATGCTTTCCAGAACACTGGACAAGCCCCAAGAAAAATGGGGCCAAGGTCCTCCAGTCCTGTTTTGCGTAGTTTCACTAGACATTTTTTGATGAATTCTGAAGTATTGTATTAGCTTCATTCATTTCAACCTATAATTTTTTCAGGCAGAGGGTCCACAAAAGTTTCACAACAAATTTCAAAGCTCTATTAAACTTTTCAATGCTTTACTAAAAGTTTCAAACCACCTCTATAAATCTCAAGACTCATCTATAAATTTCAAGATCGGCAAATTTAGAGCCTTCCTTCACCATTGTCTGCACTATTTACAAACTTCTAAAATCCTAAAAGTGTCAGAACCCTACTCACAACTCTTCCGTAAATTTTCAACCCTAATTAAGCCTTCCCCTCCATTACCTTCTCATCCCTTCTCCCGCCCTGGCCTCGATATACGGAGGATAAAGGATTAGGGGCACTTCAAACCTTAATGCGATGTGCCTCCAAAGTGGATAAAGGATTATGAGCTCATCATTGAACTGTTTAGGTAAATGAGTTTTTTTTTTAAAAAAAGAAGTTATGGGAGACTTCATAGTATAACTCATCGGGACTTTGGGAGCCTCATGTCTCATTGACACATAGAGTAATACACAACTGACAAGATAATATATATGCTCAAATCTTTAATTTTATCAATGTGGGAGAACATCCACTTTCATACTTCAATGGAGAAGAAAAGAAAACCATGCCTCTACCCTCAACTAAGAGTAGGACATTAAGTTAAGTCTCGCTAAACAAGAACCTTGATGGTAAGCAGGTGTATTTTTCTTTTTTTTTTTTGAGGGGGGCGTAAAAAATTAATTAATTAATTAAAAAAAGGGGGGCATAAAAACTTAATTAATTAATTGAGTAGATATATGAGAAACATAAAATGCCGAGATTGCATATAGTTCTTAAGATAACGCTTAAATTTAAAACTTTAAACATACAATTATGCATTTCTCCTTTTGTCTTCACTGTCGCGAAAAAAGAAGTGCACTGCATGCCGGCCACACATAACACGCTCTAGACTTGGTGTAGTAAACAAACTCCTCAAAAGCTGCGCTAGCTAAAGCCGAAGCGACTACACATCCTGGCCACCACAATCGTGTGCATGCGAAGAAACAGACAAGGTGACATCCCAGTTTGGACGGCCATCCTCATAATTAGGGCGAGCAGAAATACGGTTGGGGTAATTTCGGGTGTGAATAAATTGAACATTTGAGTCAAAATTTCACATGCGGATCCTATTTGAATTATAAATCAGACAATCTATCTAGATCTGAACCCAGATCCACATGTTTGACGTCCGGACTTGATTGTCAAAATATCCAAATTTGTGATATAAATTTTAGACATTCAGACCAAAATTTTATTTGACTGAACCCGAATCCCATTTGTCAATGGTCAGACACGGTTCTCTGAAGTTGTTTTTATACAATTTTCAAGAAAATTTCTACCAAAAATACACATAAACTTAGTTGTTCGATACCTGAACCCGATTTTCCGATTATTCGAATTTGTCCGAATTCAAAATGGTTCAAAAATTCGACAACCCAAACCCAACCCAAATTTAAATTTGAACATGACCAACTGTCCGAATTTTAAATTCGGAAAAAAATTTATATTTGTACCTGATTTATTCGGATCAGACAAATTCAAGTAATCGGATTGGAAGAATTTTTGGTGTTCATGAAAGACACTCCCTAGGAATCTTGACCGACTTTCATGTTAGGAGAACTTAGAGACACCGCAATTTGCTCATTTGCACCACCTAACATAGTACTTGACGAAGCACATGGTAAAAACGAAATGTTGAACGCAATAATTCAGCAGGGCTTGATTGGACCAAACACTATTTGTGTCACAATAACAGATGCCCCAACAGACAGGTTAAGACATTTGTTTCACGCTGACAAATAAGAATACATAAATCAACCTTTCCACAATGAATGTCCGACATCCTGCTGTTCGCACCTAGGACAATCTGCAATAATTTTTCTGCTTTCCTAAAATCGCGACGTTTTAATTCAAGTCTATTGAAGTTATTTTGACAGAATTATGCAAGCATGGAGGAAAGAGGAAAAGCCCGTGAACCATGACTTGGAGACAAAGAAAAGACAACATGAACAAAATTTATTCCCTGCACAGGACTGGATACAGAATTTTCTGAAATCTATCATTATGCAGTAGGGAAAAACAATTGCATTGTATCGAATATACAGAGAAATCATACAATTAAAAATCAGCTGAATTTTCACCAATTCAGAGTATGGTAAAACTTGCAATGCCTCAGGCACCTGTTCCCTCCAATATAGAAGAAGATGAATTAGCTCGATCTGCATCTATCATTGACTTAATGTAGAACTCACCTGCCTTATATGAAGATCTCACCATGGGACCAGAAGCCACATAGCGGAATCCCTGCAAGACAGTGAAAGCATTAAAAAGCAGGTCAAGTCTCTATTGTATGCCCCCAAGGATACACCAGGTCCAGTGTCTACTTTAAGCAAACATGAAGGTGATAATGCTTCTCAGAGGCAATTAAAAGCAAGGTGTTCACCAACCAACAACAAATGATGGCTACAGCTTATCTCCAAAAAACTGCTCCTCAGATCATAGCCAACCAAGTATTTTAATTTGTCTATGCATTTCAAATAATGTAGTGCAATAACAAAATATTAACCCATAGTTCCACCTAGGCAAAGTGGAGAGAGGGCCATATGTATTCTGCTTTGCCCTTCAATTGCTAGAATGCCGTTTAGATCAGATCATTATATGTATATTAGGGCAGTGCCATGTTTGAGATGACTGCTTATCAAATAATATAATTTGTTGCTTGACACATGCTATTTATGCCTACATAGGGCAAAAATTGATATAGGCAGCAGATCATACCATTTCCATCCCAAGAACTCTATATTTCTCGAAAGCCTCAGGAGTGATGTACTCGGATACTGGCATGTGGCGCTTTGAAGGTCTCATATACTGACCAAAGGTCATCACATCAACACCAGCAGCTCTCACCTTTTCCATAGTTCTCACTACTTGGTCAGGGGTTTCACCACAACCCAACATTATTGATGTTTTGGTTAGAGTACCAGGCGGAGCATACTCTTTAGCCAACTTCAAGACATCAATAGACTGCTTAAAATTTGCACGGCGATCTCTAACTACACTCTGAAGCTCTTCAACAGTCTCAATGTTGTGTGCAAAAACATCCAGTCCAGACGTAGACACTTTCTCAACACAAACAGGGTCACCACGGAAATCCGGAACTGCAAAAGTTAAAAATTGTCAGTAGACAACACAAAATAGTCATTTTGAAAAAAAATGTAGGCAAAAAAATGACAGCACGTTTCACATCTCCAAGTCATTTCTCAAGTGGACTCCACAGTTGGCTCCTCCAAGTTGCATACATAGGCATCACACAAACTATCACTAGCATTTAAAAGGTAAACAAAAAAGAGAACTCTATGTAGTTGGTAACTTTCACGTAGTGTTAGGGAAGAAGGCACAAAAGTGAAGTTGTATAAGGTCTCTATCAATAATGAGTCTTAGCATCAGGATGTCTTCAGCAAGTTCTGCAATTAGGTCCAGAACCATTATACCCTATACAGCACCAGTCACAAAAGACCAGTGACAACAAGGGGAAAGACATCCTTCCTCTAATGGAGGACCTCCTTCCTCTAATGCATCTATCATCTCAGTAAAGATGTTTTGAAGAATATCGAACTCATCAAGCACATAACTAAACATGCTTAAGAAGCATAACACTCAACTTCCCTTGATTTGAATTTTGCTATGGGAGGAAAAAGTGGATGGGATCTGGGACAACCAATTACAAAAGAAATAGTTCATTACAAAAATAGAAAGATAATAATAAAATCCGTTCTTGAATATATAACATGAACGTAGTTTAGAAATTAGAATGCATATAGATGCTAATAATACCAAGGGATTCTATGAGCATAGTTGGCTTCAAAATCTTCAGCTTCTGAACAGTTTCAGCAAAATGACCACTTCCCTGATCAGGTAGGTCATCCCGGTCAACACTTGTAATTACCACATAATCGAGGCCCCAGGATGCAATAGCCTCAGCGACATTGGTTGGTTCATTTGGATCTGGAGGCGGAGGAGTTCTTGACGTCTTGACATTACAGAACCTAAAGAAAGAACACATTTGATGTAAATTATTTAAATAGTCTGGAAAAAAAGAACCCCCCCCCCCCAGAAAAAGGCGGGGAAAACCTTAGCAGAAAGAAGGAAATATAATAAAGAAACTATTCAAGAGGATGCAAAGTTTATTGGCACTAGCATTGAATAGAAATGACACAAAGTACATCATTGCCCAATTGCTTAAGCACACACTGCCATTATTTCCAACAACATAACAAACTAACTAGAAAGGAAGTCAAATAGTGCCAGCCTCACCCAGTTTTGCTTTTTTGAATTTAAAAAAAAAAAGAAAAAGAAGCCCACATCCAAGCCTCCAGAGTCCATGCCATCAAAAAATAGGACACACATAAAGAAATTTTCAGGAAAACCATCACAAGTTATGGTGAAAAAAAATGGTGCCTGTACACACAGCCTTGTCCAGTAATCTATAATCATATATAATGTAATAGCCATTTCTTTTAAATGTAACGAGACAATTCCAACGACAACATTCCCAAACAGCTGGGTGCAGCATTTGATTCTTTACACAAGCATTACCAAAAGGTACTCCAACCCATACATAAGTAAGATGCAACCAGCAATTTCAGCTCTAAGGTTCCTAACTCATATATAAGAGTATTATAACCACCACTCACCAGCACAACTCATTCATCCCGCAAACCCAAAAAAAGGATAAGAAGAAACAAATTCTGACACAACAAATTGAAAAGTTAAAAACAGCTATATTGGCTTGTCCGCCAGCTGCTGAATAGCGCTAGGGTACAAAAGAATGAATGTATGGCATCAATTCAGAGATGTGACTTCTCCATAGATTACAGTCCTTCCAAAATACAGTGCTCCATCTGTCTGCCCCCAACAAATATGCCTCACTAGCTAGTGTGAGAGGTCTCTAAAAAGTCATCATTGTACATTGGTAATAGTACTTGGCCATATTCATCCCCCCTGAAATCTATTTCTTAAATTCTACATCATTAAAAACTGAAAGTTTCACTGTCTTACTTGCAGAAAAAGGAAGCACTAAATATCATACCATCCATCCACTACACGGTACATGGAATAGCATTGCCAGGGTGCCCTATAGATAGAGTGAGGGAGGGGGTGTTCTTTGGTAAGTTTCGTCACTGGGAAGTGGTTCAGCAGGATCCACACTAGGTGGCGTGGCGTTGTTAAAACCCAACTACCCAAGTAGATATAAAATTTATATATGCTTTCCACATAAACGAAAAATACATTGGATCTGTGACATGCATCATGCACAAACTTGCCAACCAACATTGATAAGCTTCATCTATCAACCATTCAAAAGCTCAATTCAAGATTGACTAGAAAACAAAACAGGATTTGGATACGGACTTCTTTTGGCCGCCCAAAAGTTTGCTACTATATTGTTGTGGTGTTCTAATGCAAACAACCCCTATGCAATTCAAGGATAAGGCTTTTACGACATCCAATTCCCCTCCCCCCCCCCCCGGCCCAACACAGAGAGAGAGAGAGAGAGGGAGAGAGCAAAAAAAAATGCATCTGCCTCCCCAGGACAACAAGGTATGGCTTTGTATTTCAATTTTGATTAAATCTACAACCAACTAGAAAAACAAAATGGTATTTCAGGTTCTTCATTGAAGACCTTGTACACTAAACTAAATAAGGATGATTCATGCTTAGAAAAATCAGAAGCTGTTGAGGTTGCAGACAGACTTTTTATGGGTTATAAATAATTGTCGATTTGAGACTCTTCACCTTTTGTGTTTTGTTCCCTTAAATCATGTTTGCCCCCCAAGGAAAACAAAAACAAAAAATCAATCAACATTGAAGTAAGGACATGATCACAGAAAACTCCAAATTCCTAAATGATTTCACTATTTCAAATATCTAGAACTCAAAAATGTGACTCCATTACGTCATGCCTAAACAATTGGGCATCAAACTACAGTAAAGAACAACGTCATTCAATTTAAAGTACTCCATAAGCTCCTGTGACACAGCCGAATAACGTTGTGTGGGAGCCCCAGAAAGACCAGGGGAGGGAGAGCGAAAGGAAGCATTTGCTAGACAGTTATTGTTTGAAGATAAGAGGTTATTCTTCGCCAGATACGTGAACAGGAGCGGCAAGGTGGGGATACAGAGGGAGGTCAGACAGCAAGAAGCTTTAGACAAAGAAAGTTCATCATGTTCATTAATAATCTGGCCAACAGCATAAACAGTTTTGCGTGAGGAAGGATTTTTTCTTTTCAAAAATAAGGGGCACTCAATTATTACATCCCGCGACAGCTTTGGAAACATCAGAGTAACAGAGTTGTGTTTTGCGTTTGTTAGATTTAGAGAAAGAGATAGCATTGAAGAAGCTGCTAGTGAGATGAATGGTCAGTGTCAAAAGGGGAATGCAAATTTCAGTTGATTGGGCAAAGTACCAGAAGAGGACAACACTTTATCCTCAAGCAGAAAGACTGCTGATCGCTGAATAGGTGGGGCCATATAAAAGAAATTAGCCTATGGTTGATAAACAAGCTAGAATGAGCAAAGAAACTGATGGAGAGCAGAAATCAATTCTGTGAGTTAAAGGCTCCACCAGCAAGTAAAACACTTAGTGGTTAAAGAACAGTTTAGTTTGTGTCTCCAGCATTCCTTTGGAGGCTGGAGCTTTTGACTATGTTCTTGAAAGTGAACTATTGTATGTGTCAAACTGAAAAATCAGGGGAAGTTCAAGTTCATTATCACCTTTGACTCAGACAAGGAAGCATTAGGGGTCTCTGCAGATCAAAGCGACTTCGAAACAGATTCTCTCAATTTAGAATGTGGATGAGAGTGAGGTTTGTCATTCTCGCAGAACGCGGATGGAGATCATAGGCCTTCTTCCTCATGGGTGAAACCAGGGAAACGTCACAATTAGCAGAAATTGAAAGCCTTGCGGCAGTAGAATATTCAAGATTTTAAATCATTAGCATCAAGAGGAGTCCTGATTGATAGCCTACACCTAGCTTTCGTAGATGAAGATGTCTTGTTCAGCATAGGAACTAGGAGCTATAGAATAAAAGTTCTTGAAAATCCAATTCTTGCTTCCTCCACTGGGGTCCATTGTAAGTTTGTAACAATAATAGCCAGAAGATAACAAATCCATATTGAAAGCTTTGATTCTTTGGGCTCCAACAACCCTGTGGACCGAGTCTGATGACATGGAGGCTGCAAAGGACAGTCAAGTGGTTAAGCCCTCATTCCATGACATCTCTGTTACTAATTCAAATGAGTTGACAACTGAGGTAGAGAAACAGGCTTCCAGCAGTAGAACTGTTAGAAAGGAGCTTCCTAGGAAATTGTCCCTTGCAGTAAATGCTAATCCTGACCAGCAGATGCAAGCATTGGGTTTGGTCTGGAAGACAAAATCAATTAAGACTGACCATGAGAGTAACACGGTTCAAATTAATGAGGCTACCCTACAGGGGTGGTCATGAGCAACATCAAATTGATATTCTAACAAGCTTATTGGCATTGATTGACAACTGGGAAAGGGCAGAAAGAAAGAAAGAAAGAAATTTAGGGTGTGGGGAAGCTAAGGCAAAAAGAGATAAAAAAAATATTCAAGCAAGCTGATCAAGGCATTGGAAGCAAAGTCTCAATTGAAAAACAAAAGATGTCTTTGGAAGCCTTGAATGTACATAAGGCTGTCGACCAAAAGGTCCTGGATGGTGCTGATAGTGCCATAATCAATATAATTAGGGAAACCTCGTCCAAGGCAAGGATAAAAGCAATTGCAGTTGATATCAAACATGACACATTTAGCAAGGGACACAAGGAGGCAGGCATGTGTAGATGATGAAATCAGAAAAAGAGAATATTTACAACTAACCCTCCTATTGTTGGATTTCTTAGCACAAAGCATGGTACTTCTATTCATCATATTAGAACTGGTGAAATTTAGGTTCTTATGGAAAGGAACATACTGCAAGATGCATGCAGTTCAGAGAGGTGGGTGGGCTTTTAATTCATGGAAATTAAGCTTTTATTTTTTGCAATGAGCAGTCTGCGAATCTTGTCATTTGTCAAGTTGTTATGCTTCCTCAAGTTAGGGATAGATTGCTGGGTTGAAACTAGGCCAGACAAGTTCTCTTCTAGCCCAGGGGAGACGGTGAGATGTCTTCATGGATTGATCAATTGGGCTAGCGAGCAAGTCATTGTATAATAGTTTCAACGCTTACACGAAGCTTATCCATAATGTTCATTAAAAAGAAAAATTCCCCGAGCTTATGCTTACAACGAGGATCGCATTCTTACAACCAATACAAATGCCCCAAATTTCTACCCCCTCTGGTTCACCGTGAACATCCTACGTCTCTACGTTATTCGGTTTCAAATTAACATTATCAGAAGTCAATTCATAAGACTGTTTCCATTGAATCACCTCTAAAACGATTTAGCATCAGCTCTTCCATAATCTGCTTAATCTTTCTACAATTCAACCAATGCAATCACATGAAGCTCTAAAACAGGCCAACATTATAACAATCCAAAATTCTAAGGTAGTCTGCCACTGAGTTGTAGACAATACCAAAACACATTTCACACAAATCCAGGGAAAATCACCACAAAAATCAATCAAAACATACCTGCATCCGCGAGTACAAGTATCACCAAGGATCATGATAGTAGCGGTAGCAGTGCCAGTCTCACCACCAGACCAACACTCCCCCAAATTAGGGCATCGAGCCTCCTCACAAACAGTATGCAAATTGAGCTCCCTCAACTTCTTCTTAATTCGGGTGTATTTCTCCCCACCAGGAATGGACTCCTTCATCCATTTAGGCTTGGGAAGAGGCTTCTTCTTCGTGCCGACTTCGACGGAGTACTCATCCTTGTTCTGCAATCGGATGAAGTCCTCAAGGGTTGGGGATTCCGCCGCAAGGCGACGCCGGAGGGATTCTAAGGTTTGCGATTGGGGTTCGGTGATGGCGGTGGTGGATTTGGGGCGAACTTGGAGAAGAGAGAAAATGGCCAAGTTTTTGCGGTGGTTGTTCCGGCGGAGGAGGGGAGTTATGCCAGGATGCATCGCCCTTTGAGCTTTTCTCTTTCCTCCGATGACGATGGCGCTACTGCTTTCCCCCACACTTTTCTGTCAACCGCAGGAGTACGGGGCTGAGGGGGTTGGGTTGTTGTGTCTTTGTTTTTTTTTTTTGGGTTTTATGCGTTTTTCTTTTTGTTTTTTTTTTCCCCAAATGAGATTTTTCCGGTTCAACAACCACCGTTCCCCACTATGAGTCCCATCTCGCATGGGTAGGGAAAATCTGGCGGTAGGCAGTGTTATACTTGTTAATGTCACACATGTATAAATTGATTGAAAGACTCACATAAAAATTTTGAGAAAACATTTTTGGAGTTGAGAGTTGAGACTCTTGAACGTAACATTATTCATGATAATAATCACCTGATCATGACATTTTTATGTTTATTTTTTGGTGTGAAGGGTAACAAGAAATACAAACAAAATATAAAGTAAAAAACCCATTTCTGATCACTACACTACAAAGGAGACCTCTTTTAGCACTGACCCAATATCAAGAGAACTGACTCGATGATCAATCTAGTTAGAATAGTGAGTGAATAGGTCAACTAGTTGGACCATTAGAACTGGAGTTGGACCGGTTGATCTAGTTTACTAGTAAATCGGGATAAACCGGCATGGCCTAGTAGACTCTATGCTAATTTATCTATGGGTTTCTACCAAAAAAAATTTAATCCAAATATTAGTAAAAGTATACTATTATTTCTTTATATGTTGCCTTCCAGGTAAAAACTAACTGTGAGTCATTTCAAATAACCCAAGGATCATATTAAAAAGGAATGGCCCAAGGAAAAGCCATCCATTACAGTCCAACCAAGAAAGCCTTAAAAAAATTTTAAAAAAACGAAAGAGGGAGTAATGTTAAAGAAAGCTAAATAAATCAAAGCAAACTAGACAAAACTAACCCGATCTGAATGACCCGATACCAAACCCGAGCCGACATCCAAAAGAGTTGAATCGATCTCAACCGGAAACCTGAAATTGAACCGATCCAAAACCGAACCAACTCGAAATAGTATTGACCCAATTTGACCTGAAATTCGAACTAACCCAAAAATTTTATTGACCCGATGTAGACCGAACCCAAAATGACCTGAACCAAATGAAACCTGAATTGACTCATAGCTGAATTGATCCAACCCGAATACGAATGATCGAAACCCAAACCGACCTGAATTGAGTTTAACTAGACCTGATTCTAACCCGGTCTAATTCAAACATAAAGTAGTGAGTGATTATACTAGCTACACAACTTCACTTGATATTTAGGATGTGAAAGGCGAAAGCAAACGACAAAACCTTACTTTGAACAAATGAAATAACGCAATTGCAATTTTAGAAGGAAATGGCTTAATAAGGATCTTATTCATTTGAATAAAAAAAATAGAAGTATAGAATCAAATAGTTAAAGTTATTTTATGGTCTATGTTGATTCAACACGACTCTTCGATTTATTTTTAATTGATTTGATGGTTAGGGAAAGGGAGGATTTATAACACTATTTGTTCATTTACTTGATTGCTTTCCTGTGTGATGCATTTGGAGTAACCCAATTGAAACTAAATCTTGGATGAATAGGAAGGAGCGATTTATACTGAGCCAAAATTCAAATTGATATGACATTTTTTTGGTGCAAGATTAAAAAGTAATTTAATTAAAATATAATCTTGGACGAATTAGAAGGAGATTAAAAACTAACTCACTCATGGCCATATAACCACTATCTAAGTCATCTAAAATTCTATGACTTATATGTGCGTGTAAGATGTCAAACTCAAACCATATATAAACTGACCCAATTGAAATACAAGTCAACCGGAAAGTAACTCGATCCGATTTCTACCCAATCCAAAATTTACTTGAACATATAACCGAAGCCTATTTGAACTGATTTTGACCCGACCCACACCCAAATTGACCTAAAATAGATTGACCCAAAGTTGAACTGATCTGAACTTCACCTGAACCGTGCCCAAACCCTAATTGAAGTCGATGAACTCGAACTTAATCCAAACCGAAGTTAAGCTGAATTGAACTTGAACCCGAATTGAAAGTGATTAACCCGAATATAACCCTAACCGAAAGACCCGTTTGCTAGGCCTAATCAAAAGGCCCGTGAGTAACTGGTCTCTTTCCTAATTTTTAGGGCTTCTTCAAGTCTTCATCCTTCACTGCAAAATAGCAAAGCAAAGTGGTTCCTCCTCTATCACATCCAATCCACTTAGTGAAAGATCCTATATGAGAGAGAGAGAGAGAGAGAGAGAGAGAGAGAGAGAGAGAACTGCCCTCATACTCTATTGTCGAAGTTGTGCCTCTCTTTCTAGCAACTAATATGCGTGTTCAAACCAACTTATAGTTCGGTTCTCACTCCAACCTATTGAACTAGCCAGTCTAATATGGTTCTCATAATATTGCTTTGGCCTAGAGAACTAAAAGATACTATAACAACAAAACTTAAGGTCCTTTATTCTTCCGTATGAGCACATTAGACTTCTTTTATCAAAGTTGAGTCTGATGATCATTATTCTTTTGAATGAGAATACATTCATTGTATATCTATCGCTTGAATCTCTTGCATTACTTACAAGCTTCCCTGCACCATTCAAATGAGTTAGAGTTACATAATGCAACATCATACATCTCCCTAGTAAATGTGTTAGATTGGTTTATTTCATAACTCTCTTCTTCTACCTAGACTAATAGGTCTTCCTTTTATTTTGTTCCCTTTCTTTCTGGGCACTTTGAGCTTGGGCAGAGAATTGAAAGGCATATGTCGCATCATCCTTTCTGCACATAAAGTCCATTTCCTAACCAAGTACATCTATCATATTGTTCGTAATTAAAGTATGTCCCATTGCGATCTCTACAATTTCACCATTCTATTTATCCAAACTATTATTATCTCTTTGTCAAGATCGAACAACTAAGTAGGTTATTGTTCTACTATCATAAAATCCATTTGCTCTTCCTTGTGTAATTCTTTTATAAAGTGAGTGAGATACCCATATGGATCTTTGTGAGCACATTTTGTTATATTTCATTGAAAAGTGAAAACAACTTCTAGAAAACCAACAATATCCATGATGAGATGACTGAGAAGTGGTAGAGTCAATATTTTTTGTACCTTTTACTCTTACATGTATAGGTTAATGTCAAACCTGTACACACACTAACTCTATCAAAGTCCATGTCATAAGTATTTCTCATCTCATTATTTTACTCAGTTCTTTAACTACAGGCATTACAACTAAATTTGTTTCCCCTGGAAGTTTGTGGGCTGGAAGAAGTGATAAGTGATACTTGTCTAGGAGGTCCTATATTCACTATCTTTATTTTAGGGGTTTTGGTTGGCTTTTCATATTCAATATTGTTCCAGCCTTTATACCTAAGTTTCTTTCTTTGTGCCTGAGTAGTGCTTGCATATAAGTTCATTTCTCTGTATGATTACTTTCTTGCTCCAAACCCTGCAATTCCCTTCTTCTAGCCTCAAATTGAAGCTTTCGCTTTCAATTTTTACACTTTCCTTTGCAATCTCAAAGTTATTCAACTTAATTGGAGCAACTTCCTTCAAGTAACTAGAACTTTATGAATGTTTTGCAAAGCAAAAGTTGTTTTTGCTCTTCTAAATTGAGCTTTGTATTGCTATGTTCAAGTTCTATAACCAAAGAACAAAATGTCATGGCCGACGTAAGCTTTTCCTTGTTTGAACTTCGACACAACCAGGTTAAGATACAAAGAAATAGCCAAATCTTTGAAGAGATCGTCGACTGTATCTAAAATAATACAATTAAAGTACAAAAACTTAATACATGCTATCAACTTAAATTGAATTAAAATGCTATAACTTTAACAACATCTAGGGCATGTTCTTTTCAACGTATGGTAAGTACTTATTATTATCATTCAACAAATTTAAGTACAGTTCAGCACAACCAAGTACAGTTCAATACAATTCCACATAATTCAGCTCTTGTAAAAGAACTAATATAGAAAGGTTTATTGTTGTTAGTGTAAAATTCAATTAAAATTGATACAATTTTTACATTATGTGACGGCATAAATTGTTCGCATTTTTCAGCATAAAACATAAAAACAATTAAGATAATTACATTCTTAAAATGCATATTATTTGATGAATTATTATAGAATTTTTGAAATTTAACAAACCCAACTTTGGGGGGTCTAAAAAATAATAAGCCAAGCTTGGAAATAGCTTCCAACAGTGTGTACTTTTGGGTGGATTATTTCTATTATACTGCCAACGATTATGATGCATGAGCTTAATAAAACTTAAGCAGAGCTTCTTTACAATATGGTTTTAGAGCTTGATTTAATGAAAATCAATGGATTCATGAACAAGAACAAATGATATGCAAGCGATAAAGGTAATGCCACCACCCAAGCTAAGGAGGACCCATCCTCTAAACCATAAAGGTTAACCCACTAAGTCTAGAATAAAGGAAACCATTTAATTAACAACCTAACTCGATTGATTAAATAAGATTTGAGAGAGCGTTTTGAGTAAATACGAAACTGCGCTTTTTCATTCAACCAAATGTTGCTATTACGAACTTGAAAAGAGCGGATTTATACTGTCCAAACCTTTTCCACCAAAAGGGAGGTTTCTTTCATGCATAGGAAACCTCTAAGCAAGCTTAAGCAAAGTAAAGTACAATTTAAAAACTTAACTAAACTAAACATGAGTGAGTCTAGTTAATACATAACTATACTAAACTCAGGCTTGAACATGTTTAATGAATGCTAAGAGATCCACTTGCACATGGTAGATAGAGAATAGTTGCTACTGCTGGTTACTTCACGTCAAGCCAATCAGAATGCAACCTGCTTTCGCTCTCTTTGTTTATTGTCCAACTTGGCTTCCAAAGCTACAAACTCTCCATGATGATGTTCCTGGTCATCTAAGGAGCCCAGAGAGCAAGTAAGCTGGTCACCAAACCCTTCATGCGAGGAAAATCAATCACAAAGTCAAAACAGGCTCTTAGTTTAGCACTAAAGTTGCTTAAGTTGGCTTTTCAAATCATACTTAATTTAGGCATGATTAAGTACCCTAGGATGTGAACAAACACCCCGAATAGAAAAATCGGTCCTAAATGAGGTTTTGATAGGAGAGTCAACTAGAATCTCAAAGCAGGCCAATAAGGAGCCAAAACTGCAAAGGTCAACTTGATGTGGCTAAACCACCAGGAAGAACTTGACTTAGCCTTGGTTTATCTATACGAACTGATATTGCAAAATGTTGACTAATACCGTAGACAAAAATATTGGTCCTAATTGAGGTCCAAGGTGCTGAGCCAATCCAAAACTCAAAACCAGGCAGAATTGATCCAACTCTATGATACTTGTTGTTTTGGAGCAATTGAGCACAATGCCTTAAACATAACAAAAAGTTGACTTAACCAAGTAAAACTAAACTCCCAAACAAAGCAGGACTCTCCCATAGGAAGGCTTACAAACATCACCTAAGACATTATCCAAAATGGTTCCCAATTCAGGGTTTGTAAAGGAGAACAAGGTTAAGATTTGAGTACTTAGAGCTTGGTTACCTTCTCTCCTTTTGCCATTGGCAACACCTTGCTCTTGTGAGTCTCTCGTGGTACTAGGCTCTACATCAACCTACCCCTGTTCAAGAGGATTTTCCCTCAAATCTAAAGGGTCTTCAAAGTTGTCCTCCACATAAGGACTTAGATCACCACATTAAAGGTAGCTAAAATAGCCATGTCCCCTAGAAGTTGGAGCATGTAGGCATTGTCTCCAATTGTCTCAATGCCCTTGAATGGACCATCCCCTCTTGACATGAGCTTGTTCTTTCTCATGGATGGAAATATCTCTTTCCCTAAATGTAGCCAAAATAGATCTCCAAGGCTAAACTCTAGGTGCTTGCGGTGCGTGTTTGACCTTGCTTTATAAGCTACATTTGCCTTCTCAATATGTCCCCTAACCTGCTCATCTAACTTCTTTATCTGTTTGGCTCTCACCTAAGCCTCATGGATCACTCTTGACTTACTTGGAATGGGCAACAAGTCAATAGGAGTGAGGGGTTAACTCTATACACACATTCAAAAGATGACTGTAATGTGGTATAAAAAGGAGCCCTATTATAAGCAAATTCAGCATGCAAGTCCTAATCTTTCAATCTCTTACTAACTAACCTCCTAAACAAAGTAGTGAGAGTTTGATTAGTTACCTCAGTTTGTCCATTAGTTTGAGCATGATAAGTTGTACTAAACAAGAGTCTAGTATCAAGCGGCTTCCATAAGCTCCTCCATAAGTCAGATAGGAACTTGGAATCCCAATCAGAAACAATGGTTTTAAGCACACTATGTAGCCTAGTGATCTCTTTGAAATAGAACTCAACAATGTAGGAGGCATCACTGGTTTTGCAACATTGAATGAAATGAGTCATCTTAAGGACCTGTCCACAACTACCATGATTGCATCTTTTTCCCTTTGAGTCCTAGGGAGGGCTACAATGAAATCCATACTCACATCATCTCAAGGCTTCATAGGTATGGACAGTGGGATGTACAAGCCTTGGTGGAATCGACTCTTGGCCCTGTGACAAATAGAACAAGCTACGACGACCTTATGCCCATCTCCTCCCGTCTTAGGCCAATAGAAATGCTCCTTGAGAATGTCAATTGTATTGTTTAGGCCAAAATGGCTAGTTGGAGCACGACCATGAGCCCCTTGGACTAATGGCTCTCTCACAGGGCTTCTTGGAATAAAAGTTTATTGCTCTTGAATAAATAACCCTCTTAGATGGTATAGGATCTATCCCCTGGAATCTCTTGTAACAACTCCTTGAAATCTGGATCCTCTTTGTAAAGTCCCTAAATGGAGTGAAATCCAAGGACTTTAGCTCCAAAACAGAAAGTAATGCATAGCTCCTTGAAAGAACATCTAAAACCAAATCATACTTCCCACTATTGTGCTTGTAAGTAAAGTCGAATAACTATAGAAACTCCACCTGTTTGGCATGTCTTAGATTCAACTTATGTTGTCCATTAATATAGTTGGGTGCTTGGTGATCCGAATGTAAGACAAAGGACCTAAGCTTGAGGTAATGACCCTAATGAGTCAAACCCCTCATAGTAGCTTAGAATTCTTTGCCATAGGTGTTGTTATTGCTTCTAAAGTAATTGAGTTTCTCATAAAAACTTGTTAGGATAAATTTGAGTGATAAACAAAAAGCCACAATGGTACAACTTTCGCCGTAGTACTTGAGGGTCGTGTTCTCGGGAACGATGGAAGAGATTAAGGTCACTAAGCAGAAAATTAAACTAGTCTAGCACCATTCTAAATTAATTAAAATAGTGAATAACTGAGATTAAAACTTATAAACAAATCAAATTCTAAATATTCCCTAGATATTTGCAAACTCTAACATTCTTTAACTTTTATAAAACATCAAAACCCAACTCAACCACATAAAAGGAGTAAACCTAATACTCAAGACTAACATAATCCAACATAGTGAACATCTAAACTAGACCTCTTAAGCTAGAAATAAGAATGAACTCCATTATCCGATGCTATTAGAAACGAAAGCGAAAGCAACAGCAACCAAAAACATAATCAAGCTTATACATCTAGGAAAATAATTAAGCCAAGCTTGAAATGAGCAATATAAGTGATTCAAATAAAGCCACAGAAGAACAAAACTCTATTAAAACTTCATCAAAGACCAAAACAGGGGAGGGGAATCCGAGAGCAAAACACAACCAACAACCATCACCAAACCTAATTAGAACATTATCACCTTAACTAAGCAATTTACATCAACTATCCACTCACAACCATCGATTAATGCAAGTTAAATTCAAGCCTTTCAAGTTACTGGCATCACAAACAGAATCTTGCTACTGGGAAGGGGGAGGAAACCGAAAACAGAACACGACCAACCACTAACAACTTAATCAACTTATGCTAAATCACATCATCATCATCAATACTAGGTTTAAAAATCATAGAACATCATCAACAACAATCAAAATTACTTCAACCATCACATCCCAGCAAAACCCAGCAGAATCCAGAACAACAAAATTTAGCAATCTTGAATCAAAATACAACAGTAGCCCAGAACAACAACCCTAGCTATGGATGAATTCGAACCAAACCAAAGAAACCAATAGCAGAATCTCAGTTATTATAGATCATAAACACGCCCCAATCCAGCTAGAGAAAACTCTAATATTCTAAATTAAAATGAGCATTACCTAAATCAGATCATAATCAAAATTAACCAAACCAATAGCATAACATGAGAACTGAGCAGCAGGGGAAGGGGATTTCAAACCTAGCCTCAATCCAGTTTCAATTGCCACCAAAGAAAATAGCAGAATCACCATAAACACGCCCCTAATTCAGGGTGAAGCAGGGGAGCAAGAGAGCATGAACAGCCAAAACAATCCCACCTATGGATGAATTCAAGACCCAAAAATCGTAAACTTCAACTAATCGAAAACCAAACTGAAAACAACCCTCAATTTCATGAACTACAACTAAGAAACGTGTAAATGAGGCATAATTACATGATTTTGAAACCCAGAATCTACCTAACACAAAAACCCTAATCCTTAAAATCGAAAAAAACATATGAACTTCGAGAAAATAATTGGCAAAATTAAACTAACTAAAACCTAAAGATTATCTAACCCCTCTTCTGGAACTAGCCTTTGCGATTTATACCAGTGCTCCTTCAATCTTCATCGTCCGTCTTCGAGACGGGTGGGCAGAAGATAGAGTGTTATGTTGGCGTTTGAAGCGTGGATTATAGGGTGGACGAGGATGGAAATGGTGGTGTGCTGGCTTGCTTGAAGAGGGACAGATAGGATCGAAGAAAGAGAGATGAGATGAGAATGGAGCTGAGCAATGGAAGAGATGGGGAGGGCTACCGGGTTTCAGGGTCTTTGGGGTTTATGGGACTGAGAAGAAGGAGAGAGAAGAAATTGAGAGGGGGAGGGGTTAATGAGGGTCACGTGCATGGCATGCTGGGGAGGGAAATGGGCCGGTAGATTAGGTTGTCTTTTCCTTTTTTTTCCTCTTATTTTCAATGGGATGAAACAGGAAATGGGCCTAGCGATTTAGGTCAAGCTTGAGTCAAGTCGGCCCAGTTCTTCATTTCCAGCATTTTCAGTAATTTTTCTTGCATTTTTGCATAATTATTCTCATGTTGTTCAGAACCTACAAAACAAGATAAAATCAAGTAAAAACCTAAAACTAATGATTATAACAAGCATAAAACATATGTAAACGTATCATAAAAATAATAATTTTTTAGCACGAACAACATACGATACTTTTATACCTGATTCTTATTTTGCTCATTTCATTTGTCACTAGTTTAGTTATTTCTTGATATTCAAAAATCCAAAAAAAATTAGAAAAGTTAAAATCCAAAAAAATTAGAAAAACTTCAAAATCATTAAAAATTAGAAAATCTTCAAAATTGGAAAAAAAAATTTGAAAAATTTGAAAACCACTAAAAAAGGGTTATGTTGAAGTTTTGAATTTGGTTTTTGAGGGACTATTTTATTTGTGTTTAGAAATTGATAAACCTTATGACTTGGTTACTTTTTGTGTGTAAATAGTCTTTAGGGTTGAGTAACATTTTAATTTGATTTTGTGTTTGCCATAAGAAAAAAAGAAAAACAAATAGAAAATTCAAAAATCCAAAAAAAAAGAAAAAGAAAAGACCAAAAATAAGATTTCTTTTTGGTGAATGTGTGGGGTTTGTATGATTAGTTGGGTTAGAGACCCTGAAAATCAAAGACTTGTTAGGAGTGAGCCCGACCCTGACTTAGAACCCGAACTTGAAGCCAAGCTTGAGTTAGAAAAAATAGCACAAGAAAGGACTACTTAGCCATCATGTTTTGTTATGCCTAATCTTGCACCAAATGTGACTTTCGAATTGAAACCCCATTATACTCAGATGCTCCCTAAATTCACAAGTTTAGAGGATGCTTATTTGTTTTTGAGGGCATTCGAAGAAGTTTGCTCTATGATGCATTTCCCTAATATTCCCATTGATGTTGTGCGAATGAAATTGATTCATTTTGCTTTGAAAGATTCTGCTAAACGATAGATGTATGGCTTGGCTGCTAATTCTGTTAATTCTGGTAGTGATTTTGTAAGATTGTTCTTAAGAAAATATTTCTCTAATGCCAAGACTGATAAGCTGAGGAATGAAATCAATCAATTTATGCAACTTGATAGGGAATCATTTTGGAAATATTTTGATAGATTCAAAACTTTGTTGGCCCAATGTCCCCATCATGGTTTAGACCAAGCACGTTTGTGTCAGATTATATATGAAGGACTTGACGGATAGACTAGGACTATGGTAGAGTCCATGTGTCAGGGTGGCTTTCTTTCTAAGAACCACATAGCTGCTTAGGAGTTTTTAGAGGACTTGGCTGAGAAAACCATGCCGTGGCAGACCGCTCATGATGACAGCCTGAGTTCTAGGTTTGCAAGGGGTGGTTTGCATTCTGTCTCTGATATTAGCCACTTAGAGTCTAAGATTGCTATTTTAGAAAACACGATGAAAGGATTGTCTCCCCAGATGTCCCTTCTATCTCAGACTTCTATAGCGTCTTGTTCTCATTGTCAAGCCCTACATCATTCATTAAGTATCTGTCCTTATTTTGCTCATCAGTTAGCAACTGAACAGGAGCAAGCAAGTATGGATTTCTAGAGACCTAGGAATGACTCATTCTCTCCTTATTACAACCCAAGGTGGAGGAATCACCCTAAATTTTCATGGAATAGTAGACCTAATGCTGTGGTTCCTAATTCTCAACCTGGGATGTTTCTTGGAAACAACTCCCAGCCCATCTCTCATCCTTCACACTCTTTTCAGAGAACACTTTCTCAGGTGTGCCTAATACACCTAAACCTCCACATCCCATAGCTCAAGTTCAATCTCCTCCTAGTTATACTGATATTGATAAATTGGAGAGGAGAATCAATAACAATATGGAGAGAATTATTAATGCTAACATAGAAAGAATGATGACTGAACAGTTTTTCCAGTTAGTATCATCTTCTAGGGAACCAGGTACTTTCCCGAGTCAACCTGAGGTGAATCCTAAGGGTCATGCCTCCTCTTCTTCTAATAACCCTAATGAACCTGTGAGGAAAGTGAATGCGGTTATATCTCTCCGTTCTGGTTGAGAGGTTGATAACTAAGTGAGAAATCCTAATGAACCTTGCAGGTATCCTCACCAATTCTTCCAGAATTCTTTCCTCTCTTCTACTCCAGAGACTGGTCTATCCAGTCAGTCAGGGGATACTCCTGATGGTGTTCCCAATGCTTCAGATAGTCCTTTCTCTCTTAAGTCACCTTCTAAAGAAGAGGAGCTCCAAGAAAAAGACTCATCTTGCTCAGCAAGTTCTTCACCTTCTAAGAGTTCTTTTCCCCTGCTTTTAAGAAAATCCAGATGCCTTTGCCTCCTTTCCCCCATAGGTTAAAGAAGAAAGATCAAGACCATATTAAGAATATGCGAGAGACCTTCTCTCAAGTTAAGATCAATATTCCCTTACTTGATGCTATTCAGCAAATGCATCCTTATGCTAGATTTTTAAAGGACCTATGTACTACAGAGAAAGCAACTAGTGTACCTAAGAAGGCTTTCTTAACTTCTGGTGTTAATTCTATCCTTTCTCAGATTCCAATGAAGTATAAGGATCCCAATTACCCTACCATGTCTATAGTCATAGGGGACCAACTCATTCACAGAGCACTGCTTGACTTAGGGGCTAGTGTTAACTTGATACCCTTTGCTGAGTATGAGAGGCTAGAGTTAGGTAAGCTGAAACCTACTAGGATGGTTATTCAATTGGCTGATAGATTGACGAGGGTACCGATGGGGATAGTTGAAGATGTGCTGATTAGAGTGGGGGAATTTATTTCCCCAATGGACTTTGTTGTGATTGAAACTGAGAAGGTGTCCAACTTAGCAAGTCAGGTTCCTGTGATTCTAGGGCTTCCTTTCTTGGGCACTACCAATGCCCTCACTAACTATAGAAATGGTATGATGAGACTGTCTTTTGGCAACATGGTTGTGGAATTGAACATCTTTAACATGCAAAGACAGCCTTCTGGATTTGATGAGATGGAATTTTCTACTCTTAACTAGGTAGGGGATTCTGTATTCGATGATGCTTTTGATGATGTATTTGCTACTGGGTATGAGTCATTTCTTATAGATGATGAGCCTGAATATGATGTGGTTGAGTTTGCGACTTGTGCTCTACTGCTAATTGTTTGCTCACTGCTATGTCTGAATCTGTTGCAAAATCTGTTTCCTGTGTTGCTCTTGAATTGAAATCCCTTTCTGATTCTCTTCAGCATGCATTCCTAGGACTCGATGAATCCTTACCTGTCATTATTGTTTCTGATTTGGATCGGGACCAAGAGAACAAGCTGAGTTCTTTACTTAGAGAGAACAAAGAAGCTTTAGGATCGACTTTAGGGGATATTAAGGGTATTAGTCCTTCTATTGTGCAACATAGAATTCATGTAGAGGACAATGCTTAGCCCTGTCGTGACCGTCAAGGGCGTTTGAATCCCCGTTTGTAGGAAGTAGTTAAGAAAGAAGTGTTGAAATGGTTAGATCATGGGATCATTTATCCTATTTCTGATGGTGAGTAGGTTAGCCCTGTTCAGGTTGTTCCTAAGAAGACCGGCATTACTGTGATTAGGAATGATAAGAACGAGTTAATCCCTACTCGAGTTCAATCTAGGTGGCGTGTGTGTATAGATTATAGAAAATTGAATGTCACCACTAGAAAAGACCATTTTCCCCTTCCCTTGTTGGATCAGATGCTAGAGAGGTTAGCTGGACATTCATTCTATTGCTTTTTAGATGGATATTTTGGTTATACCCATATTTCTATTGCTCCTGAGGATTAGGAGAAGACGATCTTCACTTGTCCATTTGGAACATATGCCTTTAGAAGAATGTCGTTTGGATTGTGTAACGGCCCCTGCTACCTTTCGAAGATGCATGATTTGTATTTTCTCATATTTAGTTAAGCAATGTATGGAAATTTTCATGGATGGATTTTTTGTATTTGGATCTTCTTTTGATGATTGCTTGTCTAATATGAGAAAAGTATTGGAAAGGTGTATGGAGAAAAATTTGACTTTGAATTGGGAGAAATGTCACTTCATGGTTAAAAAGGATATAGTCTTAGGACATATTATTTCCCAAGATGGAATTGAGGTAGACAAAGCTAAGACTGACCTGATTGTTAATCTTCCCCCTCCCACCTGTGTGAAAGAGGTGTGGTCTTTTCCTTAGACATGCTAACTTTCATCATCGTTTCATTTAGGATTTCAACAAAATTGCAAAGCCTTTGTCCAATCAGTTAGCTAAGGATGTGCCATTTCATTTTTCTGAAGAGTGTCATGAGGCATTTTCTAAGCTTAAGAAGGCCTTAACCTCTACTCTTATTCTTCATCCTCCAATTTGGGAAGAATCATTTGAATTGATGTGTGACGCATTTGATTATGCTATTGGGGTTGTGTTAGGACAACGTATTGATAAGAAACCTCATGTTATTTACTATGTTAGTCACACATTGAATGATGCCTAGCTGAATTACATTATTACTGAGAAAGAATTTTTGGTTGTTGTCTTTGGTTTTGAAAAGTTTAGATCCTATCTGATTGGGTCTCATTTGATTGTTTATACTAACCACTCTACCCTTAAGCACCTTCTTTCTAAGAAGGATGCTAAACCTAGACTTGTGAGATGGATTCTGCTTTTGCAAGAATTTGAATGTGAAATCAAGGATAAAAAAGGTTCTAAAAACCTTGTAGCTGACCATCTGTCTAGGATCATCTTTGATAAAAAGAATGAGTCCAGTATTTCTGAGTGCTTCCCGGACGAGCAATTGTATGTTGTTTACCGTGATCCTTGGTATGTTGATATTGTGAACTACTTAGTTACTGGTAGGATCCCTGAGGGTTGGACTAAGAATGACAAAGATAGATTCTTCCACCTTGTGAAGTTCTTTATTTGGGATGACCTCTATCTTTTTAAGTACTGTTCTGACCAAGTCTTTAGGAGGTGCATTCTCGACCATGAGGTGAGAAGTGTCCTTTCTTTTTATCATGACCAGGCATATGGGGGACATTTTAGTGGTAGGAAGACAACAGCAAAGATTCTTCAATGTGGTTTTTATAGGCCAACTTTGTTTAAAGATGCATTTGAGTATTGCAAGAGTTGCTCTAGATGCCAGCAGTTGGGTAGGATAAGCAGGAAAGATATGATGCCACTGAACCCCATCATTGTGGTGGAGGTCTTTGATATATGGGGCATTGATTTTATGGGACCATTTCCACCATCTTTTGGGAATGAGTAGATTTTGTTAGCTGTGGATTATGTTTCTAAATGGGTTGAGGTCATCCCTTCTAGGACCAATGAAGCTAAAGTGGTTATGAAATTTCTTAGGGAGAATATCTTTGCTCGATTTGGTATGCCCCGAGCTATCATTAGTGATCAGGGCACCCATTTTAATAATAGATCTTTTGATGCCTTACTGAAGAGGTATTCCATAGTCCACAGGCTTGCTACTCCCTACCATCCTCAAACCAGTGGCCAGGTTGAAGTGTCCAATTTGTAGATTAAGTAGATTTTGGAAACGACAGTAAGTAGGCATATGAAAGATTAGACTGATAAGCTGATAGATGCTCTTTAGGCATATAGGACGGCTTTCAAAGCTCCCTTAGGTATGTCATCTTATAGGGTAGTTTATGGTAAGCCTTGTTATTTACCTGTGGAGGTAGAGCATAAAGCTTGGTGGGGCATTAGGAAGCTTAATTACGACTTAACTAAGGCAGGACAAGAGAGACGACTACAACTGAGTGAGCTTGATGAGATTACAGGTGAAGCTTATGAGAGTGCTCGGCCGTATAAAGAGAGGGCAAAGTTGTTTCATGATCGACATATTTTTAGAAAGGAATTTGCCCCGGGAATGAAAGTACTCTTATATGACTCTAGGCTCCATCTGTTTCCAGGGAAATTGAGGTCCCGATGGATGGGCCCTTATATTGTCTCACATGTTTTTCCCTATAGTGCAATTGAAATTCAGTATCCTCAGATTGGTACCACATTCAAAGTGAATGGCCAGCGTTTGAAGCAATTTTTAGAGCTGCGAGCCAAGAAGATGTGGAGTGTCTGATACTCCATGAACCTATCCATGGCTAGTGATTGAGATCTAAAATAGCTTGGGTATACTTGGCACCTGACCTGGTTTGCTAGAAACTTTATCTTTTCTCTCTCTTTCTTTCTCTCTCTTCTTCTTGCTTTGTTTCATCCCAGTTTCTTTTTGTATAGTTGACTGTTTTTCTTTCCCTATGATTGGTTGTTTTGTTTTTTAGTCTTGTTTTTGAGCATATGTTGCTTTTTAGATTTTTTTTCTTTTGATCCTCTTGTGTCTGTTCCACCCCCAATGAAGACATTGTGAAGTTTTGGTGTGTGGGTGGGGTACCCATGTGTACATATTTTTGTTTGAAAATTTTTTGAAAAATCCAAAAAAAATAATTTTGCTTTTGTTTTGGGTAACGTTTGTACTATGTCTAATTGGCTTGAATCTCCTGTGCTTCGGTTATTAGCTTGTGTATAAGTAGGATGTGCATGAGAAGTCTCCAACGTCAGTGTGATATTCTAAGCCCTAGTTCTAACCCCACTGTTCAATATAGATTGTGTAATTCAATCCTTGTTTATTCTTTCATTATTATCTTTAGGACTTAGACTTCCATGAATGATTCTCCTACTAGCTTGTGACACGATTACTCTGGAAAAAAATGGATGAAAAGTGTATTATAAATAAAGGAAAAAAAAGAAGAAGAAACGTGATGAAATAAAATTTGGAATGACAAGTATCCATTTGAGGCATGCGCTACTAGGCATTACCCTTTGAGGTACGTGCTACTGGGTGTTACCCTTTGAGGCAATATTGCTACTGGGAAAGCTTGCTTCCAAAGTTAGTATGATAACAATGTAGTTATGTCAGCCAAGTGGGATTGAGTCTAATTTTGGTAAATCTAAGCCTTTGGATGATGATACACTTGTACATGAGCACTAGGATGGATTCAGAATCTTGATGTACAATGGGGTGAATAATTAGTGCTCTGATGTCATCTATGAGGTAGAGGGCTTTGAAGTACATTCTGTGTATATGCATGTCAATAACTTGGTTACATGGGTGATTTAGTTGATTAGAATGTGCCCATATCTTTCCTTAATTTTGTACATATTAGCTTTGGAAAGAACCCAAAAAGATTTTCTTTTATTTTTGAAATAATGTTTGTGGGTAGTTCATTTGAAAACCCTCACGAGACCTAACTCGTCCACTTGGGAGACAGAGGGGTTTAAAGGGCTTGTTGCATATGCTAAATGCAACCGTGATTCCTATAACAGTGAGTTTGAATTTTCTTTTTTTTCTTTTTTTCTTTTTCTTTTAGTTAGTTCAATTATTTTACTCAAGGACGAGCAAAATTTTGGTGTAGGGGCATTTGTTTGTGCCAAAAATGTGTAATTTTTTGGATACTTTTATACCCGATTTATGTTCGTTATAATCGTTATTTTCATATTTTTATTTGATTTTATTTTGTTTTGTAGGTTCTGAACAAAATGAGAATAATTATGGAAAAATGATGAAAAATGCCAGAAATGAAGAACTTGGCCAAATTTACTTGACCTAATCCCAAAAGCTCGGTTGTTTAGCCTAAAGAAAAGAAAAAAATGAAAATAAAACCTAAAAACAATCTACCTAGCTCGCGTGCCCGGTACGTGACTTGTAAAACAACCCCCCCTTTTAACTTCTTCTCTTTCTCCTTCTTCTCGGTTCTAGAAACCAGACCCCTAGACCCTGAAACTCGAAGCCCTCCACCATTTCTCCATCTCCATTCTCATCTCCTCTGTCTCTCTCTTCGACCTTATCTAGCAAAGCCAGCACACCACCATTTCCATCCTCATCCACCCCGCAATCCACGCAACGAACGCCAGTGAAGCACTGTATCCTTTGCCCACGCGTCTCGAAGATGGACGGTGAAGATTGAAGGAGCATTGGTATAAATCGCACAAGCTAGCTCTAGAAGAGAGGTTAAACGGTTCTAGGTTTACTTAATTTAATTTTTGAATCTTCTTTTTATAAATTCAGGCGCATTTTCTTTTCAATTTCTAGGGTTAGGGTTTGATGTTAGTTAGGTTGAGGGTTTCGGATTTTTATGTAATTCGTTCCAGTTTTGTTAATTTATGGCCGATGTTCATGAATTAAGCTACAATTGTAATAATTTGGGCTCACGTTTGGTTGAGTTCATCCGATTTCGTCCCCTACCATGTTCAGTTTTGTGAAATGACAATGGCATTGCAGCCATTGTTGGTATTTACGGGCTGAGCTGCAAAGCAAGGAAGCTCCCGTTTGGTTTGCTTCTTCCCTTCCCCAATCTTTAGTTTTGTTTGAAGTGTTGAAGTGGGGTGCTAAATTAACACGGCTAACCGAGCTATTTATGCCATCTCCTTGCACTTTCTCGGTTTGCTCTCTTCATCTCTAACTTATCTCTCAATTGTTCAAATTCTTGCTGATCATAGTTAGTTCAATTTAGGCTTGATGATTATGATTTGAATCGTTGATCCGCTTTGTTTTGGTCGAATGATGATGCTGGCTTGATGCATTTTCTTTGCTCTAGTCTTGGTTTGGCTGATAAACATTGATCTGATTTTAGGGATAGAATATGATGGGTTTGTGATGATCTGTCCGAATATTGGTGTGTCTGCTCAGATGTTTAATGTTTACATTTGAATGGGTGATTTGAATGTTTTGAATGGTGCTGATTAGTTTAGCCCGCTTTTGAGTGCTTAATTGCTTTGTTGGTGATTAATTCTCCAATTTTGGATAATTGTTGAAGGTCAAGGTTGCTTGGTAAAAGGTGTTGGCTGGAGGATGATTTTAGATTCTGGGTTTTAACTTTAGTAGAATGATGTTGATATATTAAACTCATTTGTAGGGTTTTGTTTGATTGCCTAGGTTTAGGTCATTTAGGTTGCTTATGTTTATTAGAATGTTTAGTCAAATGTGTAGTCAAATGTTCAGTTAAATTAAGGCATTAGTTCGCTTTGAAAGGTTTAAATTGGTCTAGTACAGATTAACTAGTTAATTCACCCTTTTCTATGAGCATAATCTTGACCATCATTCCCGTTGACACGACCCACAAGTACTACAGTGAAAGCTGTACACTTGCGGCTTTAGTTTAAAATCAAAATTTATACCTAACAGCAAGACAAAGGACATAAGCTTGAGGTAATGACCCTAATGAGTCAAACCCCTCATAGTAGCTTAGAATTCTTTACCATAGGTGTTGCTGTTGCTTCTAAAGTAATTGAGTTTCTCACTACAATACGCAATGGGCCTCTTGGATTAGACTAGGATAGCTCTAATCCCCACTCCACTTGCATCACACTCTAACTCGAACAAGTCCTCAAAGTTTGGAAGGGCTAAAACCCGTGCTTGGCATAACTTCTGCTTGGTATCTTCAAAGGCTCTGTGGGTAGCCTTTGTCCACTTAAATGATCCCTTTTTCATGCACTCAGTGATTGGAGCCATGATATATCCGAAATTCTTGATTAATGTCCAGTAAAGAAAAGATAAATTGTGACAACTTCTTACCTCCATGACTGTCTTAAGTTGAGGCCGAGTTTCGATAGCCTTCGTCTTGCTTTGATCTACTGGGATATCCTTGCCTGAAACCACGTATCGAAGAAAAATGAGATGTGGTGTGAAGAACTTGCACTTCTCGATTTGTATAAAGTTTTTGCTCTCTCAAAACTTACTTCAAATGCTGTTTGTGTTCTCTCTCATTTTTGTTGTAAACCAAAATACCATCAAAGTACACAACAACAAAGTGATTAATAAAAGGTTTAAGCACCTCATTTATTAGTCTCATGAAAGTATTAAGAGCATTAGACAAACCAAATGGTATTACAAGCTACTCATACAAGCTTTGCTTGGTTTTAAAGGTTGTTTTCCATTCATCCCCATCCCTCATTCTGATTTGGTGGTACCCACTTCTTAAGCAATCTTGGAAAACAATTTAGCACCATAAACTAATCAAGCATATCAATAAGCCTAGGAATGGGGTACCTATACTTGATCGTGATATTATTAATAGAATGGTTTTTCACACTCATTCTCATGGTTCCATCCTTCTTTGGTACAAGCAAAGTTGGGACAGAACATGGACTTGTGCTTTCTCTAATGTACCCACTATCAATAAGCTCGTTCACTTGACATTGGAGCTCCTTAGTTTCCATGGAATTACACCTATAAGCTGGTTTGTTAGGGAGATAAGCTTTGAGCAATAGGTCCATTTGGTGCTCAATGCCTCTAATTGGAGGCAAACTCAGGGGTGGGTCATTAGGAAGAACATCCTCAAACTCATGTATAAGAGGTTGAGATAAAGGATGCAAAGATGTCTCTCCCTCTCCTTTTTTGAACATCGGTAAGGCATAAACTATTTCACCATTACTTATGAAACTCTCAACCCATGTTTCACCCAAAAACAAGGCCTTCTTACTTGTGTTTTCCTCCCCATATGTCTTAATGCTAGGTTAGACTTAGTTAGTGGGAAAAGGAGCTGAGTTAGCTACAACCCTTGACTTCTTAGAAGTAGGTGTTTGATTTTCCATGGTGAAGAGCACCCATATCAAACTGTCATGGTGTAGCAAGTGGCACATAACAAGCATCCATTGGTAAAACATCACAAAGCACCTCATCTTTAAAACTACCAATGGAATAAGCAACTAAGGCTTGTTTAGTCATGTGAACTTCGTTACGTCTTTTAGCCATTGGAGTGAATAGGGTTGTGGATGTTTGACAGTAAGTAGCTTAAGTTTTTCAATCAAATGGACTCAAACAGCATTAGTATAACTTCCTCCATCTATAATCAAACTACATGCCTTGCCTTGGATAGTACACCGTGAATAAAGGAGGTGGTCTCTTTGGCTCTCCTCCTTAGAACTTTCCACGGTGTGGAGGATCCTTTGGAGAATAAGGAGTTCCCCCACATTCCAACCTAAAACAGTAGCTTTCTCCTCTATTTCTTCATCTTTTTCACTTGCTTCTCGAGTGATTTGATCAATCTCCTTGACGGTGAGTGCTCTCTTATTTGGGCAATCAACTTGGAAGTGCCTATATCTTTAGTATTTGAAGCATCTTTTGCCATCTAGATTCTTAGGGAACTCTTTAACAATGCCCTTGCCCTTATCCTTATTTTTGTCTTCTTTAGATGGGATCTCAGCCTTAGGAGCATAATAGGGCTTAGTTTGAGAATTAGACCATGAGTATGAGCTAGTAAAAGGCCTCTTGTTCTTAGAGTGCTTCTCCAATTTGATGGCTAATTTGCAAACATCTTCAAAGGTCCAGTAAGGTTATAAATCAACATTTTTAGCTATTCTCGGGTCAAGGCCGTTTATGAATCTCACTATGCTTTGTTCTGGTTGTTCATCCAACCACTGTGAATTTAGAGTTCAAACTCACAAATTTACTGCTCTACACTCATTCTGGCTTGGTACAAAGCTAACACCGTTAGGTATAGATCATGCTTGTACTTATTAGGAAGAAACTGTTTATGTATTAGTCTCTTCAGTTTGAACCAAGTTCTGATCCATGACTTCTCATTCTAGGCTCTTTGTCTTTAGTGTTTCATACCAAAGAAAAGCATACTTTTTAAGCTGAAAACAACAACCTTGAAAGCTTTCTCTTCATAGTACTCCTTGATCTCGAAGAACCTCTCCAAAGATTGGATACTCAAAATAGAGATCCTGATTTAAGTTATCTTCGAACTCAAGAGGGTCAAATTCATGTCCCCTTAATCACCTCTGGGTTGTCTAGGCTATCTTCTCCTCCTCCTAGGTGAATTTTCAGTTTGGGAAGAAGAAGATTGAGTTTATGAAGATTCATCCACTTAAAACTCATAATTTCTCCTCCTTCCTCCTCTAGGATCATCTCTAAGTCTAGCCAAGACTTCATTCAATCTGGTTGTCATATTAGCAGCCTAATTGGATATGTTATGATAATCCTAATGAAGTTAGTGGATGGGATTTCCCCTTCCTAATGGGAATTTTTCTAAATTAAGTCCATGAGGGACCCTTCATTGGGGAGAATTACTTTCCTCTTCCCTGACATGGATTAGGAATTTAGTAGGGGATCTCGTGAGGAATTTGGTTCTTTTGTAGCTAGGATTGTGTTTAGGCTGACTTGGGTTCTTTGTAAAGTCAATGGAATGTAATGGGCATAAATCACATTGCAAACTTGGTGAAACAGAAAGAAAACAACGCTCATCAGGGTTATGCTACAATATCACCTTGATGCATGAGCATAACAAAACTCTAGCATAGATTCTTTGCAATCTGGTTCTAGAGCCTGATTCAATGAACATCAATAGAGTCATGAATAAGAACAGATGATATACAAGGGATAAAGGCAATGCCACCACCCAAGCTAACGAGGAATGCACCCTCTAAACAATAAAGGCTAAGTCACTAAGTCTAGATTAAAGGAAACCACGTAATTAGCAAACTAACTCAAATTGATTAAGTGAGATTTGAGAGAGAATTTTGAGTAAACACAAAACCATGGCTTTTCATTCAACCAAATGTTGCCATTACAAAATTGAAAAGGGAGACCTTATTCTGTCCAAGTCTTTCCCACTAAAAGAGAGGTTTCTTTCATGCTTAGGAAACCTCCAAACAAGCCCAAACAAAGTACAATGTAATATGAAAACTAAACTAAACTAATTATGTGAGTGAGTCTAGTTAATACATGTGTAACTATACTAAACACAAGATTGAACATGTTCAATTAACACTAAGAGTTCCACTTGCACATAGGAGAGAGACAAATGGCTACTGTTGTTGGTTACTTTATGGAAAGCCAATCGGAATGAAACTTGCTTTCTCTCTCTTTGTTTATTAGCCACCTTGATATTCAAACCTGCAAACTCACCATGATGATGTTCCTAGTCATCCAAGGAGCCAAAGGAGCAAGTAGATTGGTCACAAACCCTCCATGTGATGAAAGCCCATTGCAAAGTCAAAACAGGTTGTTTAGAGCTTAATTAGCCGAGTTAAGCACTAAACTTGCTTTAGTTGGTTCTTCAATTCATACTTGATTTAGGCCTGGTTTTTATACATGGTTAGATACCTTAGGATGTCAATAAACACCCAAAATAGAAAAATCAGTCCTAAATCCTAAATCAGGTTTTGATAGGAGAGTCAACTAGAATCTTAAAGCGGGTTAATAAGGAGCTAAAACTGCAAAGGACAACTTCATGTAGTTGAACCACCATGAAGAACTTGCCTTGGCCTTAGTTTATCTACATGGAATATTACTTCAGGATGTTTACTAACATCCTAGACAAAAAGATTGGTCCTAAAGGAGGTCTAAGGTGGTGAACCAACCAAAAACTCAAAACTAGCTAGAATGGATCCAATTTTGTGATACTTGTTGTTTTGGACCAATTGAGCAAAATGCCTTAAACATAACACAAAAATGACTTGACCAAGAAGAACTTGACTCCTTGGGGAGTCCAACAAAGTAGGACTCTCACAGAAGAAGGCTTACAAACATCACCAAAGACATTGTCCAAAATAGTACCCAATTCAGGGTTTGTAAAGGAGAATAAGTTTAAGATTTAGTACTTAGAGCTTGGTTACCTTCTCTCCCTTTGGCGTTGGCAGTACCTTCGTCTTGTGAGTTTCCCATGGTATAATGCCTTGCATCAAAGTCTGACTCATTAAAGAGCTGAGGTGGCAATGACAAAGTCTGATGTGTTATTTTTGGATGAATAAAAAGAAGAAAAAGTCTATATTGACCTTATTTTGAGCACAGCCTGATTGATCTCTTTTTTTTATAGCACATTAGTTGTCCCTCCTCCCTCTCTGTCCTTCTTTTCAGCAATGATGATGATGGTAATAATAATAATAACTTTTGTACACTCATATTAGTGATAATTTCTCTAACTCTATTTCCTCCAGTGCAATCTCTTTATTCCTCTTTTTGTTTAACTAGCGCGCCTAAACCCTTGTTCTTGCAACCTGACCTATAGCTAACCATCGTCTAGATCCACTATAGACGTTGACTGCAGACATGAGATCATTGTACTCTAGCAATTTTCATTCACCCCTGGTTTGAGCAATTGGCTGGCAATCGAGCAATTCAAATGAATATTCTCTTTCTTATCCATTCCCCCAACTCTAATTATCTGGCTTAATCTTGGGAATTATTGCACCTAGATTGTTGCCAATGAACAAAGGCAATGCTTTTCTGTCCATGGTTGAGCCTCATTGGTGGCGGATCTGGAAGACACAGTTTGGGCTTTTTTTTGAAGAGAATAGAGAAAGATGCACATTGGTACTTATTGTGGCCCAACAATGGAGTGTACAACCGTAACATACGACAACGAATGCAGTGATGGTGTCGCTGGATTAGCAACAACACTTGATAAGGTGACACCGATGCATTGGGTCACATGACTCATTTGGGAGAAATAAGATGGTATTAGATTGAGGTAGAAAGAGCCTAGGTAGCATCAGGGCCACATTATTAAGCTCACTGTCACCTCACCGCTTTCTCACTAACAACTGACGATTTCGGTGGCCAACTAGACAGTGGCTAGTGAATGCCTGGGTGGGTAGGGTGGGAGTAATGTTTCAAAAAAATGGAGAAACTTTTAGGGAGAAAATTCTTCACAGACACATATACACACACAAATATATATATATATATATATGTGTGTGTGTGTGTGTGTGTGTGTGTGTGTGTGTGTGTGTGTGTGTGTGTGTGTACACACATGTATGTATATGTGTATATATATACATACATATATATATATTTATATGTATGTATGTATGTATGTATGTATGTATGTATGTATGTATATATCTGTGTGTGTGTGTGTGTAAACACACACACACACGCACATTCATATATATAGACACACACACGCACAAATGCACATGCACAGATGCACACGCACACACACTGATAAGTGCATATCATTTTAAGGGTATTTTGCTGCATTTTCAAAGAGAATTGTGTGCTTTATGACATAATTTATACTTATATTCTCATTTTATGCTTAGGTATGGTCCTTTGATGATATTTTCAGGATTGTAGACCATTAGAGCCAGTATTTGACCCTTATTTAAGTGAATGTTCACCCCCATGGATGCCCCTGAGTTGCCATACCCGTGGAGCAAGAGAAGAGTAAAAGAATTCGATTCCCTCCAAGAGGGTCCAACTGTGGTGGATGCCACGGATTGTGGTAAGCCTATAACTGCTACCCTCTTCACCTTCCTTTGTTGTGTGGCTGAGGATGCTCCGTTTGCTGCTTAAAAGGCGTGTTCTAAGGCAGAAAAGAGAAGAGTTGGAGAGCAACCATAGCCATTTTCACTACTTCTCTCACATCTTTCTCTTAGTTAAGTTTAGTTTTAGTTTAGTTTAGAGGTTTGAAAGGAGAAGCTCTGTTCTTGGAGGCTTGAAGATTGTTGCACAATTCAAGGGCTGCCATAGTTGCAAAGTTTTCCTTCCTTCCTCTAAATTTGTTCTTAAACTCTTGTTTCTATTGAATTAGAAATATGAGTAAGTAGTTTTATCTAATATAGGGGTTTGTTAGAAATAGTACTGTAGTTGGATCCCTTATCTTTGAAATCTTATGCTTATTTCATGTTTGAAATTATTCATGTCTATCTTGAAATTGGAATGTTGTCAGTGGAATTCGGCTAATCTTGCTTGTTTATGTTAGATAATTGAGTGAAGTACTGAAAGGTGAAACTCACAACTCGATCGTCTTGATAGAACTTGATTTAGGGAAACTTAAGAGAGAATTACTTGTTAAGAGGAGACTTAGCATTCATAGATCGTCAACCTAGACTAAGTTAAAGAAACTTGAGAGAGTGTTCATTGAATTTGTTTAGGTAATTTAGTTTATTTCGTAAGAAAGAATTAAATTAAACTCGATTGCAATTCCTTGAATCTTTCAATCTATGAAAAGTGCATGCCTAATTCTATGATCCAACCCTTTACTTGGTGAATCAAATTCCTAGATGCTTTACCTTGATGAAATTTCCAAATAGTTAATTAGTTTATTTAGCCCAACCCAATGAAAGAATTGATCACTTAGCAATTTCAATAGGTCAGTGACTCGATAAATTACTTTGGTTCCTGAGGACAATCTTTTAATCTATACTACGACACCAGTGTGCTTGCAGACGTGTCAAGTTTTTAACGCCGTTGTTGGGGACTAAATTGTTAACTATTGAGTTAGTCTTATGAAATTGACTGTGTGTTTTACTTTATTTTTGTTTTCCTTTTCTTTTTGATTGCGTTGGTAGTGTTGGTGATTGTGCTTGTAAGAATCTCCCCCTGTTTATGCGAAGTCCAATTCTATACGAACTCGATCCTGAGATTGAGAGGGCTTTCTGTTTAAGGAGGAAGAAGCAAATGCTTGAGGAACAAGGAAGCAAGGCTAGAAGAACCTCACCAAATGTGGCGGGTGGAGGAGGTGATCAAAGAATGACACTTAGGAATTTTGTTACCCCATGAGTCCAAGGCATCGCCTTAAGCATCACTTGTCCTAACGTTGAGGCAAATAATTTTGAGCTCAAGCCGGCTATTAGTTCTTGGTACAATAATCCCAATTTGGAGGCACCCCGTTGGAAGATTCGAACTTACACTTCTCTATTTCTTTAGAGGTGTGTGACACATTGAAGCTCAACGGAGTCTCCACCAATGCCATTCAACTGCGGCTATTTCCCTTCTCACTTAGGGATAAGGCAAGAGCATGGCTGCATTCTTTGTCTTCAAGATGCATCACCACATGGGATGAGCTTACTAGAGCTTTCCTTGGCCAATTTCTTCCCACCAAGAAAAACGGTAAGTTTGAGGAATCAAATCACCAACTTTACCCAAAGGGATAATGAGACACTCTATGAGGCTTGGCAGCAGTTCAAGGACTTTTTGTAGTTGTGCCCTCACAATGGCCTTCAACGATGGATGATTGTTCAAACTTTCTACAATGGAGTGACCCAACCTTCAAGGTCCATCACTGATGCGACAACAGGAGGAACCTTGATGAATAAGATTGAAGATGAGGCCTGCAATTTAATTGAGGAGATGGCGCTCAATAATTTTCAATGGTCCAATGAACGAGGCCAATCCAAGCGAGTTGAAGGTAAGCTAGAGTTGGTGCACTTACTTTACTTAATGCCAAGGTAGATGCTATGACTCAAATATTAGAACGATTGAATGTGAATGCTGTAAATTCTAGTGCCCCTTCCCCATCATGTGAATTATGTGGTTCTATTGACCATTTGACTGAGAATTGCCAAGTTGGGAGTCCTTTTGCCCAAAATACTAGCGACCAAGTCAATTGTGTCAATAATTTCAACCCAAGATCGACCAATGACCCTTATTCTAACACTTATAATCTAGGTTGGAGGAACCATCTAAATTTCTCATATAGGCCTAACCCTGCCACAGTGCCCCAAATGAATGTTAGGCAACCCCCTAGATTTCAAAGACCTCTATTTCCCCAACAAGCTCCTCAAAAATCAAACCTAGAAGCCATGATAGAGAGTACGCTTTTGGCACAACAAAAGCAAGATTAGTATATAAAGCAATTAGCCTCTAAGGTTGATGTGCTTACAACTCATAACAAGATGTTGAAAGCCCAAATTGCACAATAAGTTAGCTCTTCGTCCATACCTCCGGGTAGACTCACAAGTAAATCTGAATCTAACCCCTGTGAGCACTGTAATTGTGTTACCTTGAAGGACAAGGTAGAGGACCCTAATAATCCTGAGGGCATACCACTAGAGGAAGGTAGAGAAATAATCATAGTTGAGAGTAAGGAGAGAAATGATGGCAGCAAGACTATAACATTCATAGAAAATGAAAGTTTAGAGATCCCCACTGTTTTTCCACTTAAGCTTCTTAACCCAGGTAGCTTTTCTATCCCTTGTCTCGTGGGAAAAGTGGAAATTGAAATAGCCTTATATGACCTAGGTCCAAGCGTCAGTTTGAAGTCATATTCTTTGTTTCATAAGCTTCATTTAGGGCCATTACAACATGCACCTTTTTCACTACAACTAGAAGACAGTTCTGAAATGCAACCTTTAGGAAAATCAGAGGATGTGCTAGTCAAATTAGGAGATATTTGGGTGTTGAAAGACTTTATCACTGCTGATATGATTGAAAATGATGATACTGAAATTATTCTTAATAGGCCCTTCCTGGCTACAACATGTTGCCATATTGATATAAAAAGGGGACGGATAACATTTGAAGTGCAAGGGAGTTATGTTATGTTCTGCCATATGGAGGAAAAAGCGTTTTCTCCTCATTCTTCCCTATCAGATGCATTTCCCTTTTCTCCTGAGATTGATATGGATAATGATTTGAATTGTCAGGATCCTCCCAATTTTAATTGGATTTCTACTGAGGATCCCAACCAAGAGTATTTTAAAATGGAGTTTTCTGCTCCTATGCTACTTAGCATACCCAAGGTTGAGGCCTATGCTTCTAATGAGTCTACTATGAGTTATTATTGTAGATTGGCCCAAGCGGTTCTCTCTTCGCCTTCTATGGAAGGAGTTGATGTAGACTTTGATTTGGGGATTGAACCAGATGATAGTGGTTGATCGGAAGAATTTGAGCTTTAAATTTATAACCCCAATGGCAAGGTTTTATCATTGAGTACTTGAGGTGTCGTCCATTAGGAGTTAGGTTTCAAGTACCGAGATTAGTTAGAACGACTCAATCTAGGCCAAGAAGGAAGGAAATGAAATCAAAGCTAAACTAAACTAGTAAAAGCAAAAGAGGTGCTTGAGACTATGGTTTGACAAATTGACGAACTAAATAGTCAAGATGAGTCCTAACTCAATGGACCTCAACTAAAAAGAAGAGATAGTCAATTGCACATTTGAAGACCACCCAAGCGCTCTCTCAAGGGTTATGAGCCAGTCTAAGTAGTCTAACCACCTATTTTTTCATGGGGTTAGCCCAATTACACCTCAAAATCAGCAACCCATAGACTTAGCTAAGATTGGGACTATTTTCATGTCCCAAACCCAACTATCCCCTCTCCCACACTAGCGAATTGACCTCACCTCTCGGTATAATTCAATCGCCCAAAAATATAGATGAAAGCTCTCTCAAGCATTTCATCGAACACTTGGCGAGCGTGAGGGAAAACTCTGTGTTCTAAGTATAAGTTGGGTGTGGTTAGGCCTAATCCTAGCCTAATTAGCCATCAAGAGGCTAATCACAATCCAAGCCAACCAAAATCACAACTAATTAACCACAAAACATAAAAGCCCCAATTTAAACCTAAGCTAGCAAATAAACAAACAAACATGAACAAAGAGAATTAATCTAATCTAACAAGGATTAAAACAACTAATGAACACAAAATCATAATAGAAACTAAACATTTAAGCTAAATATAATCTAAACTAACAAGATTAAATAAGAGGAAACAAGAACAAATATGAAATAAGGAGAGAGAGAGAGAGAGAAAGGAGAAAACTAATGGATTGCTTGGATGAATTTGAATCTACAGTGCTTGAGAAACAATCCAATTAATCCTAATCTACCTACTTTATTTCCTCCTAATGAGGTTTTTGAGGCTAAACCCTAAGCTAAACTAGCCTAAAAATTGGCCAAAATGAACCCCCCCAAAAGTCCCCGAAGCAAGCCCCTATTATAATCAAGCCAGGAAAACAAAACAGCACGCAGTAGCCAGGGGGCCGACGACTTTCGCCAGCTCTTGGCTAGTGGTTATGCTGGCTTGGGTGCACGATGGTTGTCGTGCAGTCGATTGGCCCCCATCACGCGTTGCTTTGTTTTCTTCTTTTGTTCCTTTTTGCTCCTTTTAGCGGCACTTGGTTGGTTGATCTTATTACCTACAAAAGTAAATAACACGAGTGAAAATCCTAAAGATTATATTATTATACGAGTTAAAATTAGGTGAAAGAGACATGTAAAATACAACAAATTAGCACCTAACCAATACCCACCCACTTATATTTTGCTCATCCTTTTGCAAAACAAAAGAAAATCTAAAACAGAAAGCTAACTTATTGTCATAGGAAACACGGTTGCATTTAGCGTATGCAACAAGCCCTTTAAACTCCTTGGTTACTCAAGTGGACGAGTGAGATCTTGTGAGGGTTTGCAAAAGATATACCCACAAAATCTTTGAAGTATTTTTAGATTTTTTTTCAAAAGAAAAACATATGTACAAGGAAAAAGGAAAAAATATGTACACATCTGGATCGATTCTATCACCTTAACAACCTAGCTTTCTAGCTATATACAAGCAAAACATGCATTCAAGACACACATAGGCTATAAATGCATCTCAAATCTTATTATTCACCCCCCGCAGCACAAGAGATGATTTGCACACCTTGGTGCTCTATGCAAGGTGTATTGACTCCTAATGCTAGACTAAAACCGGGCAAAAGTTCATCTCCACTTGGCTTATGACTTCGGTTATTTTTGCTCCTTTTTTTTTTCTTCTTTTTTTGTCGCTTTTCTCCTTATACTCCTTCGCCCGGGTAGGTAGTTCTTGGCTTATTAGGCCTTGAACTCCCAAACGAATAACTTAGCACATATTCGGGCTTCTTCCCTATTTAGGGGTTTTATTTGGACATGCAAGACACTTATTTAAGCCCAAATAGAGGTACCAGATTAAAGGTTACTTTTACACTTCTTGTTTTTCTCATTTTCTTTCTTTTTCATAATGACACCAAAACTGGAAGTCAATTGACCAAATAGAATGCCCCCAAACCCAAATTTCAACAACTAACACCAAAAGTCAATGATTAAGTGTACAAGGTAAGTACAAAATCGCACATGTGAAATGGGGTTATTATGAAAGACCGGAAATCACATTGTAGACAAGTGTTCCATCATGCATATTTGACCTATATACAAGCTAGCAACCAAGCTATTAAAAATAAAAAACCAATCACAACGGCACAAAATTCCCCCTAAAGCCAAGAAGAAAAAATATACAAAAATTGAAAAATTGAAAATTTTTTATAAACATAAACACAAAAGGGGTATATGACTTCTCCACCCCCATACCTAGATCTCATAGTGTCCTCATTGGGAGCTGAGGAGTCACTACCACCACAAAAATACACAAAAACAAAGAAAACAAAATCACACAAGCACACTAAACCTACACACATATGCACAAGCTAACACACTCCCCTAAAAATACAATCTTACCTGATAAACAACAAGACCACACATATAAAAAACTAACACCTCCAAAAAACGAACATATACAAATCCAACCACCAATTACAAAACACAAATATGCACAAAAAACAAACAAAGGTGATCATAACCATCAATAGGCTCCACAATATCCCAAATTTTACCTCAAAGTTGATCACCAATAAAAACACAACTTAATATCCACAACGAAACACAACCTAATATCCACATCTAAACAAAAGGAAAAAGAAAGAAAATAAAAAGAAGGGAGAAGAGTGAGAACAATTATACCAGGTCGGGTACTAATTGTACCCGAACTACACCTCTCTATGATGGTGCGGTGCAGACCTGAGGAACATCAACCACTCTTCATCATCACTCAGGACTCGCGGCGGAAACTCGGATACCGTCAAAGCTCACAAGAGCTTGTCATGTGCCAGTGCATGCATCTCAGAATGGTGTAATAAGAGAACATTAGTAAAGACATTGCAAATAAAGTTAGTGCCCTCTCAAACTTATCAAATTCCATAGAAAAGTCGAAAGCGTGATCAAAAAAAGTATTCCACGTGACTTGCCTAGGTAAGTCCTCTAGGCATGCATAATATGGATCAAATAAGGGTTGAGACTCGCTAAGGTCACCTAAGGACTCATGAAATGCATGCAAGGGAGAGAGGGTGGTGGGAAGGAAGGGGGATGAAATGAGGACTAAATCAAGAGACTCGGTGCAAATGTGGTCAATATGTTCAATGCTAGGAGCAGCATCAACCCTCACTTCATTACTATAATACTCCTCAAAAGAAGGCTCTAACAATGCAATACCGCCTGACTAATCAAGCGAATCATCCTCAACATAACTAGCATCACCCTTAAGAGACTCACCCATCTCTAACCCGGTGCACTGAGCTAAAGGGAGGGGAGAAGGAAGTAAGTGCACGACACCCTCAGTAGTGTCTGTAGGTATGCTAGGCAAGGATGGGCCACGAATGGTAAAGATGTCAAGGGAGGATCAATCACTTCCACTAGGCCAGTCAGAGGTGAATCAACCACAAAATCAGGCTCTAAGGGAAAGGAAGACTCGCAATCATCATAGAGACTAACCTCAAGGTCCTGCTCTATTTTGCATTTTTTAGGATTTAGCTAAGAGCTTACATCTCCTTACAACTTCTTACGTCTCCTTATAACTCCTTAGATCCTTAACATAATCCTTACATCTCCTTACATCTTTTTACATGTCCTTACTTCTTCTTATATCTCTTTACATTTCCTTACATCTTCTTACATATTTTTACATCCCATATAAATTTTCTATAACATTCATTTATTTTAATTATAGAAATATGTATACTTTTTTAATTATGCTGCCGATATACATAATTTGTAAATATCTTATGAACACAATATTTACATAAACATAAAAATATAATATAATGACGTAAATAATATTTGAGTTTTGACATGAATAATATATGTTATTATAGATGGAATAAGTGACCGTACTTTTAAAATTATAAGACAAAGCTTTTATTCATGTTTAAGTCTAAAGCATATATGAAAACTGTCAAACTATATGCGATGAAAGCATTAGAGTTATTTCATCCCTAGGTTTATCCATGGTAATTTTGTTGCTATCATTATACAATCAAATATTCGGTGTTCGTTCCAAATTTGGTTCCTTTGCTAAGATTGATATGCACTTGTTGTGCAGAATAATAAAATTGTGCAGAATACAATAAGAAACAATTATCTGAAGTTGTTGCTCCTGTCTCATTTGCGGCATTTTGTTGGCCAATATTTTCGATCTCCCCTTCAAGACTTCAAAAGTTCTCTCCACTATTATTCGTAAAGATAGGTGTCGATGGTTGAACCGTTCCTTCACTCCTTCAAGTCGGCCAAATTTTCTAAATTGTGGGATATGACGAAGAGTTTGACAATTTATTATATGTTATGGTTATGTAACCAACTTAGTTAATGGTTTATTTTCAATAAGTTTATTATTTTAATATTATTATTTCTCATCCAAAACATTCCTTTTAAAAAAAATATATTTTGTTTCAATTATATTAAGAAATATTTTGTTCATTGATAGCATCAAATTTTAGTCGTAAATATGACTAATATATCATAATTATCAAAAATTATATTATACAACTTTTTAATAATTCAACAACTCCTCATATCTATCCTTACATCTTCTTACAGCTCCTTGCATCTTCTTACAGCTCCTTACAGCTCCTTACATTTCTTATAGCTTACAGTTGTATCTTATCTAAGTCTAGGAGAAGATGGACTAGGGTCGGTCTGATGCAATAGGCCGCACTCCCTCATCTTACCAACAAAATACTCGTGTCACTCATTCATTGTCTCTATTATGACATTAAGTGTAGCATAGTAGTCATCAGAAATATGATAATAAGGATAAGAATTCGCATCATGGTCAAAAGATTGACAATAACATCACACAAGAGAAGAGTAAGCGTGGAAATCATAGGAAATGGAGGAAGGGCACACAAAAGACTCACTAGCAATCTCGCGATGCCATTCAAACCAAGCCAAGGACTCAAACAAGTCCCACATATCATCAACATCTAAAAAACACAAACCACCATAACATATGGACTTATTGGTAGCTCGGGTCTCATGTGTTATCCCCTCACGCACAAAATTGCATATTTCCCAATTTTCATACGTGAAATGCACATATTACGCATGATAATCATTCAATCTAGACAAGTATTGCCAAAAAGGTTCATGCTCAAATTGAGGAAAATGGAAAATAGTCATTTCGATTTTTTTTCAATTTTTTTGATTTTTTCAATTTTTTTGGATTTTCTAAAGGCCTAGCCTCGAATGCTCAAGTAAACCTCGATATTGAAAAGCGCCAACTCCGGGCAACGACGCCAAAAACTTGATCGGAAGAATTTGATTTTTAAATTTATAACCCCAAGTGCAAGGTTTTATTGTTGAGAACTCAGGGTGTCGTCCACTAGGAGTTGGGTTTCAAGTACCGAGATTAGCTAGAGCGACTCAATCTAGGCCAAGATGGAAGGAAATGAAATCAAAGCTAAACTAAACTAAAAAAAGAAAAAGAGGTAGCTTGAGATTACGGTTTAACCAATTGACAAACTACATAGTCAAGATGAGTCCTAACCCACCCGACCTCAACTAAAAACAAGAGATGGTTGGTTGCGCCTTTGAAGACTACCCAAGCCCTTTCTCAAGAGTCATGAGCTAGTCCAATTAGTCTAACCACCTATTTTCATGGGGTTAGCCCAATTAGGCCACAAAATTAGTAACCCTCGGGACAATTTTCATGTCCTGAAATTGACTATCCCTCTCCCACACTAGCTAATTGACCTCACCTCTCAGCATAAGTCAATTGTCCAAAAACATAGATGAAAACTCTCTCAAGGATTTCATCAAATACTTGGTGGACATGAGGGAAAACTCTACATTCTAAGTATAAGTTGGGTGTGGTTAGGCCTATTCCTAGCCTAATTAGCCATCAAGAGGCTAATCACAATCCAAGCCAACCAAAATCACAACTAATTAACCAAAAAAACATAAGAGCCCCAATTTAAACCTAGGCTAGCAAACAAAGAAACAAACTTGAACTAAGAGAATTAATCTAGTCTAACAAGGACTAAAACAACTAATGAAGAAAAATCATAATAAAAACTAAACATTTAAGCTAACTATAATATAAACTAACAAGATTAAACCAGAGGAAACAAGAACAAATATGAAATAAGGAAGGAGAGAGAGAGAAAGGGGAAAACCTTATGGATTGCTTGGATGAATTTGAATCTACCATGCTTGAAGCCCAAAAACAACCCAATTAATCCTAATCTACCTACTTTATTTCCTCCTAATGAGGTTTTTGAGTCTAAACCCTAAGCTAAACTAGCCTAAAAATCGCCAAAAACAAACCCCCCCAAAAGTCCCCGAGGCAAGCCCCTTTTATACTCGAGCCAGGAAAACAAAACACCATGCAGCAGCTGGGGGCGACAACCGTCGCTAGCCATGACCGGCCAGCCATCGACTGGGCGACCACCATCGCCAGCTCCTGGCTGGCGACTATGCTGGCTGGGGCGCACGTCAGTTGTCGTGCAGTCGACCAACCCCCTGTGGTGCGTTGCTTTGTCTTCTTCTTTTGTTCCTTTTTGCTCCTTTTCGTGACACTTGCTTGATTGATCTTATTACCCACAAAATTAAATAAAATGAGTGAAAACCCTAGAGATTATATTATTGTACGAGCTAAAAAAAAATTAGCGCCTAATAGTGGCCAGTCTGATGGATCATGCACTCGGTTTGTTTTGTACACGGACAATACGTTATGGCATAAATTGATGATGACAAAGGACCTCCAACCCGAGCTTCTGAGGTGGTACCTTCAGTTGAAGCAGTACCATTTTTAAGTTCACGACAGAAATGACGCTCATACTCTTACCGATCCCGACCGCACATAGAAGCATGGTCAAGCTCTTGACCTTAAAAGGGCATTTCTTGGGAGGCAACCCAAGCCCCTTTTATGGCTTTGATTATATTTTTAGGTAATTTTTCATAAAATAAATACAAAAAGAAAGTGAAAATAAATAAATAAATAAAAGAGAGAAGAAAGAAGAAATAATAACAGCAAGAACAACTCCCAGTGTAGGTCCTGCTTTCGTAGGATCTGGGGAGATCCAGATGTAGGTAGCCTTACCTCAACCAACATCTCTGCCCATAGAGAGGTTGATTCCAAGCGACCCACAAAAAAGAATTTTGTGAAAACATTTGTAAAAGAATGGTTAGAGAGAGAACCACTTGTATAGTAAAGCAAAGGGGGGGGATACCATACCTTAGCAGCGATAGACAAATAATGACCTCTCCAGAAGCAAGTACTACCTGCAAACAACACAACAAATGCTAACCTATAACAAAACCTACCCTACTACAACTGAAAGACACTAAGTCGACAATACTCCTCGATCTACTACCTTAATTCTATCCCGTCAGAGTTTTCTATCCTGAGTCATGTCCTCCGTTAATCCTACAACTTTCAGGTCCCCTCTAATCTCCTCATCCAAACTCTTCTTTGGTCGACCTCTCCCTCTGTTACCGTCGATGATGTTAATAGTCTCACATCTCCTTACTGGTGCATCCATACTCCTTTTCACATGGCCAAACCATCTTAGTCTTGACTCCCTCATCTTGTCTTCGATGGGCGCCACTTTGACTAAGTCCCTTATCACTTCATTCCTAATTTTATCCAATCTCGTATACCCACATATCCATCTGATCATCCTCATCTCTAGGACCATCAACCTTTGAATCTGAGTCTCACTATCGTACGATAAACTTTACCTTTTAAACCTACTGGCATCCTCTTATGGGTATCACGAAGAAAAAAATAAAAAAACCAGTGTCCAGCAGACACCACGGTCTGACTGTGGTGCCCCCTACGGACCATTGTGTGCTGCTACGAGCCGCGGTTAAGGGTTTTGACTGCGGTGACCGTTCCTTTTCCCCCACTTTCATATTCTTCCTCGACACACACTCTCTCTACCTCCCTCTTTCTCTCTTTAAAACCTCCATTGTTACACCTTCCTTCTCCACCTAATGTCGTGCCATTTTCACACCATTTTTACTCAAAATCTTCCCTTTTCTATTAATCTTTCACTTTCTCGAACAAATTTTACCTCTTTCCACCATTTCTTCTCCAACCTCATCTCACCTTCACCAATCCTCCATAACCATCTTCTTCTCTCTCCAATCCTTTCTCTTTTTCACTTAAATTTTTCATTTTTCCTTCTTACATCTTATTTTTTAGGTTTTTGTTGCAATTTTTCTTACATTTTGTACCCATGGCCCCCACCAAGAGAGAAAGGAGCATCAAAAAGGCAGGAACATCTAGTCAAGCACCATATCAGCCTTAAAGGACCTAGCGAAATTCCACTAGCGCTAGAGCGCAAGGTAGCATTCCTCATCCTCTTGGTTTAACTAACCCCGGCAATGTTGCTAAATATACTTGCTTGAATGAACGAATGGTTGTGGAAACTCATTACTATGATGAGGAATTAGTAGGTCATTTACGACTGTTAGATGATATACAATGGTTGTTTGCATAGGGGCCCATGGGCCATTTTATTGAGCTGAATGAGCATACATATCGGGACCTTACCTTATAATTCATGAGTAGTTTGCATGTTGAGGTCACTGCGGGCCTCAATGTCATGCTGGGTGCATTTCCTTTTATTTGCAAAGGCAATTTTATGAGTTGAACTTAGGTACCTTCAATAGTATATTTCGTTGTCCACCTAGCATGGATTTACCAAGTCGTCAAGTCCCTCAAGAATTCAACCCAAATGCCTTTTGGGGCGAGCTTTCGGGGAGTGTTAGGTACAGTACTAGTTCTTCCAAGTGCACCCAAGTTAGGAACCCTTGCATTCGGGTAACGCAGCGTATTCTTGCTTGTTGTTTCTTTACTCGGAATGATAATTTGTATATCCCGAGATTGTCTAAGTTATATTTTCTGTCCTATATGCTTGATGGTGTTCAACTTGATCCTGGGGAGTTCTTGGCCCGACATTTGTATAGTGTTGCTGTTAGCGCTAAGGGCAGGATAGTCGTTGGGGGTATCGTCACAACTATTGCTAGATTTTTGGGTGTTGAGCCCAACCCTGAGGATTGAGTAGCTGGGTCCGAGTGGCTTGATCAAGCCGCTTTTGAGATGATGAACTTTTGTAAAGTCAAGATTGGACATTTGTGGTGGATTTACCCTACAGATCGGCTTTTTCCGTTTCCCAATATTGATCGAACCACCTTACTTCACCTGCCTAACCTTTACTGGGTACTTGGTAATGTCGAGGTTGCTCAACCCGTACCTCCTCTACCCCTATTTACTTCTCAAGTCGGACCTAGTTCTTCTTTCCAACCACCCCCCACTGACTATGCTGATCTCCAAGCCACCCTTAGGTCCATCCAAGAGGAGCAAGTATCCTTTCAAGCCTATGTTGCATCTTAGAACGCAGCTCTTCGTGACTTTGTCCAAGAGGTGGTATGACGAGCTTCGTAGAATGCTTGCTACCTAGACCCAATACTTTTAAGATTATAAGGCTTGTTTAGAGACTTGGTGCGATTGACATATCTCTTATGGTCAACCACCTTACCCTTCTTCCCCACCCCCTACTGATTGCTTTTTGCCACCCCCCTTCCCTTTTCTACTTTGTGCATACATTGAGGATAATGTTTTGTTTAAGCATGGGGGAGTTAGTCAATATTTTATGGTGTCTGATGCCTGATATGGATTGATGTATGCTTGTGTATGCCTTGTATATATTGTTCATGCTTGCAATTAGAGTTGCATTGTAGGTTTTAATTTTAGAGCATGTTAGAAGTACATTTGGGTTTCTTTTCACTTTAGGTTGCATTTTAGCTTTTCATAGTTTCTTTCATAGTTTTTACATTTTAGAGTCGTTATTAAGAGCATGCATCTTCCAAAAAAAACCAAAAAAAAAAATTGAAAAAACAAATGAAACAAAAGAGAAAAATCCTCTGATTATGAAATTGGTAGACTAGGTAGACTTCTTTGGTTTAGATTGATCCTTTGATTTTCCTAATTGTGCATAAAAATGTTTGAGAGTGAGTTTGCGAAAATGAGCTTCATGTTTTGACCATATGTCAAGTGCAAATTGTTTATCCCATTATTCTTTACATGAATATTGCCATATGTGTACTAATGAGCTAGTTATGACATTGGTAGATAACCCTTGAGGCTTGAGCTTTTAAAGACTAATTTATCAATTTAGTCTCTTGTCAATTCATGAGTAACTCTTCCTCAACATCATTTCTCCAGAACTTGGTTTGACTCTTATTCAAGATTACGCTTTGCATATGTATTTAGGCAACATGATTGAGGCATTCTTTGTCTTGTTAACCCAAAAAAGCCAAATAACCACCCTTGTTACGCAATATATATACCTTGCTAGCTCCATTGAGCCTATATCCATTTTTATTGATTTGAACCTCCATACATAGCCTTTTGGCCAAGTATTTATCTAACCCTTACGCCAAGACAAGAGGAACGTTTCAATTAGGAGTTAGTAAGGTGTAATTGAGATTCTTTTTGGTGGATTTTGTTGGTTGTTTTAGTGAAGGGATTTGTGTTTTTGTTTCATATATAAGAAATCTCTTGTCTTATTGTACAAAGATTAGAGAAGAGTTGAAATTCAAAGTTTGATATGGATCTCCTTGGCCAGCTTTTTTTTTAATGAAAATAAAGCAAGAAAAAACAAAACAAAAAAGAAAAGAAAAGCCAAAAAAACAAAAAAAAGAAGGAATAAAAAGAGTGTTGGCCTTATTTGGATTGTAAAAAGTATTTATGACTTTCAACTCTTTTTCTCTTCATTTGGGATGTATTTTGTAGTTGAATTGTATTGGTTGAAGGAGATTGTTGTATAAGCGAATTGGAAACGTTTAGCTCTTAGTCTATGGCTTCTAGCTCCACATTTCCAAAACATTCGTTCCCCTCTTACCTTTACCCATGGCCCCATTACAACCTCGCAAAGTCCTCATGATTATGTGTATTGCATACTAGTGATGGCGAATTAGAGAGCCTTATAAAGCTTATGGTAGATGCGATCTATGGAATGAGAATTGAGAGAACCTTCTTACGTTTTAAAACACGTGTGTGATGAGTGCCACATGAATATAATAAGGTTCTACTGACATTACTGGCTCTATTTGTTTCATATCTTAATGCGATTGTGTTTGATGATTTTAGGAGATTGATTCAAAATTGACAATGTGGTCTATCAAATGATTTTGAAAATTTCATTTCCTCATCTGTTTGTTAAATGGTTTTTGTACTTTTGGGCTAACTTAAGATTGGCTTTGCCATTGAGATGCTACCAATGTCTATCCTGAGGAGGTTGTGAATAACGTTCAGTCTTCGTGTTGCTTAGGGACAAGTAATGGTTTAAGCATGGGGAAGTTTGATAAGTGTTTATAAAGTCTATATCATTTTAGAGTTATTTTGCTGCATTTTTAGAGAGAATTATGTGCTTTAGGACCTAATTTATATATTATTCTCGTTTTATGCTTGGGTATGGTTCATTGATAATATTTGCAGGATTTTAAACCATTTCACCTAGCATTTGACTCTCATTTGAGTGTATGCTAACCTCCCACAGATGCCCCTGAGTTGCCTTGCCTGTGTAGCAAGAGAAAAGCAGAAGAATTCGGTTCCATCCAAGATCATGGTCCAACCGTGGTGGATGCCACGAACCGTGGTAAGCCTATAACTACTAGCCTCTTCGTCTTCCTTCGTTGTGCCTCTGAGGATGCTCTATTTTTTATTGCTTAAAAGGTGCGCTCCAAGGTAGAAAAGAGAAGAGTTGGAGAGCAACCATAGCCATTTTCACTACTTCTCTCACATCTTCCTCTTAATTTAGTTTAGTTTTGAGGTTTAAAAGGAGAAGGTTTGCTCTTGGAGGCTTGAAGATTGTTGAACAATTCAAGGGCTGCCATAGCTGTAATGTTCTCCTTCCTTCCTCTAAATTTGTTCTAAACTCTAGTTTTTGATTAATTAGAAATATGAGTGAGTAGTTTTATCCAATCTAGGGATTTGTTAGCCATAGTATTGTAGTTGGATCCCTTATTTTGAAATCTTGTGCTTATTTCATGTTTGGAATGATTCATGTGTATCTTGAAATTGGAATGTTATGAGTAGAATTTGGCCAATTTTGCTTGGTTATGTTAGGCAGTTTAGTGAAGTACTAAAAGGTAAAACTCACTACTCGATTGTCTTGATATAACTTGATTTAGCGAAACTCAAGACAGAATTGTTTGTTAAGGGGAGGCTAAACATTCATATATCTTTAACCTAGACTAAATCAAAAACACTTGATGGAGTGTTAGTTGAATTTGTTTAGACAATTTAGTTCATTACGAAATAAAGGATTAAATTCAACCCAATTGCACTTTCTTGAATCATTCAATCCATGGAAAGTGCATGATTATTTCTATGATCCAACTCTTTACTTGATGAATCAAATTCCTAGATGCTTTACCTTGATTAAATTTCCAAATATTTAATTAGTTTATTTAGCACAATTCACTGAAAGAATTGACCGCTTAGCAATTTCAATAGCTCATTGACTCGATAAATTACTTTGGTCCCTCATAATGATCATTTAACCTATAATATGACACCCATGGGCTTGTGGATGTGTCACACACGCATATATAGACACACACACACACACACA
>JACYFF010003369.1:11742923-11794131 GCA_017589665.1 Selenicereus undatus | reverse complement strand
ATATATATATATATATATATATGACTTTTTGGTTATTTTTTATTGTGAAAGGGAGTGCACCTTTTTTTTTTATTTAGATGAGAGATAAACACGACAATAGAGGGTACTAAGAAGAAAATATCAAATTTAAGTTTTTTTATTTTTTGAGAAATGGTAAATAATTATCATTAACTGTTTCCTAAAATGGCTATTGTGAGAGTGTTACATAATAGCAAGATTGGGAAGTAAACTCACTCCAATTGAAACATAGGTCTAAATCTTAACACAAATTAGATACTGCATATGCCTAACAAATTAGATACTAGAGGGATTCAGGGGGAGGTTCCGTGGTGTATGCTTTTTGCAGATGATATTGTTCTTATTGATGAGACCAGGCAAGGGGTGAATGTCAAGTTGGAGAGTTGGCAGCGTACGCTGGAAGCTAGGGGTTTTAGATTGAGCAGATCGAAGACGGAATACATGCATTGTTGTGTCAGTGGAAGGATAGAAGAGGGGGGAGAAGTCACCCTGGATGGGAGACACATACCTAAGGTAGATAAGTTTAAGTACCTTGGCTCGATCATCCAGCAAAATGGAGACATTGACGAGGATATTAACCAGCGCATGAGAGTGGGCTGGCAAAAATGGAAGGCTGCCTCAGGTGTGCTGTGTGACAAGAGGGTGCCCTTAGGATTGAAAGGCAAAGTCTATCGGATGGTAGTTCGACCGGCTGTTCTATATGGATCGAAATGTTGGCCTTTAAAAAAGACACAGGTTAAGAGATTGCTGGTAGCTGAGATGAGGATGGTCAGGTGGATGTGTGGTTTTGCGAGAATGGACAGAATTAGGAATGATGTAATCAGGGACTTAGCTAAAGTGACCCCTATAGAAGAGAAGATGAGGGAATCAAGACTCCGATGGTTCGGCCATGTCAAAAGGAGGAGTATGGCAGCCCCGGTGAGGCGGTGTGAGTTAATCGACGTCCCCGGTGGTAAGAGAGGAAGGGGTAGACCGAAGAAGAGTTTGGACGAGTTGATTAGAGAGGACTTGAAAGTAGTGGGTTTAACGGAGGACTTGGCTCAGGATAGGAGGATGTGGCGAAGTAGGATTCGGTTTTTAGATGGTAGAGAAGCGACTCTGTAGGTGTCTGTAACTGTAGTGGTTTGGGCTGGTAGGGGTCTGTCAGGCTCGTATGCAGGTTGAGCTGTTTTTCTGGGAGTGACGGCAGCTGTTTAAAGTCGCGTGTTGAGGTACGTTCTTTCATCTTTCTTGCAGTTTCAACTTCATGGTCACTGTTTTTCCTCTTTGAATGCTTCGCAAACGCTGTCTTCTATAAAACTTTTTCACCAAACCTTTTTTCGTGGGTCTCTTGGAATCAACCTCTCTACGGGTAGGAATACCGGTAGGGGTAAGGTTGCCTACAGCTGGATCTCCCCAGACCCCGCGGCAGCGGGACCCACACTGGGAGGTATTGTTGTTGTATTGTTGTTGTTGTATATGCCTGATAATTACATCATAACCCGTTATTCTATGCTGAAATTTTTATCTATCTGCACTCTCACCGAATTTGTTAGATACAAGTAACAAAGATGGTTTTTATCCACTTACACGACCCTAAGCTTCCTTTACCATGGGTAAAGTACCACTGTAAGTCCCTATGAAACGGCTAAAAGCTCCTCTACTCAAACTACATTAGGATTCTACACCGAATAATATTGGTTAAGGGACACTACAAAAATTGTCGACAGGAATCCAGTCAAGGCCTTGAGTAAAACTTGATACCATCATCAACTTGAAGCCTTGCCATTTAGAAACACACCCATTGGCAATCCATTTTGGGTAGCTAGCGATAGAATGAATTTGGTTCTATCCCATGCCCAAGTCTTCCAAATGGTTTTATACTGACCCTGCGATATGAAAACATCATAAAAGTGTTGTATCTAAAATCTTAAAGCCTTCCAAGGAGAAAGAAGCCATTGGCTAACCAAACTAGTTCCTCCCATGAATTGTACAAATTCATGTCTCAGTTTAAGCACCATCCTCCATCCCCAATAATTAGTGGTAGAACCTACTGCATCAAAGAAATTCTCATTTTGCACCCTTAGCCAATTGTACAAATACAAGATTCCTAAAGTAGAACTTCCACATCCATTGATAACATAAAGCCTTATTCTAGAGTAATGCTTCTTTAAAGTTGAGCTCAAACATTCTTAATGTTTGACACACTGCCTTCTAACTGATCAAGCTCAATTATATTACGAATAGACCATCCATGAAAATCTAGAGCACAAGGACTCAGTCATATCAAGGGCATATTCTAAAAGCATGAAAGTGAAAGACTATAAGGTTACCAAAACAACAATTATAGCATTTAAAAATACTGTTCTTCTACTATACGAAAGTTTTTTGACAACCCAAGAACCGACCTTTTGCTTGATTTTACCAATAAGAGCTTGGCACGTGTGATGAGACAGTCTTCTGGTCAAAGGTAATCTCGTGTACCTAGAACGAACGACATCTTTAACAAATACTGTAACTTGACTAATCTATTTCTAGCACTATACTATAATATGAACACCTCCAAAATATAGTTTAGCCTTATTAGATTTTTCCACCAACCTAGACATTATAGAAACCTCTGAAAACAGTCCCAAATTGTTTGCATAAAAGGTCAAATCTTCTCAAGAAGGTAATAAGGTATCATCTGCAGATGCTAAGCATACTAGTCCCACTCTAACGCATCTAACTCTGACACATCTGGAGTGAAAGTGTAAGCCCTTTTCTTCTATGGCTAGCCTGAGTCCCCTAACAAGCCCTCATACAGAGTATAAATAAGGGGCATAGGGTCCCCTTGCCGAAGACTCTTTTCCCTTGAAAAATATCCTATTCACTCTCTATTAGTGTAAGCAACATGCATTATGAAAGTGCAACACAACATTACCAACTCCATAAACTATGAAGGAATCTAGTAGCCAACAGAATAGCTTGTCAAAAGCTTCAATTAACAATATCATAAGCCTTTCTCACATCTATTTTCATCATCATTGTCGAAGAAATCTCACTCCTCTCATAATGCTTAATCAGATTACGTACAAGAAACGTATTATCATTGATGGATCTTCCCTTCACAAATGCAATATGGCAAACATTAATTAACATAAGCAAAACTGACTGAATCCTGTTAATAACAATTTTAGCAATGATGCAATCATTGCATAAGGCAATGGGTCTGAAATCAACAATACTAGTGGCATTCAATTTCTTAGGATTGAATTAAATCAAAATGTTATTAAGTTGTTTAAGAAGCATCACACTATGAAAGAAGCAAAGAACATCATTATTCACATCATCACTAAGAATGTTCCATGCCTTCTAGAAGAAGCCAGTAGCATAACCATCTAACCCAGGGTTTTATTATCATTCACAGAAAATAGGGCTAATTTCACTTCCTAAAAAGTAACTGGAGCTTAGAGATCTGGTACCTGTGTGCAGCTAATCAGTGGTCCATTTCTAACTCATGCAACATCCATATACTAAATGTAGCCATCCTTATAAGCCCACAATATAACTCAACACAAGATTTAGTAAATCCTTCCTAAGTAGTATGCTCCACCCCACTGACATCCATAACCTTCTTAATAGTAATAATATGTCTATTTTGCTTGATAATTGCATGACAATAGCTACTATTATTGCCCCCATGCTTCATAAAATGCTTTTGTGCTCTTTGTCCCACAATATCTTCCTCCACTTGCCTGAATTTGATATAGCATGCTAGAATTCCTTTCTTATGCCTCTAAAGAAAGAATAGGAATGGGACAAGCTTGCAGATCACTCTGAATTTGAAGCAATTGCTATCGTAAAAAATCAACCTTATTGTTAATATCTGTAAAGTATAACGAGTAAAGTTGTTTAGACAAGCCCTTAGGTTCCTTGAATTTTCACACCACTTAAAACATCATATAGCCCAGAATAACCATCTCCCAACAACTCTAAATTACCTTTTCAAACTTGGGATGTAAGCCTCTAGCATTCAAATACTTGAATGGTCCTTTATCTTTTGTGAACTATCTCTAATTTACAACCAAACAAGGCAGTGATCAGATACACCATAAGGCTTGAAGTCAACACATAATCGCATAAGCACTCAAATACGTGAGAACTAAAGAACATTGTATCAAGTTTAGAGAAACTCTATGATCGGATAAATTCTATTTTGGTCCCTAAAGTTTGGCGTAAATAATTTTCAGGGACTATAACTTTAGAATGATTTCCTGGTCTATCCAGCTTTGGTGCAAGTAATTTCTGGAGCCAAACTTGAGAAAATAAGTTTTTAAAATTGCAATAAGACCCCTAAGGTTTTGAAATTTACATTTTAACCCCAATCCGTAAAAACTTACTTTCGAAAATCTAAAATTTGTGTACGTGTAATTTGTCTTATAAGTACTACTCAAGGCCCTTTCTCAATTGATATCAGAGCCACGTGACCAAAGTAATTAAGATAATTAAACCAATTAACTTTGATTAATGCTTGAATCATCTCCTGCTTGCCCTAGACCGAATTATTCACACATTATACACTCACTGAAAGACATTTCTCCAGTAGCACCTCAATTAAACTACATAACTAATATAGTTTTAGAATTAAAAGTAGAATTAGCTAAAATTAATACTGAAGTCATGTGAGACCTGGAGTTTTGTCGTATTCGTTTAATGAATTTTATGCCTGTTGGGTTGGAATAGTTTACTTGAATACCCGTCAGCCTTAGAAGTAGTTCGATGTTATTAAATCCAACCTGGATAGATTTGGGAACGAATAGTTGATGAAGGACCATATTATGGATTTGGGTTTAGGAATCGGTTACGAATTAGACTAGCAGTGTTAAGGTTGGGACTATCGCGTAAATAATAGAAATAAGGGAAGGGCAAAACCGTAATTTTACCCCCCCTTATTTCTTCTTCTCCTTCCCCCTCTGCGTGAAACCCCCGATCGGCCCCCTCTCTCTCTCCTCCTCCTTCTTCCTCACCCGACACCCTTACAGCTCCCCACACACCCTCGCCGCTTTCCCTCGCTGCCACGCCGCGCCCAGGCCTAGCCGGACCCCCGGGCGACGCCCACCTAGCTGCCGGCGACCCACCCCACGCGTGGCTGGGCCAGAATCGGCCACAGGCAGGAACGAAAGCCCGGCGAAGAACCGGTCGAACGCCGGTGAACTTGAGGCATGCAAGGTGAATTCGAACCCCTCATTCATCTATAAGTGTATTCGTGACCTAGATTCTCCCTAATTGTGGTTGATTTCTCCAGAAATTGCAAGTTAGGGTTTCGGTTTGGAGGAGCCCGACCCCCCCACGCGAAAGCAAACAGATTTCTTGGATGTGTGGAGTCCGAATTCAGCTTTAACCTAGCCATTGCACGCAAATTGTTTGAATTCAAGTGGGTAATCCTTCAATCCCACCTATTTTATGCATTTCGAATGATAATTATATGAATGAGTTTATTGATTTGGTAGTTCTAAGTATTTATGCCTAATGATTATGAATTATGCTAGAGTTATGTAATTGAAGTGAGTTATAAGCGTTTGGTTTCGATTCGAATCAAATTGGGTAAATTATGCTTGAGGTATTAACTTGAAGTGAGTTATAAGCGTTTGGTTTCGATTCGAATCAAATTGGGTAAATTATGCTTGAGGTATTAAATTGAAGTGAGTTATAAGCGTTTGGTTTCGATTCGAATCAAATTGGGTAAATTATGCTTGAGGTATTAACTTGAAGTGAGTTATAAGCGTTTAGCTTCGATTCGAATCAACTTGAGTGAATTAAGCGTAAGAGGTTATTTGGAAGTGAATTATGTATGCTTAGTTTCGAATTGAATCCATTTGGGTGAATTAGGCTTAAAATGTTAATTCAAAGTGAATTATATACGTTTAGCTTCAATTCGAATCAATTTGGGTGACTTATGCTAACGAGGTCAATCCGAAGTGAGTTATAACTTCGATTCGAATCAAATTAAGAGAATTATGCTTGAGGTATCAATTCGAAGTGAGTTGTAAACATTTAGTCTCGATTCGAATCGATTTGGGTGAATTTGAAATGAATTACATACGTTTAGCCTCGATGCGATTCAACTTGGGTAAGTTATGCTTGAGGTGATAATTCGAAATGAGTTCTATGTGTGGAGCATAGATTTAAAGCAACCGTGGTGAGTTAAGCTCGAGATGCAACTTCGAAGTTGTATGAATTCGATTCTATGTGCGTATGAGCAAAGGGATTAAGCTTACTATGTTTATAAGCAAGCTTATTATGTTTGTGAGCAAAAGAAGTCGTTTGTTGATTTAGTAAACTTTTCAAGTTAGAAGCAAAGTCGTTTGTGATTAGGCAACCTTAACATGTTTATAAAGAGCCTTTTAGTTACAAACTGAGTCGTTTTACGACTAAGTAAACGTGTCGTCTTTATAAGACGCTTTTAAGTCAAAGTAAGGTCGTTTCACAAGTTAATAAACGCATTGCGTGTTTAAAAAGAGCTTTTAAGTTACAAATGGAGTCGTTTTATAATTTAGCCAACGATTTACGTTTATAAGGAACTTTCGAGTTGAAGTGAAATCGTTTTAAGTATTAACCAACGTATTACCTTTATAAGAAGCCTTTAAGTCAAAAATGAGGTTATTAAGCTTTTAAGCGAGAAATGAAGTTGTTTTATAATTTAGCAAACGTTTTACGTCTATAGGAAGTTTCTTAACTTTAAAACGAAGTTATTTTTCGAATTAGTAACCGTATTATGTTTATATGGAACTTTTAAATTGAAAACGAAGTCGTTTTACGACTTAACAAGCTTATTACGCTTTTAAGAAGCTTTGAAGTTTCAAAGGAAGTCGATCTATGGAATAACAAACTTATAACTTTTATAAGAAGCTTTTTAAGCTTATAACTTTTATAAGAAGTTTTTAAGCTTATAACTTTTATAAGAAGCTTTTGAGTTTCGAACTTAGTTTGACTTAAGTTGAATTAAGCATTAACTAAACCCGTTATGTTTCAAATGAGTATCGTTTTACGATTTAGCAAACTAATTACATTTTCACGAAGCTTTTAAGTTAGAAACAAGTATTGCTTTACGATTTAGCAAACCAATTACGTTTTTACGAAGTTTTTAAGTTAGAAGCGAGTATCGCTTTACAACTTACCAAACGAATTACGTTCTTACGACGTTTTTAAGTAAGAAGCAAACTCCTTTTACAATTTAGCAAACTAAGTGCGTCTTTATGAAACTTTTAAGATAGGAATGAACTTGTAAACGTATTCCATAAAGTAGTTTACATAGTATTGCAATTGTTCGATTATGGAAAGTTTTTAAACCTTTCGCAAAATCGATTTATGAGTAGTAACTAAAGCTTTTACTAGCTTTTGAACACGTTATCTCTTGCGGATATTATGATTTAAACTTACATAACTTGCATAAACAAATCGGTTTTGCATCAATTTCATTCTTTTGCGTTTAAAAGAGTTGAAATGGCCTTAAAAAGGGCAATTGGAGTTGTATTGTGAATCCTAGTTTTGATGCAAGTAAGTGTCCAAGTTTTGAATCGTGAGTTAGAATACTCACCATATTTTAAGAGGTCTTTCTTGTAGTTTGCCTAAAACTAAAGTTGTAAGAAAATTATGTTTTCAGGTTTTAAGTTCATAAAACCTATATATGGATAAGTTTAAGTATGTTTTGTCTGCTAAGTATGAGTGTGTAGGTAAGTATTTACGTGTATGAAGGTTATAAGCTCCTAAGATAAATTTATGCATAAGTATGAGTATGTACGTGTCCGAACGATTATGTTTATGTTTATGTATAAGTTTATGTGTATGTATACGTGGATGAGCTACTCTAGAAACTTTAAGCTTAAGTCTGAGATCCAGGGATGGTGGCTTAGTTCCCGCCTGGTATCACGTATGTTATGTTATGGTAGATTCAGGGATGGTGGTTTGATTCCCGCCTGAAGTCTATGTATGAAAATTATGTCTCAGCATAGTATGATGTCTGTCCGGATAGGCGTATGTTGCCACTCGAGTTTGGCCGACTCGGGATGGCAGTAACAAAGTACCTCTAAGAGTCTAGTCTCCTCATTTACGTGAATAAGATACTACGTATGTTTTCAGTAAGTTTATGTTTGTTATGTTTATGGATTTACGCAACGGTTTATGCTTTACGATTTCACGCAACGGTTTATGCTTTATGATTTCATTGAAGTTAACTTTTTAGTATGTCTATGATTTCTTTTGGTTCATGGAATGAATATGATGTATGATGTGTAAGTCTTCAACTAAAATGAATTACGAAAGGCTTTTGGTAAGTTATATGTATTTTAAGTATGTTTTGGGAGAGAGGGTTTACTCACTGAGCGGTGGTTGCTCACTCCCATTACTTTCCCCTTTTCCCAGGTTCAGGTAACTGCTGCGTGGAGCGCCCAGGGTAGATTCACTTGGTCTTGGTTGCCACAATTATGATTTTGTTGTGTATTGTCAATTGTGGTTGGAAAGATTGCAAAGTTATGTAAATAACCTGTTTCTTGTAAGTTTATGAATGATAGCAAACTCTGTGTACTCCGGGCGTGTGGCCCGTAGAGTTTGGACTCCGGCGTGTAGCCGTTGAGCTGTTGTGGTTGTTGATTTGTATTGCAGGGTTGAAATGTAGGGCTTTAAGCCTGGGAAACGGTCAGTTTTCAGGGGAAACTCTGCCCGTTTTGTCCCAGAAAATTTTAGAAAAAAAAAAATGGCATCTGTAACCCGAGGGTCAAAATTGAGACTCAATTATGTTATAGTGACTTAAGTGTTGAGTTCCTTTCATGTTAGGTTGAATAAGTCTTAATATGTTGCCTTAACAGTCCTTCTCGGGGAAGGACTGTGGCGTGTAACATGACTCGACGAGGTCGGGGTGTTACAAGTCAAGGAGCTTAAGAAGTAAATATCTATAATCCATCTTTCTCTAGTTAACGAAGTTAGACATGGAGAAAAATCTACTTTCAGTATCAACACTCCATTTCAGCATAAATATTCTTTCCAAAACCCAAAAAATAAGAATCCATTTCCTCTGCATGATATAAAAATTCACAAAGAAGTAGGAGAAAAATCAGGTGAAAAATTGGTTGAAAAAGGAGAAAAAGAAGATGATGGAGTATAAGCAGTATACTCTTAAAGAGCTACAGAGCATGTTTGAGAAAGAACAAAATCCAGAAGAATTAAACAAGATTATGGACACAATTAGTGATAAACATAACGTGCTATCTGATGATAATAAAGAGACTAATAATGTCCAATTAAAAGAAGAAATATATCAGTAGATGAACCTTGTTAAACTAGAAGATCTTAATGTATTACCATTACAAGAAGTCAGGAGAAAATTGGATAAAAAAAATATGGTAAAATGGTTGTTGAAGATGAGGTTAATGAAATCGGAGAAGAACTTGACTTAGGTGACATAGAGACCAATCTTATTAATATTGTTGTTCCTAAACCTGAAGAATTTGAGGAGCCTTCTAGAATAAATACTCATTTTATAAGACCTAGGTACGTTCCAGCAGGACGAACAACTAATTTTTCCTTCGGGTTCATCCCAAGGAAAACCACAACATTTGAAGAAGTTTGTCTTACTCCAATTAGTCAAACAGGATACATCTTAAACATAGATAGAGCTCGTAATAGGGAAGAAATATTTGAACATTGGAAAAGAGGCGTGAATATTGTTTTAAACCTAAACACTATATGGACTACTGCAAATTTTCTAAATTACATCGAACATAGTTTCTCTAATACTGTAGCTAACTGGTATGATTCATTAAATGAAGATGGTAAAAATACATTAAGAATGATGAAAACACCAGCCGCAGTGTTCAAAAATTTATGTAAGGAAATTGAAACTGAATTTATCGAAGCTAAACTTAATTCTGAAGAAAAGGCAAGAGAACGGCAGAGAAAGATAATAATATAGAATTATAGGATATGAGATATTTGGAAAGTTATATTGCTAAATTTAGTCAATATTATTACAAAATTAGGCATAATGAAACTAATCTTGGTATGTTTTATGTTAAATTGTCGTATCCGATAAATTCCATAATCAATGAAAAATACATTGCATAGCTTGAACGAACAAATGTCATTGACACCCTTGGTTCAAGAATCTCTTATTTCAGAAAATGGGTCAATGATCAATGTCTTGATCTCCAAAGGCAAAAGAAAATTAGGAAGCAATTCCTAACTTGCTGGGATTCACCTCACCAATGGGAAAAAGAACCTAAAAGGAGAAGAAAGGGAAAATTCTATAAGAAAAGGAGCTTTAATAACCAAAGGGGAGAAAAATATAGAAGAAAATATTATAACAAACCAAGTCCTAAAAAGAGAAGATTTTTTAAGAAAGCAACTTATTGTCCTACAGGGAAAAAATGATTGCAAATCTTGGGCATGTGGAGAAGTAGGATATTATACTAATGAATGCAAAAATAGAACGAAAAACAAACTTATTGAAACCTTGGGAAGCCTAGATTATGCTGAGCTTAGTGAAGATGAGGCACTCGACCTAACCCTAAATAACAACAAAAGAATTGTTGAAATTATCTTGGACAAGGAATATGAAGAAAGCGATTATGAAGAAACAAGTCATATGACGGAAAGTAGGTCAATTAGTCTTGGTGATCTTCAAGAAGAAGAGTCTGTTGTAAATAATGATGGCGAGGAAGTCAAATGAGATTGGGTTCTTTCCATAATCCAAAAGGACATGACCTATAAAAAATCCATCTTCCAATTAAAGAGCAATTATGTTTGTGAGATTATGGAAGGAGATCTTAAAATCAAAGATTTTGAGTATGATGTGGGGGAAGTTAATCTAATTAACTAGGAAAACACCCTTAAGCATAACAAAGATCGAAAGTATAGATATATCTATGTTGGAAGTGTCCAAGTTCAAATCACACCATTACAATATTATGGCAAAAATATTGATCTTTATGCTTTGTTATGTGATATTCGGCATGCCAAATTTAATAATCAAATTATCGTAGGAAATAAGACCAACTTATGCAATGGATCGGTAAGATTCAATTGTCATCCTGGATATTATGTGAGTCTAAAAGATGAATTTACTAAAAATTTTCTATCCCTTAAAATAAAAACAGTTGGGATGGATATGAAAAGTCGAGAATATCCATTAAGGATATTTTGGACAATTATCTACAAATTAGATAACACTATTGATCCAAAGGCTACAGTCACAATGATAGAGGTGAAAAAATTTAAAAATCCTACCCCTATGCAAAAGATTCAGAGGATTAAATCCAATCCATAGGAGATAAAAATTGATCATTCACGGATATCTAGCATTGCAAACCCTACTAAAATCAATAAGAAAAATATGATAAAAATTGACGATAATGGTAAAATTACCATTAAACCCCAATTATTAAGAAGCATGAGTGCATGATCAGAATGGGGAGAAGGATCTTCATCCGCTAAGGAAGAGCTTAAAGAAGATGATATAATTAGTATGATTAGTGAAATGAGTAGAATGAGTTTTAAATCTGTAAGATTTAGTGTAGACCGAAGTATGAGTCTAGAAAGAAAGATCATTGGGTACAAAACAAGAACTGTTAGTGAATCAATTTATGAGGATGAATTAGTAAAAAACATGACTATGAAAATATGCTATGAACTCACTAACACAAATTCTAATGGTATCTATATCCCAATAAACGTATGCTTAGAAGGATATAATAAATATGAGTTGTGTGCCTATATTGATAGTGGTTGTTCGGCATGCTTTGTAAAAAGATCATTATTTTTAGAGTTTATGTGAAAAAGAGCTAAAAATCCTTTATAAGTAAGGATAGCTGATAATAGCATTATGAGTCACAATGAAGCCATAGAAGAGTTATCCATAGAATTGGGAGGAATTTAATGCATTATATTAGTTTTATGGGCTACTGATCAACCTTCTCATGATATGATTATTGGAAATAATTTTTAGGGATTATATTCTCTATGCACACATATTATAAACCAAGTAATATTCACAATTAATGGTCACTTAGTTCCTATTGAAAAATTAAGTAAAACTTACACTCATTAGAAAATTGAGTCTACACGCAACCAGCGTGGTAAGAAGGTAATGTAGCACAATGTGAGATAGTATTGACAATCTCATTACTTGAATTATCTATTAAAGAGCAGATTATTTAACAACAAGAAAAATTATATAAAGAACTCTACTCTGATAACTAAAATTTTGAGATACAGATAAAATATTTGCTAAAATCACTCTATTAAATCCCAACACAATTATCCTAGTCAAACAGATGGTTTACACACACCAAGATCTCCAGGAATTTTATAAATAAATCAAAGAACTTTTGGATAAAGAATTAATCTGAAACAACAAGAGTCCTCACACCAGTCCCATTTTCATGGTAAGAAATCACGCAAAACAAAAAAGAGGAAAACAAGAATGGTAATAAATTATAAAAAGCTTAGTGATAATACTGTCTTTGATGGATATTATATTACGAACAAAACTGTCCTTATCAATAGAATTCAAGGAGCTTCTTGGCTCTCAAAAATAGATTGTAAAAGCGGTTATTGACAGATAAAAATGGATGAGGAAAGCATTCCTTTAACTGCATTTAGTGCCCCACAAGGACAATATGAATGGATAGTAATGTCATTTGGTCTTAAAATACACCTTAAATATTTCAAAGAAGAATGGATAACATCTTTACTGTTGTTTAGTTTACATTGATAATATCATTGTCTTTTCTAAAACTATAGAACAACCCAAAGATGATGTTTTACCTATCACCCAAAGATGCATCGATCATACTATCATACTTGGTAAGAACAAGTATATTTATGTTGAATAAGAAATTGAGTTTTTAGGTATAGAAATAAAGGCTGGACAGATCATCCAACAAAAGCATATTTTGAAAAAAATAGAAAATTTTCCTAAAGAGATTGAAGATAGAAAGCAATTAGAAAGGTTTCTTGGATGTCTTACCCAAGCTTTAGACTTCATTAACGATTTACCCAAACTGAGAAAACCATTGCAGTAGAAACCCAAGAAAGAAGTAAGTTGGATATGAACCACTAATGATACAAAGATTGTTCAAAACTTCAAGAGGATGTGTAAAAATCTTCATGTTCTTAATTTGCCTAATGAAGGAGATGATTTAGTTCTTAAGACAGATGCCAACAATGAGCATTGGAGCGCAATACTCAAAATCTAAGAAGGAGAACAATTCTGTAAATATTGCAGTGGAAGTTTTAATAAGGCAGAATGCAACTATCCCATAATGGAAAAAGAAATCCTTGTAGTCACAAGGCGAATTGAAAAATTCTTAATCTTTTTGGCTTCAAACCCTTTTCTTATTCGAACTGATTGCAAAGGAATACTCGATTTTGTGAAAAAGAATCTATCAAATATGCAAGCGCAATGGCGACTCCTACATTGGTAATTATGGTTTAACCAGTTTTCCTTCTCTATTGAACATATACAAGGATCGAAGAATTCTTTGACAGACAATTTAACTTGAGAACTCGCCAATGGTGATCATCAAAGCGGAACTCCTGTCAGAAAATGACGAAATCCATAATGAAATGCCATTACTACTAGAACGAGTTACTCCTTCTAGTAAAGTCCTTATTGATAATTTAAAATTCCATACAAAAAGTAGATCACGCTTTAATCTATTTTCTTCTGCTTACTTACTAACCCAAAGATTTTCTCTTCTAGAGTTACAAGTTAATTACCTTTGATATCCTTATGATATCCAAGAAAAAATGAGTTCACATGTTCAAGAAAAATGATTCAATGAGTAGTATGCAGCCTGCATTGATTATTATCACTAGTATTCCTATGATATTTGGGAGTCTTAGAGTATAACGATCTACTTTTCGAATAAGTCTGGAGTTGGTAGTGTTAGTTTCCCAGTAAATTCAATCTCCCCAAATGACATGATGATACTTTACTTTACGAAAATCCCAGATCCAAAATACCCATTTTCCTCAAAATTAACCAAGTTCTAACAATGCATGTTTAGAAGGATCTATTGGATTCTAACATCTCCTAATGGTCCAATAAAAATTCCAAATAATCAATGTCTATATGTGGAGGTACATTGTGCACTAATCAGGTATGAAAATGGAATAGCCAAACCAGTCCATTATCTTGTTCAGATTATTGATTACGATAATCTCTATGACCAATGACAAGAATGGGTTACAAATCAATGAGAATTAGTTACTGATCCTACTTTGGCCAGAGGCATTGAATTTTTCAACATTTATCAACAGAGTTGGAGATTAATTGAAGAAGGAAAAAAGCTAATGCATTGCGAAAATATTACTTTCGCCTATGACAATGAGTTCAAAGAATACATGAAGGTGGAATGAGCGATTTCATAAGATATCTTTGATTATCTCTTTGATGTTGGAGCTGAAAAATTCTTATCGGGAAAAGGAAAGAAATATCTTCTTAATTTATTTGAGAAATGGGACCCAGAGCATCTTCAATTAGATGAAAATTTTGATGATTATCCAGATAATGATAGTCTAGATGATATAATTGGAGATAAAGGAATGCAGAATCTCAATAATGATGACTAGTCTTATCATCATTAAAAGCTTTAAAAAGTGGTTGCTCTATTATTATACTATTTTGACAAGTGTCAGGTCTGTAAAATAAAGCAGTATACTATAGCCATTAGTGTGTACTATAGCCATGTGAAAAATCAGTATGTACTGTAGCCATTAGGACATCCTATGTACCCCATCCCTCTATCGAGTGTTGAGAAAGGACACGGTCATTTGGGCATTCTTGAGCAAAAGAGAAGTCAGAATTCTCCATTTATCTATGAGCATGCGTTTGTAATGATCTTAGCTTAAGTCCATCTTCAAGCTTTCCATTGTAGTATTTCCACTTTTAAGCTTTCAATAAAAGTAGCTTCCCAGTAGGGAACGTTATTCAATTGAACCTTATGTCTTAAATATTATAATTTCTTGATTAAAGTTCCACTATCCTTGAAAAAGATTAAAAACTTGATTAGTGATGGCGATTCGACGTAGGAAACGAAACTGCTCTGTGTTGTGCCTGATCTAAGGAAGGTGGGGTTGAGGTTAGCAATCTCTATAAACCGAAAGCTAGAGGAACCCTGGAATCTAGCGCCGACTAAGTTCAGGTAATGATCGAAACTCTCTAGTTAAGTTTTAATTATTTTGCTAAGCATGATGGGCCGTTAATCACAAAAAATATAATATTGATGATATAAGTAGTAGATTGTGATAACTAGTACTAGTAAAGTCATTATAAGAAGTCCAAACATAAATATAAGCCTAGTTTTACAAAACAGTCCAAAACTTTGAAGTATTTGCATTTGGAACCCTCCAAGGACCTAAAAATAAATATTTGTGACCCAGAAATCAGATAACCCAAAGTTTTGGGCTCAAGAAATCATATGCGCTAAATTAAGTAGTCCAATAAATATTTTTATAAAATCGTGGTATCAGAAAACTATTTCACCTAACCTCGAGGGATCGAAAAGCAATTTATTCCAAATGATCCCCCTCCTACTTATTATTTAATGTATAAAAATTTTCGATAGTAAGAGCCTTATAAAGTTTATTCTTATCACAACACTAGAAAAAGCGTTGATTTTCATGTTGATCTATACTAGCTCTAAATAATGTCTCCTTATAAGATAGGACCATATTGAAGTCCTTTGACACCACCCACGTATCGTGGGTAACTAAAGATAGTGAATCCAAGCGTACCCACAATTGCTTTCTAACGTCTCTAGCATTATGGTCGTAATCAAATTTAATGGCTCCTATAAACTGGTCAAAACTCCCAGAAACAATAAGATGACTCTCATATCCCCAACCAAAACATTCATAATAGATAACCATAAGGTTTTTCCATTACAGTGTTGTGAATAGTTAGCAGCGAAACAAAACTGAGGGAATATTTTCTTAGTAATTTTGACATTATTTTGCGCTTTCAAGTCTCTAATAAAGTAAAAATAGCATGGTAGCATTTATTTATCTCCTTGTTGACTTTAACATGCTTTAAAGGATTATTGAGACCCCTAATATTCCAACATGTGATAATCATATAGTGGGATTTTTACCCAGAGCCCCCTGCCTATACTATTGGCTTTATCAAATTTACTCACAACACAAGGAAATAGATTCTCAATCCTTATTACTTGGATCAAAGACATTGACTTACTTTGTAAGATAGAAGCACTTTTGGAAGAACTTTTCATTGTTCTTTTCCCACCAGAAAAGGAAAGTCACTTTCTAAACATCACATGTAACTTAGCTTTACTTGTAACAACCATATCTCTCACAAGAGTATAAGAATTATTCAAAGTAGAAAAAAAAAATCTCATTAGTTAGTTGCACAGGTTGCTCCTCAGTTGGCTATACATGTTGCTCCTTAATTGGTTACATTAAAATCTCTCGAGTTAGCTATACAAGTGGGTCCATTTTCACCACTTTTCTACATCTATGTACTCCTTTGATAATGCATTTCCAACAAACTTAGGCCAAGGAATCCAAATCAATTTAATGTGATTATAATACTACTCAGCAATGTACGCTAACTTCTTACAGGACTGACAAAAATATGGCACCCATTCATAGTGTATCACTTGCTGAAATTGACTAAATTGATAAAAAATTAGAGCAACTTTCACCAATTCTTTAGAGACATCAATCTCAATCAAAATTCAAGCATAGGAAATCCATTCCTTTGAAGTTGTACACTTATCAACATATAGAGGTGCGCTTAGGCACTAGCTAATTTACTCAGCCCTAACACAAATGAATAATGTAGATCCAGATTGGGGAGTTTAACCCACACAAGCATTGATGTCACCACATTATGCTCAAACATAAAGTCGGAAGATCATGGCTTCAAAATAAACAGTTTATTACCAAGCATCCATGGTCCACTACACAACACTACATTTATATCCGCCCTCTTGTCAAACCAAAAATATATCATCTTATTAAATGTACTAATATCTTAGGTTAAGAAACAAAGCCCTATTTGCATCAATGAACTCCTTAATGACTTGCAATTTAAGCGTTCAACCAATTTATGTACCCTACAATAGCAAATTACCAAAATTTTGCCTCCTCATATTTTCCATCCTGCGCTATTCGAACAACACGTTATTATTCAACCAACTAAGAATCAATAAACTGCAATCAAAGTCCCTTATTATGATCATGATTGTCACAAAATAATTTCCTAAATGCTTTCTTCTTCACATCCTAAGACTTAGTAACTTCAAAGTCATTCTTGTTAATGTTAGTCGTTGAAATAGTGTCATCATAATGCACAACATAAGGATTGTCTATCTGAACCATCTCAAACTTGCTAAGTCTAGCATCACTTACACTTAATTGCAAAATAGGACTAGAAATAGGGTTTACCATAATAGTCGCAGTAGCTTGCTCATCTATTTCAGTTGTACACTCTTCCACTATAGTATCAATTGCTTTAGTTCGCTTGTTCTTAAGTGGTTGACTGCAATGAGCTTCTCCCATGGTGAAAGCACTGCAACCTTGTAGACCTCTCAACTCTCTACTAATATGATTGTTCTTTTGAATTTCTTTTAGGAAAGTTTGAGTTGAGTGAGTAGAGTTACCATCATATTTTAGAAAAATATAAAAACATTTTAGAAAACAAAAAGTTTAGAAAACAATTCCCACAATCTCAAATACCAATTATCTCGACTTCAAGCTTACTAGCCAAGAGTTAGGTTTGGGGGTGAAGGGACAACCGATGGTAAGGACAAAAATCCGCCCACTGACATCACCCACTCAATGATGACCTCTACTAGGGTTATAAAAGAAAATATTAAACTCCAAACAATTCCATGCAAGTATTGATTTCATGCCAATTTTTCTTATTTAGTGACTATAGCATCAAATACATGATTTTTGAGTGATCTTTTGAATTAAGAACTGCTAAGGAAGCAATAAAAGAAAGCAATAAATTGAAGTCACTACTTTGATTTGTTTGTGGTTTTACATTTGCATATGTACATAATGGTAACCAATCAAGGTGCCTCAACCAAGGACATGATGGTTAAAATGAATAATAAAAAGAACAATTCAGTTGTCCATCTTGTTTTTGTCCTCAGGACTCATCTCGGTCTGATTTGACAATGCTAAATCACATGGCCCCTTTTAACTCCAAATCAAGTGTAAAGGTGATTGGAGGCTAGTCCCAAAAAAAATTTGTAAAAAGAAGAAGAAATTATTTTTTTGAGTATTTTTTTGTTATTTTAGAAGAGTATTGCTAAGAAAACTGGCTAGAGAAAAAGGGATATAGAGGATCATTGGAGGAAGGATAATCAATCCTAGCAAAATAAAATTGCCTAGAGGAGGAGTCTTTTCTGTAGTGCGCACACGAGAGAGAGAGAGAGAGAGAGAGAGAGAGAGAGAGAGAGAGAGGGAGGGAGGGAGGGAGGGAGATTGCGTGTGAGGGAAAAGAAAAGAAATGCGGTGAATGTGTGTGTTCAAAGGGGAAGGTGGCCCCTCTTCTATAACTATTAGAAGGAGGAGAAAACCCTCATAGGGTTTACGAAACAGTGATAATCGATTTCTAAAGTTGGTTGAAGAGAATGCCCACGCAAAAATCTAGCCAGAATGAGCCTTTCCAGCCAAGCTAGGGCGTGCCACTGGATCCTGGGGGTAGGCAACATCAGGTAGGTACCGCTAGCCTAGGCAGGTTTTCTACGTCATCTTATTTTGGTAATAATTTTCTTGTCTGTAGTTCGATTGAGTCAATTATTTTTGTTTTTGGATTGAAAATATTATTAAGTCTAGCTCATGAATGATCAATAGATGTGGAAAGATTTATGGACCCAAGAGAGAGAATGTATAGGTTTTTGTACATTTCTCACTATTTGGCGCATATCTCTTTTGTTGGTTATTAGATTTGAGCTTGTAATATGTCATTGGAAAGCTCTTTCAATGAAGAATACAGTGATGTTGACTCAATTATCTTTTTGAACCTAGATTGAGGTGATGAACGGGGCATAAAAGATTGTTAGTCATGAATCTTCACAAAGTGGGTAAATTCGCCCCTTTGACCTTTTTGCAAACCTTTTGGAATTATTGAAATGTTTTCGCAAACTTCTATTTTGAAAATTATTTTTGTAGGAGTAAGACCTTTAGGAAGTGTGAAACAAAGTTGTTTTACCAAAGTTGAGTTGAATAATTGTCGTCATTAGACTGTCAATGAGCAATATGTGTTCAGCCTGTATTCTGAGAATATATTTAATATTTATGCATTTGTACATGGGCACCAATCCAAAACAAGATGCAAATCGCCACTAGTGTTGGGAGAGAACCTCTCTTATGTGCCCCTATGCCATATTTCTCATTTCATCAAAATTTTAAGGCTTAATACTAATTAATAGTGTATGCATGAATATATGCAAACATATCTAAGGGTCTTTAACTACATCTTTTGTAAATTTGAATGTAAAGTTAATAACATGTTATGTATATATACACAATATCAAAACTATATTCATATATACTCAACACATATATACACTGTTTGACAACTTAAAACTACAATTTAATAGTGTCATAACTAATTACATCTCATCGAATCTTTTTTTTTATAAAAAAGACGATTTCTAACCTTAAATATATTAGAAATTTGAAGAAACAGCAAATATATTACTGAGTGGATGATAGAAAAACACAAAATAATAATAATAATAATAATAATAATAATAATAATAATAATAATAATAATAATAATAATAACAACAACAACAACAACAACAACAACAACAATAATAATAATAAGATGATAAAAATGGTGTTAAAGGATATGGATTTTCAGCATAACATATATTTTATGTTAAACTTAGCAAAACTAACCCGATCCAAACAACCCAAATCGAATGACCCAAAACTAGACCCGAACTGACATTCGAAAGAGTTCAATCGATGTCGAACCAAAATCCGAAATTGAACCGACTCAAAAACTGAACCAACCAGAAACTGTAACGATTCGAATTTGAGCTGAAACCCAAAATGACACGAATCAAATCCAAACTGACCCGAAATCTTATCGACCCAATCGGATCCGATACTCGAGATAACTCGAACCGAATTGAAATTACCCGAATTCTATTGAACCAATGTAGACCTGAACCCGAAATGACCCAAATCGAATAAAACCCAAGCACAAATGACCCGAACTTAAACTGATCCATATCCGAGATTAACCCAACCTGATTCTAATCCAATCCAATTCAAACTCAGAGTATATTTGCATAATTTTTGATGTTTTTTATATATATTGTAAATTACAGTATGTTTGGCATAGTTTATAGAAAACTGTTTTTATCTTTTAAAAGCACTTCTTCCAAAAACTGCTTTTGGAGAAATTATGAATTGAAATGTTTGACCTAATTTATTGTACAAATGTTCTTAAAGATTTGATCCTTTAACCTAATCTTTTAAAAGCTTTGTTGTTGTTGTCCACGTCTTGTTTATTTATTTATTTATTTTCTCCAATATTTTCTAATCTTTTAAAACTTATGTTTTTTGTTGGCTATTAGCCTACTATATATAATTGTCTATATCTTGAGAAAGTTGAAAGATCTTAATGTCTCAATCAATTGAATTACACACTTTCTCTATCCCCTTTCTCTTTCCACAAGATATTTTGATTTCTTCATTGCATTAATAGATTAATAGTTTCATGAATTCATTGATCTTTATCAAAATGTAACTCATGCTTCACAAGTTGCACTAGCCGATTCATTGAGAACCCATAACCGTGGGTAATTAATAATAGAATGTCAAGTTATTCAATACTCAAGAGAAGGAGAACCAAAATTGATGTCTAGTGAATACTTAGAGAAGCAAGATGAAAATTAGAATCTATAAAATGATTCAATGAGTGTTTTACTCATTTGAGGAACAAAAATGGAAATATGGAATCATGCAATTAAAGGACTTAAAGTTATTATATGGTGTATGTTTTCAGGCACAACTCTTCGATTTTCTTTAAAAGAGTTATTATTATATGGTGTATGTAAGTTTGGGAAAGGGAGGATTTAAATGATTATTTGTTCATGGACTTCCCTATATCCCTCAACATACATGTAAGGTATAACCTATTCTAAAATCAAGATCAAGAGCGGTAGGCATAAGCCACACACAACAAAGGCCATTTTTGCACTTTCAACTTTCAATATCCCATCCACTTCAAAAATTACCCAAACATTCATCAACAAAGCATACACGAAACATGACAAGTTCAATAATATGATTAACATCGTCAACAAGACAACATACAAGGACTTCATTCGTAGTCTGTCACTAGTTCCTTCACATAGAAGTTCAGTACTTAGAGAGTTAGAATTGCGAGATGGATTGATATGTTTCCTTCTTGCTTTTGTTATGAAATCAGTAGAGCACTTTGGAAATCCTCACCATACAAACTTGAAACTTGTAGTTTATTATGAAAACGGTGGCAACTTAACAATATTTTAAACTACAAATGCTTGGAAGAATGAATATAATAAAGATTTCAGTTTCTGTATTGTAAGCTTGAACACAAATAAATGAGCACTAAAACAAACTTAAAAACAAAAGTCGAGATCAAAATATAAATATGAATAGATTAAGCTCAAGGGGGGAAAAAAAACTAAGTTAATACCAATAGGTAACATCATGGAAATTTCAAATCCCTAAACTAGAATAGTAGAATTACTAGGAGCCTATTTTCATTGGCCCCTAAATCGGGAAAAATTCTCAAATGATGCTAGCTGGTGCGACTTAAGAGGATAAAACATTGCTGCCTAATGAGCCTAGTTTTATAAAGGTTATGTTTCCATATAAGCATATAGGGGTCCCCATCATAATAGACATGCTATGTATCTCTAATTTTCAACTTCTTGTGGATAAAATCATTGCTAATCAAGGTCTGGAAGAGTAGGAACATTTCCTATATTGGTAGGGTCGTTCTTATCAATAGCATATCACTTGTTGTGTATGGATTATGGGCATCAAGCTTCGTTTTGCCACAGGAAATGGTGAGAAAGTAGGAGCAACTTATAAAAACTTTCTTTCGGGTGGAGTTGAATCATTCACTAGGAGACCCATAGTAGGTAGGCATCAAGTTTGTTCAACAAAGAAATATAGAGGATAGGCCACAACAACCTGAAGGTTTGGAACAATGCTCTTATGACTAAGCATACATGGGCAGTGACAAATAAGAAAGATTCTTTGTGGACTAAATGGATTTACTCACACTACTTCAAAGGAAATGGAGAAATCATGGTGGTAATACTATCTAAAACATTATACTTGTTGGCATTTGAAAAACTTGCTTAAGTTAGCTTTGATATGTAGCCGAACTTTGATGGAAACAGATGGAAACATGCATTTGATGGTGAATACACTGCAAGAAAGGGCTATGAGTGGCTTCTTTAGCAAACAACTAAAGTCAAAAGGGATGTTTTGCTTGAAATAAATCAAGCTTGCCCAAGTACTTCTTTCTTATTGGGCTCATTATGGGCCAAAAACTTAAGGTTCTTGAAAGAATTGCAGTATATAGACCAGAGGTGTCCACTATATCTCCTGTGTGTTTTTTCTGTGAGGAAACCCATAATCACACTTGATGTTAGAGAAAAAAAATTAGTTGGTTGAAAATAAAATTTGTGCCATCTACATTGGAGCATTCACTGAGCTAGGTTATTAATTTGAAAATGGGGAGATCGCTCACCAACGTCATTAGAAATACAGTGGTCGCCATGCTTCATCGAATATGGATTCAGACGAATGACACTGTCTTCAACAAAGAAAAAGTTGAATGCTGATCAAGTGGTGAAGTCCATCAAGCATACAGTGACAGTAGGAATGGAGCACCTTTCCAATGTTGGAAGCAATTTCAAAGATTGCATAAGTTTATGACTTGATGTATTAAAGATGTACTGGCCTAAAGTTGTGTTTCAAAACTATAACTATCCCTTACCATCTTCAGTGGATTGTGAGTGGTCATTAAATCATCTAAATTCGCCCCCCCCCCCCCGCCCCGCCCCAAATAAAGAAAAAAGGTTCAAAAATACAGATAATGGCTACAATAAACAATACTCCTCACAACTCATATTATCCATTATCCAAGCTGTCAAAGGATCAACGCACTACCCCAACCCCCTATTTACTTGAACATCATAGAAGAGAAATAAGACAACAAAACTCAAATTATAGGAAAAACAGAAACTCACTTGCACAAACATCTTCTAGAACCCATAGAATGTAGCACCAGCAAGTAGCCCCTAGAGAATTAAGAAAAGGAATTATTACTTAGTTTATATTTCCAGGACAGAACCCACATATAGATTTCAATTGCAGGAGATACAGATTACTGACCTTATAGTTACTACTTCAAGGGAAATTTACTAGGCTTTAACATTCACCAATTCCACATTAGAACCAATGAATTCATCTTCTCCGTCGGCTAAAATTCAAACCACTACTTATATCTTAATAACAGTTGGGAAGAAAAATGTAAGTGGGAAGAATATAAAAATCTTGGAAAAGTACACAACACTTACTATCAAAACCATACAACATTACCAACTTTGAGTTGTTATCAAAGCTTCCACATTTTTAGGAATGTAAGAGCTCTTCCATTTGTTCAAAATCCTACCACCAATGCTAAAGGTTGACTTTAAAGCTAGAGTAGTAAGCACTACACTCAAAATGGTTAGATAGCCAGAACACTCAACTCTCTTTTGTGCTCTATCTTATGATCTTCCAAATACCTATCGAGCATTGCTTCTGAATAGTGCCAAATCTGTCATCAGTTTCACACTATCATCAAATTCCTACAAAATAACAAAATAACGATTACAAGGCTAGACTTTAGCAACACTGTTGTAGTACAGCATAACAGGGAAGGGGGGAAAGCATAATAGAATAAGGAAGCGAGGAAAGCATAATAGAATAAAACCATTAATAGGGTAAAATCTCGTGGAAAGATTAATATACCTTAGGTTATGATTAAAAGTTAAAACTATCAACAGGGGGAAAGAAGAACATAATAAAACTATTAACAAGGAAGGGGGGAACAAAATATTCAATATATTCAATGTCTTCCAAAATGAAGACTCCAACCTCAGGCTTGTACAGTTGTGTTTACCTTTTTTAAGGATTTCAAGCAAATTGAATTATGCATGCAAGACATGGTCATGTGTTGTTAACCAGATGTTGGTTCACAGGCCACTTGTCTCCATTTCAAAAAATAAATAACAGGTCATATGCTCATATTCTTTCTAATCAATAAGAAAACCCAAAGAAAGGGAAAAAAAAGCCATAATAAACAGAATAACAAATATAAGATTAAAAAAAACTTACAATTAAGTAGTTAAACTTTCACTTGCGAGGTGGGGTTTTCGAGCTATCATTGATGGTGCTTGATGATGACATTGACGCCACATTAGTTGGAAGATTAGTACACTTGGTGTACTCTTGAAGAAGAGTCTCTAACTTGGCAATCACTTGACGTAATTTAAAAGTCACCCTTTCTTCATCTCCATACAATTTCGTATAACAACATTTCAAAAACTCCTTCTTGCAACTAGGGTCAAGAATTGTAACAAAAGCAAACAATAAAGTATATTCGCTCCAATTTTTATCAAACTTTGCCCTCATATACCACCATATCTCTAATCACGCGATCTCTACTTTCTGATTGCTCATTTAAGAACATATCAATCTGCCACACATTTTCAAAATACAAATTCACCGTGGGATAATCACTACTAGAAAACATGCCAGTTATGTCACAAAAAGGTCCAAAAAGCTCACGAATCCTTCGTCTGTAGGAAAAGTCCTGTACGAAGAATATGAAAGATAACGTTCTCTGAAAGCACGAAGATAGACAAGTTCCCTATCTTCCATATAGTACATTGAATTCCATCTAGTAGGGACATCCAACCATAAACCCTTAGTTTCCTTAATCACATGAACAACTCGTTCCACACAATAGTGAAAAAGCAACTCCCCACTTTCCAATCCCTTGATATACTTTACATTTTCTTTAATATTAACAATACAATCATCAATTTCCTTCAAACCATCATTCACAATAGATTCAAAGTGTGTGCTGCACATCAAATATGAAAATAATCACTAGAGCTGAATAAAGACCCCTTCTCCATAAGCTTCAATTTCAAATCATCTGGCATTCTATCATTACTAGATGCACTACCTAGTGTTATGAAAAAGACCTTATGTTGAATGCTCTAATCTCGCAACAACTCAAACACAATTTTACATAAAACATAGCCCATCTATGGTGCTTCCAAGTGATGAAAATTCAAGAATTTACTATGCAACTTTCAATTAGAATCCACATAATGGGCAGTCAAACACATAAAACGCTCAGTTTGACAAGAAGTTCACAGATCACAAGCCAAACAAATTTGCCTAGAAAGTGACAGTAAAGTATCTTTGAGTTTCTTTTTTAGATGAGCATGCAGTTTGAGGCAATAGTTCTAGTATATAGTAAAACACAAGTATATATACAAGAACTATTGCCCTTGCGATGCAAGGGTTGAGCTAGACAATATGTCAACATTCAGAATTATAACCACTTAACATAAGATGTTGCTTTCATTGTTGATGTTTTTGTACTAGTTAAACAATTTTTTATTTGTTATTTTTTTTAGGTTTATGAATGTGTCACTTTTCTAACTTCTTAATAATTGATTAGGGAGAAGACGAAAGATATTTCGGAGTGTATAAAAAAAAATTATTATATGCAAGTTAAAAGTCAGAATGACTTACATCGAGTTAATATCCTAACCATTAAAGTTAAGACATTTGGCAAAAGTACATGGAGTCACTCAATTTTAGATATATTTATATAGGTACTAGTATGTGTCGTGCATGGGGGTGGGTGGACTTCAGCATTTTTTAATGTTTAACTATCTTTAGCAGTTAATTATAACAATTATCTATACAAATTATATAATTAATTAATTATGTCAAAAATAGACTGTAGTTTTTTTTTATAGAAAGGGGTATTATATTAAGCTCTTGGAAACGAAAGCATACATATTATTAGACGCCCGATAAAGGATCTCGCTCGGTAACTCCAATTCCCACAACTTACTCTGGTGGATTAGCATAAGATAGTTGCCCTCATCTACGATGTGTCGATAGCCAAGGTTGAAGGCACAGTTGAGACCATGGAGACATGAGTGGGCTCCCTCCACCATAGCTCCAGCGAACCCATGACCATGCTCGTCCTAGCAAGAAGAATGTCACTCGTGTGATTCCGTAGCACAAAACTCCACCCATAATTAGAGTTTCCTATTTGGCCTCTATTGAAATTCAGCTGCACGCATCCTTCAATAGGAGGTGTCTAGTGGCTCGGGTGGCAAGTTGAAGGTTCGAGCTACTCCTTTTCTTGATACTCACGGTAGCTCTTAATGAAATCCATCACCCTTTTGCCTAAGACATCGAGGTTCTTGTCAGGTTTGTTGAAGACAAACCTATTTAGGCCGTTCTAACATTCCCACATAATGGCTAAAAAGTCTCCAAATGAATCCTTGTATAGTTGCTCCATTGCTCCATCTAAGCAATCTTATAGTGTACGAAATCTGATTGACCATAAGGACTTCTCAAAAAGGTTTTTGCTCCATATATGAGTTGCTAGGGGGCCTTCCAAAATAGCGGGCACATTTGATTCCTCTGCATGTCCACATATCGCACAAGTCATAGAGAAATCTGGGACACGTCTTGAACTGTTTTAGGCAGGTGGAAGGATTTCGTAGCAAGCCCGCCAGTCAAAGATTTTTATTTGGGGGGGTATCACTCTTCCATATTGCACTTTAGAGTGCATTATCAGGAGAAGAGGAGCTGCCATTGTTGCGGTGGGTATCGCTAATAAGCATGTGGTAAGCTGAGTGCACCGCGTGGACACCTTGGGGGTGATAGTGCCAGATCAGCTTGTTGGGTGGCCAAGCATCACATAGGGGAATATTCAGAATTAATTCAGCATCACTGGGCATAAAGTGCTGCTTCACAAGGGATTCGTTCCAGCAGGCATTGTCTCGGTTAATGAGGTTGCTAACTCGGGAGATGGTATCGAACTCAGGTCGTGGGGCGATGGGCTTAAAAGATAGGGGTTAGGATCCATTTGTTATCCTAAATGTCGAGGCTAGGGCCATCCCTGACTAGCCAATATGAGCCCCTAAGGATACTTCTCTGGCCTCGTAAATACTACACCACGTGAAACTTGGGTGGTTACCCAAATTAGCCGTGAAGATGTCATCATGAGGGTAATACTTTGCCTGCAGGAAGCAAGCCAGAAGAGTATTTGGGTCCTTCAAAAGTTGCCAAAACTATTTTGCTAAGAGAGTTAGGTTGAAAGCTTCCCTGTCCCTAAAACTGAGGCCCCTGCCATACTTACTCATACAAAGTTTAGTAGGATTCATCCAATGGACCTTTTTTTCCTTCTATTTGTGACCCCACCAAAAGTGATTAATGGATGACTATATTAAATGACAAATCTCATTTTTTAATTTAAACACGCTCATAACATAGGTTGGAATTGCTTGAGCAATGACTTTTATTAGCACTTCTTGTCCCACCCAATAGACCAGTCTGTCCATCCATCCCAACAATTGCTTCTTAATACGATCCACAATGAGCAAGAAGGGATTTTTCCACGATTGCCCTATAAAAGTGGGTACCCCAAGGTACTTTTCGTGAGAGACCACTTCCCTAATATCCAAAAATAGATTTATTTTATTCATACGCTCAGGTGAGACACCTTTTCTGAAAGTGGCATTAATTTTGGAGAAATTAACTGACTGACCCGAATCTTTTTCGTACATGAGTAACACATTTTTGATAGCACTTGCTTGTTCCAAGTCAACTCCATAGAAAATGAGAGCATCATCCACAAAAAGGAGATGAGAGATTGTAGGAGCGTTAGAGCAAACTCGGAAGCCTCGGATTGAATCGCTTTCAATGGTCTTTTGAAGTAAACACGATAGTCCCTTAGCGCAGAATAGGAAAAGATAAGGCAAGATGAATCTCCCTGCCTAATCCCTCTACTAGGTAGAATGTGCTCTATTGGAGACCCGTTAATCAGAAAAGAGAATGAGGCAGATTTTGACACATCTCATCACTAAATCAACCATTGTTGTTTATAGCCCAACTTCAGCATTGTCGCACTCAAGAAAGGCCACTCAACTCGATCAAAAAACCTTGGACATATCTAGATTGATGGCCATAGACCCATTCAGGTTTATTGTCCCCACGCATAACGTGTCAGTCTTGAAGGCGATTAGAATATTATCGGAGATTAGATGACCCCGGACAAAGGAAGCTTGGTTGTCTAAAATAATAGTAGGTAGGAGAGGCTTCAGACCATTGGAGATAACCTCGGTAATCAAAATGTAAACTACACTACAAAGGCTTATGAGGCGAAATTCAAAGATCAGTTCTGGTTTCTGCTTTTTCAGTATAAGTGCCACAAAGGTGTGGTTCAACTTTGGAGGAATAGAATGCCGGTTAAGGATAGATAAAACTTTTGCAAAGACATCGCCCCCGATGGTACCCCAGAATTTTTCGTAGACAAAAGGTTCATTCCGTCAAGTCCATGAGCCTTATGAGGGTGCATTTGCTTGAGATTTTTGTCCACTTCTTCTCGAGTATAAGGTGCACAAAGGGATGCGTTTCATAGCTTTGGTAACCCGAGGATGAATACAATCCAGAACAGTTTCCATGTCATTGAGACCCAATGGCGTGAACAAGGTGCTATAGACATTTGTGACAATGTCAGCGATCTTTGCAGGTGTTGTGCACCAATTCCCTCAATTGTCTCTAAGTCCTAAGATAGTATTTTTCGCTCATCTCATGCTTGCATATGAGTGGAACCATCTTGTGTTGGCATCCCCGTACTTGAGGTAGTCTGAATGTGCCCACCGCCACCATAATATCTCTTCCTTTTTTCCTCCAGTCATGTACTTCGCTCAAAATTTGTCTTCGAGAGATGGCATCACGCTGGGAAAATAGTTGCCTTTCAAGCTTCTTAATCACACTGCCCACATATCTAGACGTATTTATATTCCAATCATAAAGCTCTGCAAAACATTTGTCTACCTTGGAGAGCAAGCTATCGACTGCATCAGGGTTCGACGCTAACTCCCATGCCGAGGCCACAACATCATGACAAGAAGGCTCAGTGAACTACATGTTTTCAAAAAGGAAATGATGTTTCCTATCTCGGTGAGCATGGACAGGGTGGTGCACTTTAGAAGGATGGGCAAATGATCCAACATGTCGAAGTCAACATGAGTGACACTAGCCTCCAAGAAGAGCAATGACCAGTCGGTATTGGAACAAAAATGGTCTAGCCATTCTTTAACCACAAGCCCATTGGCTTGGTAGTTACATAATGTGAATTCATAGCCCGTGAATCCCAAATCAAAAAGTCCTTCATCAAGAAAAGCCTCCCTAAAATCATCGATATAGGCTTGTGATTTCGGTGGGCCTCCATTTTTCCCACCATGATACCAAATATCATTTAGGTATCCACCCACAAGCCAAGTTATAGAGTGGGTTTGAAAGACCTCAATAAGTTGTCCAGTTTTCCAGTTCTGGCAAGCTTTGGACCAGCCATAGATACTAGTTAAACGTGAAGTTTATGTATCCGCTTCCTATGAAACAGAAGCATCAATATGATGGGACGAGCATGGAATGAGAGTTACTATTACCTTTTTATCCCATAGGAGGGCTAATACTCCTGCCCGACCTCTTGCATTAACTGAAATACCATAAAAATTGCCTAGCCGTGGAGCAATAGTATCCATTTCCCTCTTCCTCTGTTTGATCCCCACAAGGAAGACCAATTTTGGCAAGTCTCCGTATCAAGTTAAAAACGTTAGACACTACCTGGGTCCCACCAAGCCCCTGATAGTTGAAGCATAGCACACTTATTGCTCTTGGCGAGGTTGCCTAGCAACCTCCGCCCTTGAAGTAGACTTGCTTGGGCAACCTCGCCCTTGAAGTAGACTTGCTTGGATTAAGACCCTCCTCTATGAGCGTAACCTCTCGCTCGTCACTTGATGGGAGATTGACATCAGTTCGTTTTCGCTAGAATACTTCCCCTCCATGCACCACGATAACAGCCTCATCAATGGCCATGATAGAACTCTCTGGCTTGTTGGAAACATCATCTAGGGACTTGTCCATGAAAGTAGGATTGTCAAAAAGGAGCTTTGTTTTGACTTTGGTTTCGATTTTTTATCTTAAAAAGCTTGGAAGAGTTTTTTTCTCCTCTATGAGTTCCGGTTCCGCATTACATTAGCTGGATTTGAGTGGAGAGGCTCGTATTCATGTTCCACATTGCAAGTTCGGGTCCTCCTCCATAGCCTCTATCATGCCACAACCCTTTAGTATATGGCCAAGACGCCCACATCCGTAGCAAAAGTCAGGGAGTTTTATTTACTTGAAGTGAATCCACAAGGTCTTCCCACCTATGCTAATGTGTAGGCCTCTTCGAAGTGGTTTGGAGACATCTATATCGACATGCAAACAAAGGGCCTTGTTGACCCCAAACATTGTACGTAGTCTCATCACAACTGACGAGTGTTCGAGCTGTGCAAAAGAGCTTCTTTGCTTCTTACCCAAGATGTCATATGCATTTACCGGGAAACAAGCCGACATGAATTGAACTTTTGAGGGAATTTCCATTCCTATCATTTGTTTTAGCAAGTGAATGTGCCCGTCGACAGCCCATGGACCCTCATTGAGCACATAATCTCGATTAGATGAGCAGAAAAACTGGAAGGCAAACAAGTTTGAGTGCATGTCTCGAATTACCACATCCTTTAAAGGTTTCCAAATGTTTCTGAAGACTGTTTTCATGGCTCTAGCATTGAAAGTATTGTCTGTAAGAAGCCTCCCTAGGTGGCACAACGCTATCTGCTCATTTTTCTTCGCATCTTCTTCATAGTCCACAATCACGACCTTCTCTTCAACCTCAGTTAGTCGAAGCTTCTGCCACTCTTATATTAATTTTTCCATATTAATTTGAGCAATAATATTGTAGTTAAGGCATATAATTTAGCAATAATATCACTATTTTATAGCCTGTAGTATTAATTGCGATTAAAAAATTTATAAACATAATTTGTTATTAAATTAGGAGTTACCAAGTAGTTTGTCAAATAATGTTAGATAGAGTGTGACATTTGTGCCTTAGCGACCTTTGATCCTAATATAATGCATAAGTTAATCATATAGTAACCTAACTTTTGAAATTATTGACAATTAGTCCAGGCTCGTACTTTCGCACGGAGCATCTTAATCATTCAAAATGTTTTTACAAATTGGAATTTTTTGGTTGAATTTCAAATAATATAATATACAAAAACCACCACTTAAAAGTGTACTTTAGATTTTGTTGTTATACTGGAATTTATGCACCTATAGTGATACAATATGAGTTATATGCCATATTGGAAATTTATTATGACTTATTCACTTAACAAATGTTTATTTGGAAGTTTACCAATCACACTAAAGATTGTTTTCATGTGTTTCTTCACTATATTGCTAAACCAAACTAAACAAAATAAACAAAATAACATGTATAAATTAAATCTCAATAAGCAAGCAGTGAAGAAATGTAATCTTTATACTTGAGTTATCTTCCCTTCAAAGTCTATCATGTATGACGCATTTCAAAAAGTTCCTACCAAGCAAATTAATGATTGACTAACAACAATTAATGAGTGACTAACAACAATCCATCTAATTGCATCAGAAATTTACCATCCATTTAAATTACGTCAAAAAAGTGCACATCTCGAGCATTAAAGTTAAACATAAATACAATTCAAAATTTCTTGAATTCTTCATGACGGTAGTCTTGACATTGCCATCCTGTGCTAACACCACCAGCATTCCCATGGTCTACATTCCAAACTTAATGGCAAGGTTACTCATACAAGTGAATCATCATTTACCTTACATGTTCACAAAGTTGTGAGGACAACCATACTTAGTGTTTGCACATATGCTGCATTCAAAGTCTTTCTAAACAGCAATAACTAAATTTAGATAAAATCCCAACCCTAACCCAAGAATTGCCATACAAAACTCAGAAAACCCCACCCGTCCTCCCCCCCCCCCCCCCCCACACACACAAAAAAACAAAAGCCAAAACAAAAAAATTCCAACCAAGCGACCAATAGGCAAACTAAATGCCAAAATGTGGGTTGCTATCAATAACTCATAGAACATTGCAAAGATAAACTAAAAAAACCCCAAACAACATGACTTCTAAACACAAACAATGACATAGAGGAGTTTGGGGGGGGGGAAGATGGCAGATATTAGCTGCTGGAATGCAGCACTAAGAAGGGAAGACACTATTGTCAGTTAAATTGTCGATATTATTTTTTCAGAAAGAATTAGAATGGCAGCATTAGTAAGGTAGACCAATCATTGGCACTTTGTTCGTCAATAATATAATTCTAGAAAGAATTACTTGAATGATCATACATTCCTTGAAACTGTGCTTTCACATGAATGGCCAATCAATAAATTATTATTAACCATTTAACTCTATTGAAAAACCACATTCACACCTGCATTACCCATCTGTCACCTCAAACTCATTGGTCACATGAGATATATGGACCACCAAAAGTGCAAAGAGAGTCCAACACACATTTGTAATTCTAGACAATGACGACAAGTAAAAACCAACATTACCAAGACATCCCCAACTTGATTTCAGGCACAAAGAACATGTGTTTTACCAACAATACGTATTAAAGGATATTAACATACATGACGTCACCTCTTGGCCCTTACCCTTACCCAAAAAAGAGGAGGGGATTGTAGCATGTTGAATTAGCCTTTCATCATTGTAATCCTTATCAAAATAGACCACCATTATTTGAGAAATAAATAAATAAATAAATGACACAAAACACAAATTCAGTCAAACATTCTTGACATATATGGTGATGAACTTTGTTCAATGGATTCAATATGCAAAAGCACACAAAGAAGACATCCATTTATTGGAGTTAGGGGGGGATTGCCTCAAAGTATGGGACAAAACATAAGGATGACATCCAAATCTTCTCAGATTATCTAAATTGGAATTTGTTTGATTTAAAATATGAATAGGGAGTGATATTTAAGAATTAACGACAAATTTTATCTTGCAAGTCTCCAATCACCAAAATTTAAAACCCTGGCAATTCCTCTTTTGTTGCGTGAACAGGGATTGTTTTTTCCTCTTTTTTAAAAAAAAATTAAAGGACACCTAGAGCACCAAAGTTTAATTCAACCTCCAACCAACAAAAATTTAGAATCTTAATAATTCCCCTCCCTTTCCATATTCATTGAATTTGACACAATATATAAACCTTTTGTATTATGCTTGCACTCACATAACAAAAAATTCAATAAACAGGATTCCCCCCTGTCTAGCATAGGCAGAGAAAAGATCAAACTCCTAGGATAATATCATAATAGCAAAGAAAAGTGAAGTTAAATTATCCTGTTTGAACCATATTTGCACAAAGGCTTTTGGGGGGGAGGGGGGAAGCACTGGCTAAACTATAAAATTCATATGCTGATAATCAATAACATCTAGTTCAACAAATGAAAACACTATTTCATAAATAATGGGGTAAATAATAAAGCGATGGAGTTTAGGTTAGCTAGGATTACATGCTCAATAACCTTCTTGCCAATTCAGATGTAGATAATAGAAAATAGCTCTTTCCAACTAATTTCCCACCTCATTCACAGTGCAAGAATTCCAAAAGAAATCTCCTTCAATGATTCATAACTGAAAGAGAAGTCAACAATTTAGAGGGAGATGAGGAAAGAGAAAATCATGGGGTTATAGGCACCATTATTGGCAATCACTTATAGACATGCATATACGAAAATTGTCACGGAACAAAGAAATTCAAATTCTTCTTGTCATTCTCCTCACCGCTGGCCTTTTTATTACAAAATTAAAAAAATGATACCTATTACCCAATAACCTAAATCAACATATGAGCAATCAATTCAAAGTCTTTTAAAAAGAGGAAAAGAGGCAACTGCACTTAAGTCAGACATTTCAACTTTTGTTCACGAAACCTGTAGGATCATATTCACTTCAATTGTAGCACATAGGGAGGGCAAAAATCAAATTCAAACAAAATTACCCCCCAACCAAAAATAAAAATAGAAATCACATATACACAATATCAAGGAAAATTCACAAATTTCAAGTTATCTTTTCAAAAAGAAAGTCAGCTATACAATTGTCTCTATTTTCATGTCTTACAAATTCTCATCCAAGGAAGTTTTTGCAACCTCTCATTGCTCACACACATGCACGCACACTCTCGGGAGAAGCTCATCATAAACCTAATAACCTAAATCAACAAAAATGAGAGGGAAGTTTAAAAATGACAATATGAGATGAAAAATCCAAAATTAAACACAAATGAAATCTCCTTCAATGATTCACAACTGAAAGAGAAGTCAACATTTTAGAGGGAGATGAGGAAAGAGAAAATCATGGGATTATAGTCTCCATTATTGGCAATCTAGAATGCCCAAAGGAAAAAAAATTAATTAAACAAATCGACAATAAAATTTACAAATGCATGTTAACATAATTTTATACTCCTATAACTAAGAGTCAAATATAGAATTCTATGATAGCACGCACAATACCCATGAAAGTTTATAATAGGATTTTGAACAGAGAATATAATTCAATTTTTAGTAAGATATCTTAAAAATAATTAAATATGTATAGCATACTGTAGTAGCAAATAATCAATTAACTATATCATTCAATGTTGTATGAAATATTGTTATAGAAAGCATCTTAATGCTATCTTCAATTGCTCTTCATCATCTATAATCATGGTTACCAGAACTGGACCAGCCGGTTCAGCCGGGAACCGGACCATTGTCCGGTCTGATTGTTGGTATTGAACCGCCATATCAGTGAACCGATCAAAGACCGGTTGAACCACTCGGTTCTGCCGGTTGAACTGGTTGCCCGAACCGGTTCACTTGTCTTTTTTTTTTTGCTGAAACAATTTCATAAAAATAATAGAATTGCCAATGAGCAGATTCGAACCATGGCTCCTCATGTTCAATTCAATACACTCTTTATCCAATTCAACCACTAGGGCAATCACACTTTTATGCTACTAACCTACTTCATTTCTTTATTGTATAATGGGCTTTCCATTGTCTTTGATCAAATGGATTTGGTCAACTACTTTTCGTTCTTTTTTTTAAAAAATTCTTCCATTGTGACACTCTATATAATGAATTGATAACATATTACCAACCCAAATTATATTGTGGGTGCATTTTCTTATTAATTTATTTTCTAAAATAAATAATAATATGTTTTAAACTGTAGACAACTATAAAAAAATTTAAGAATATGTAGATGAATTACTTATTTTTATTTAAAAACTTACTAAATTTTCAAAGTTAATACTTTGTATCTATTAGTCTAAAAGCCAATAACTCAAATACTTAAGGCCTGTTCTTTTCGTGGGTCAATCCATATTTACCTACTTCAACTTACTTCAACCTACTTCAACCTACTTTAACTCACTTGAAAAAAAATACCAACTTCAACCCACTTCAACTTATCTCAACCTACTTCAACCTACTTCAACCCACCCCCTTCATAATTTTAATAATTTGTAAAGTATCATGTGAGATTTAGGGCCTGCTGTTTCCGTGGGTAAATTGGGTGGGTAAAAGGGTGAAGTAGGTTGAAGTAGGTTAAAGTGCGTTGAGGTAGATTGAAGTTAGTATTTTTTTTTTTTTGAGGTGGGTTGAAATAGGTTGAACTAGATTGAAGTGCATTGATGTAGGTTGAACTGCATTGAAGTTGGTATATTTTTTATGTGGTGGGTTGAAATGGGTTAAAATAATGAGAATGTAATTCAACTGTGATAATTTATCAAGTTATCGAAATTTTGTGGAATATTTGTTTATTCTTTCTTACTTTTTAGTTTTTATATTTTTTATATTTTTATTTTTTATTTTTTATTTTTTTAATTTCTTTTTTTTAATTTCGTATTTCCTATTTTTTATTTTTTATTTTTTTATTTTTTGATTTCTTAATTTTTTAATATTTATTTTTTATTTATCCATTTTTTATTATTTTTATTTTTTAAATTTTTTAAATTTTTTATTTTTTATTTTCTATTTTCAATTTTTAGTTTTTAATTTTTTACTTTTCAATTTTTAATTTTATTTTTATTTTTCAATTTTTTAATTTTTATTTTTAATTTTCAATTTTTATTTTTGATTTTTTAATTTTTACTTTTTTACTTTTTTAATTTTATTTTTATTTTAATTTTAATTTTTTATTTTTCCATGATTTTATTTTTTTTATGTTTTCAATTTTTCATTTCTTATTTATTATTTTTTATTTTTCATTTTTTATTTTCAATTTGTAATGTTTAACTTCTATTTTTCATTTTTTTTTATGTTTTATTTATTTTTAATGTTTTTTTGTTGTTTATGTTGTTTACGTTTTTATTTTTTTATTTTTTTTTCTTATTTTTTATATTTTATTTTTTACATTTTAATTTTAATTTTTAATTTTTAATTTTGTATTTCTTATTTCTTATTTCTTATTTTTTTATGTTTTTATTTTTTTTTATTTTTTATTTTTATTTTTTATTTTTTTGGAATTTAAAATAAAAAACAAAGAAACAAAAACTAAAAAAATAAAAAAATGAAATATAAAAATTAAAAATTAAAATTAAAATAATAAATAATAAATAAAAAAATATGAAATAGGAAATAAAAATTAAAAATTAAAATTAAAATGAAAATGAAAATGAAAAAAAAATAAAAAAAGTTAGAAATAAAAAATAAAAACAGAAAATATAAAAACAGAAAATCAGAAAAAATGAAAACTAAAAAATAAAATATAAAAATATGAAAAATAAAAAATAAACAACAAACAATAAAAAAACAAACAATAATAAATAAGAAATAGAAAAATAAAAACACAAAAACATAAAAAACATAAAATTACAAAAAATTAATAAATAAAAAATGAAAAATGAAAAATAAAAAATAAAAAATAAAGAACTAAAAAACTAAAATGATGAACAGTACATATTAGGTCTCAAGTTCTATTCGCCCCTACCACATTATACTGTATTGTCCTTTGTGGCTCCTACAGATCAAAACGTTTTTGACTTCCATCATTATTATTAATATTTTATATTTTTCAATACAAATATAAATTTGAGCATGTATTATTAGAGATAATAGAATAATAAATACAATTTTCATGATTATTTTCATTATTAGTATGTTTGTTGTTGTCGTCATTGTCGATATCAGCAATGTTATCTTCCTCTTTGAATTTGATAACATAGTCGATATTAATTATGATCATCTAATTATCAAAGAGAGATTAGGAGATTATAATGGATATAAATTTTTTTATTATTTCATTATTATAGAATAAGTTCATATTTTAGAAGTTTTAACTTAAGGACATTGAATTATAATTACTGAACAAGCCGTAAAACCTTATGTGACACCTTATTATTAACACATAATATAATATACACATTTATATAGAAATAATAAATATTTTTTATTTTCATGATTATTATTATTTTGTCTTTTTTTGATACAAATATACATAGAGCATGTATAACTAGAGATAATAGAAATTTAAATATGATTTCCCTAATTATTTCCATTGTCACTATTGTTGTTGTTGTCGTCATTGTCATTATCGTCGTTGTTATCTTTCTCTTTGAATTTGATAACATAGTCAATATTAATTATGATCGTACGTATGTAAGGAATGTGCTAAAAATTTACATATTGTAAGCATAATATAGCATACTGCAAGGGTTGAACGTGAAATATAAAAAAAAAACTAAAAATAAAACACGATCATCATATTAGGCCCGTGAAGCTGAATTTATTTCACATTTAATATAATCTATTTAACAGAATGAAATAAACGAAATATTTTTCTTTTTCTTTCAAAGCATACATATCTTCTAATTATATTTAATTCATATAAATCTTAAACGTATAATTAATTTTTTAACGTTTCAAACAAATTGACCAAAATCTAATCTATTAAACGCATAAGAAAAAATGAAATAATTTTTGTTTTGTTTTAAACCATACAAATCCAATAATCAAATTCTCTTCATAAACACCTAAAATTATAATTAACCTTTTGTCGTTTAAAATAAAATGCCCCAAATCGTCATAATCTTTATCTTACAAATGCTAGAATGGGTGGATGCCTAAAAATGCTTCCCTCATTCCCTCAATCCAAGCTTCTCATTAATCCAAACTTTACAACCGTTGATCAAAATCTTAGGCAATCTCAGCCCCTGGATTTATCTTGATAATCGCCAATCTCTCCCTTTTTACTGGGTACATTATGTTTCAGGTTCGATTCCCCCCTCACTCATTTTATTGTACTCTTTACTGGGCATATTAGGTCGCAAGTTCTACTCGCCCCTCCCTCATTATATTGTATTGCCCTTTGTGGCTCCTACAGACCAAAACGTTTTTGATTTCCATCATTATTGTTAATATTTTGTATTTTTCAATACAAATATAAATTTGAGCATGTATTATTAGAGATAATAGAATAATAAATATAATTTTCATGATTATTTTCATTATTACTATGTTTGTTGTTGTCGTCATTATCAATATCGACAATGTTATCTTCTTCTTTGAAGTTGATAATGTAGTCGATATTAATTATGATCATCTAATTATCAAATAGAGATTAGGAGATTATAATGAATATAAATTTTTTTATTATTTCATTATTATAGAATAAGTTCATATTTTAGAAGTTTTAACTTAAGAAAACTGAATTATAATTACTGAACAAGCCGTAAAACCTTATGTGACATCTTATTATTAACACATAATATAATATACACATTTATATAGAAATAATAAATATTTTTTATTTTCATGTTTATTATTATTATTTTGTCTTTTTTTGATACAAATATACATAGAGCATGTACTACTAGAGATAATAGAAATATAAATATGATTTTCGTAATTATTTCCATTATCACCATTGTTGTTGTTGTCGTCATTGTCATTATCGTCGTTGTTATCTTTCTCTTTAAATTTGGTAATATAGTCAATATTAATTATGATCATACATATGTAAGGATTGTGCTAAAAAATTACATATTGTAAGCATAATATAGCATACTGCAAGGGTTGATCATGAAATATAAAAAAAAAATTAAAAATAAAACACGATCATCATATTAGGCCCGTGAAGTTGAATTTCTTTCACATTTAATATAATCTATTTAACAGAAGAAAATAAACGAAATATTTTTCTTTTTCTTTCAAAGCATACATATCTTATAATTATATTTAATTCATATAAATCTTAAAAGTATAATTAATGTTTTAACGTTTCAAACAAATTGACCAAAATCTAATCTATTTAATGCATAAGAAAAAATAAAATAATTTTTGTTTTGTTTTAAACCATACAAATCCAATAATCAAATTCTCTTCATAAACACCTAAAATTATGATTAACCTTTTGCCGTTTAAAATAAAATGTCCCAAATCGTCATAATTTTTATCTTACAAATGCTAGAATAGGTGGATGCCTAAAAATGCTTCCCTCCCTCAATCCAAGCTTCTCATTAATCCAAGGTTTACAACCGTTGATCAAAATCATAGGCAATCTCAGCCCCTGGATTTATCTTGATAACTGTCAATCTCTCCCTTTTTATTAGGTACATTAGGTCTCATGTTCAATTTCCCCCCTCCCTCATTGTATTGTACTCTTTACTGGACATATTAGGTCTCAAGTTCTATTCGCCCCTACCTCATTATATTGTATTGCCCTTTGTGACTCCTACGGACTAAAACATTTTTTATTTCTATCATTATTATTAATATTTTGTATTTTTCAATACAAATATAAATTTGAGCATGTATTATTAAAGATAATACAATAATAAATACAATTTTCATGATTATTTTTATTATTACTATTTTTGTTGTTGTCGTCATTGTCGATATCGGTAATGTTATCTTCCTCTTTGAATTTGATAACATAGTCGATATTAATTATGATCATCTAATTATCAAAGAGAGATTATGAGATTATAATAGATATAATTTTTTTTATTATTTCATTATTATAGAATAAGTTCATATTTTAGAAGTTTTAACTTAAGGAAACTGAATTATAATTACTGAACAAGCCGTAAAACCTTATGTGACACCTTATTATTAACATATAATATAATATACACATTTATATAGAAATAATAAACATTTTTGATTTCCATGATTATTATTATTATTTTGTCTTTTTTTGATACAAATATACATAGAGCATGTATGACTAGAGATGCTGCTTTCCATCTTGCTTAATCCCAAACCAAAGACACCGCCCCTCTCCATAGGACATGGAGCTCAAAGAGCCAAAACCCCCAGATCCTTTATGCTTGCTCTGTCATCACCCCTCCTTCTTCCCCAGCTATTGTAGTGCTAGGCTGATTCTCACTGGCGCCGCCACCAACAGCCCATCGTCCTCCTCCACCATTGCCGTTGTCGGTGCCGTTTCCGTTGCTATGCCTACCACTACTGTGTCCCCCACCCGCACCAGAGCACCGCCCCCGTCTTTCCTCCCCTCTGTCAGCTTTACAGTCGGCCCACCACCATTTGGGCAACCGGCCCTTGTCTGCTTTGCACCTCAGGTAAGCAACTTTGACCATTCCTTTCTTCTTATTCTCTTTAAATTAAGATCCTCCTCTTTGATGGGGATCTTTCGATTTGTGCATCTGCAAAGTATTTATTGTGATTTGGATATTAATTTGAAAACTGAAATTATGGAAACTGAGCCCGATTCTCGCCTCTTCGAGGTGTACTGGATCATCATGTGTGGAATCGTTATGCCTGATTCTGCCTCCAGACCCCTTTTTAATCGTCCATTGTTGGCTGGAAACACAAAAATTGCGCTAGTTTTCGCTTTTGAGGATGGAAAGTTGTGTCCTTTAGTTGAGGTTACCTCGTCGTGGTCACCGAGATCTCCTAGAGTCAATTTTCTATTCACTTCATATGATTGTTCACGGCCTATTAAGTTGCAATTCATTGCTAAAGGTGACTCTTGGTATGTAAATTTGGAGACTCGTCCTTAAATTTTAGTAATTTTTATAGCCCATCCGAAGATAACTCAAGCAGCGCACTTTGTCTCTGTTTGGAACCCATGGTTTGCCACTCATTTAGTTTTAAGTGTTCTAGTCATTGCTCCAAGGTTTAATGTAATGTCGAAATTTGCAAAAGGACAGTATGCTCAATCGCATAATTTTTCCTTATGTTTGTTGCAGATAACCAGTCCCATAAGAATGAATTCCATACTGACTAAGACCACCCCTTTTTATTTTCTTTTTCCTTTTTTTCTGAAGTCTTTCTTTGAACTTGCTTTTCCATGCTGTTTTCACATAGTTTGGTTGTTATTTTGGAATGACGTTGCTTCTGTTGCTCGGCTACGGGCGATTACCTATACGAATGTTGTATGGATAAGCGGCCATGAGCAATTTTACTGGGATTCTCTGACCGTGATATGGAACTTCCAAACTAGTGTACTGGACTTTTTAATTTTTTACATTATGGATGTTTTTCCTTCTGCTGTATTTGCTGTGATGATACAGTTTCTCACATTCCTCGGGGTACCGTTTACTGCAACTGGAAGTTTGTATGATTGCAGGGTGTCAAGGCTACTACCAATTCAGTTTAGTTGTATTTTTTTGGTTCAGAAATGCACCTATCTTGGATGTAATGATTTATGTTATTGGCAATTTTTGCTTGAACTTTTTAAGTCTCTATCATGGGGGAATGAGGAAACGCTTTGTATAAGTTTCCCACGACCCAGCCTTTTAAGGCTTCAGAATGACCAATTATAGTCCCAGAATATTATCATTGAAACTGTTTACAACAGCATAAGGTTTTTTTTGTGATGGTCCAAGACTGGCATCCAGGCAACTGAAGATAGTCGTTTTGGTGTGCAAAGAGCAGTTACCATTTAATCGATCCTTTGGATCAATAGGCCAATATTAGACACAAAGCGCCAATTTTTATTTAGCAGTATGAAGATAGTTTGCTGGAATGTCCAAGGAGCCAAAAAATCTCAATTGCGACTTGAAATAGGATTTATTAATCGCACTATTAAGCCGGATATTCTTATTCTTCTTGAAACTTTGGTTAATGACCAACATGCGGGTGTGATACTAAGAAACTTAGGATTCTCTCACTATTAGATGATTCCCATAGATAATCATTGCGGTGGGATTTGGTGTCTATGGAACCCAATTAATGTTGAGGTGTCAATCCTCTCAAAAGAAAGTCGAGCTATTCATTGCCTCATAAAGGATAGTGTTAATAATAAGCACTGTCTATTAACGGCAGTTTATGCCCCCGCCCAGGAGCGTGACAAAGACGTTTTTTGGAAGCACCTCAAACAGTTAAATGAGTCCGTCAACTTACCGTGGTGTATAATGGGTGACTTTAATGAAATGCTTCACCCATCAGAAAAATTGCGCGGAACCCCTCTAGCGGTTCAAGAAACACATCGATTTAATGATTTTCTGACAAGTACTAGAAGTATAGATGCGAATGTTCAAGGAAGAATTTTCACCTGGAAAAAATTCTTGAAAGGACAACTTATTTATGAAAAATTGGATAGAGTAATATTTCAGGAAGATTGTGCGCAATTATTTTCAGATTACTTAGTTACTAATGGCCCATTCACGTGCTCTGATCATGCCTTTGTCTTTTTAGATACTGCTCCAGCACACCGACCTCGGAGAGGTACTAATTTTAGGTACCAACATTCTTGGGCTCAGTATCAAGATGCGCATATTTTAGTCAAGAAGAATTGGAGAATGGGAGTTCCAGGAACTCCAATGTATAGATTATCACAACGTTTAAAGAAGGTCAAATTAGACCTCAAGTCCTGGAGCAAGGCTACTTTTGGAAACTTTAAGAACAAATTAGTAAGAAATGCAGATAAGCTCCTCCATGTTGAGGAAAAACTAATTCAATATCCGAATAGTGCTAGGTTGAACAATTGGCACTACAGACTAATTAAACAAAGAGAAAAGATGCATCTTTTCAACCAAAAATATTGGGAAAAAATGGCAAGAAAAGAATGGCTTGTCAACGGGGATAGAAATACTCGTTTTTTCCATCAAACAATGAAAACAAGAAAAACAAGAAGTAGAATTGTGAAATTAAAGGACAGCTCAGGAGTGTGGGTTGAGGAGCCTGTCCAAATTGAACAAATGTTCATTAATGATTTTACCGCTAGATTTAAAACAGCTCAAGTAAGCTCAGCCAATATTGATATGGAAATGCTGAATCTAGTGTCCACAGTGGATAATGACACACTACTGCGGTCCATCCAAGATTCTGAAATCAAAGAAGTTGTATTCCAAATGGATAAATTCAAAGCTCCACGGCCTGATGGCTTTGGTGTAGCTTTCTTTCAAGACTACTGGCATGTTGTTAACAAAGATGTCTGCACTGCGGTAAGATCCTTTTTTGAGGAAGGAAAACTTCTCAAGCAAATTAATCATACGCTAATAGCCTTGATCTCAAAAGTGAGTAATCCAACAACGACTAACCATTTTCGACCAATTAGCCTTTGCAACACTATTTACAAGATTATTTCCAAAATTATGGCTAATCGTATGCGCCCGATTCTTGAAAAAATCATTGACCCTGTCCAAAGTGCATTCGTACCGAAACGTTCCATCCATGATAATATATCACTCACGCATGAAATCATGAATAAATTTAATAAAATGAAAGGGGAAAAAGCCTGAGTAGCACTCAAACTCGATATGAAAAAGGCATATGATAGAGTTGAATGAGATTTTTTATTTAGAACACTTCATTTATTTGACTTTCACCCCAAATGGATCGACTTAATAAGAGCTTGTATATCATCTGTTGCTTACTCCGTTATCGTCAATGATGAAGTATGTGGGTTCTTTTCACCTTCACGAGGCATTAGGCAAGGGGACCCCTTGTCCCCGTATTTATTTATTATTTGTATGGAGGTTTTAATAAGGGCTCTCCAAAAGGTAATGGGCAACAAGAAATGTGGAATTGGAGTTAAGCTCTCTCCGAGAGCCTCCAAGATTCCATGTTTACTTTTTGCCGATGACAGTCTTCTTTTTTGTAGAACTAATTTTGAATCATGTCAACAACTTAACTCGATCCTGAATATATTCTGTCACCGTTCAGGACAACTCATTAACTTCCATAAGTCGTCATTAACTTTCTCTAGGAATGCCACGACACATGATAAAAGATCCGTCTCATCGATTTTTAATATCACCCACCAAGAGCATCTTGGTAATTACCTTGGTTGCCCAGTATTCAAAGGCCGACCTAAAATAGAAACATTTTCCGAACTAGTACATAAAACAGCTGCAAAACTTTATAATTGGAAAACAAATTTTGTTTCCAAAGCAGGACGAGTAGCGTTAATCCAAGCCTGTATTGAATCCATGCCAGCCCACACGATGCAGTGTTTCTGACTGCCCAAAGAAACTAATCATTCAATTGATAAGATTAGTAGAGATTTTTGTTGGAAAAAAAAACATTGACAGTAAAGTCCTGCCTATGGTATCGTGGGATAAGGTCTGTCGACCAAAGCAGGCGGGAGGGCTTGGACTCAGGAAAATGGAAGCAGTTAATAGTGCGTTTATTAGTAAATTAACATGGAATTTGTTTCATGGGGAAAGTCTCTGGGTAGAACAAATGCGAGGGAAGTATTCTATTGATGAGAACTTCTTCTCTACTAAACCAAGGAGAACGAATTCATGGGCATGGAAATGTATACTCAAAAATCGACAACAATTCCAGAGCGGAGTTCGTTGGAAAGTTGGGAATGGACTAAGTATCAATTTCTGACTCGATAACTGGTGTGCTAATGATAGTTTAGCCAAGTTACTCAATATTACAGATCACTCTTATTGACATCTCTCTTAAGGTATCGGACTTTATCAAAGACAATAAAGAATGGAATATTAACACACTCCAGCCAATATTAGACCAAGCTTGTCTTCAGCTCATTCTTGCAGTCCCTATCCCATACCATCCTATGTCGGACTCAGTATATTGGGGTTTATCCGGTAATGGGGAATTCTCAACGAAATCAGCGACTTGGGCCGCTCATGGTATTTACCCTGATAACCCAACAAAATGGGAATACAGTTGGATTTGGAAACTTGAAGTAATGCCAAAATTAAAAATCTTTTTATGGCAACTTTGCCATGCATCGCTTCCTACCAAGGACACATTGTGTAAACGAGGCATGAATCTTGACCCTCAATGTCCTTTTTGCCATTCTGAGAGGGAAGATGTAGATCATCTCTTTTTTCAGTGTCAATTTTCACAAGAGTGTTGGAGACTAGCAGTCTCCCATAACTGGATTGACCATAGTTTTGTCGCTGGTACACAGAATACCATTCTACAAAGATTGTCAAGTGCTAGGACTATGACCCCGACAACTCGACTAGATAGAGAAGTTTCGCTCATTTGGAGCATATGGAAAACAAGAAATAACATGGTGTTTCGGAGTGAAACACCTATTCCAGAAAGCACTTTAATAAGAGCCAAAAAAGCCAACGCCGAATGGCGTATTAGACTCAAACTCACAAACCCACTCCATTCACCATTTCCAAACCAGTCAGGCGCCCGCCACAAGAGGACTCATTCGATAGCTTGGAGAAAACCTCAAGGAGGATCCATTAAATTCAACTTTGATGGATCCAAAACGTTACAAGGAGCAGGAGGAGGGTTCATAATCCGTAATTGGGAAGGGAGATTTATTCAAGCGGCATCTTTTTATCTAGGAGGGCCGACCGTGTTGGTAGCAGAAGCAACGACAATGAGAAATGGCATCAAAGCAGCACTACAAGCAGGCTTCACAGATATTCATATCGAGGGGGACAACAAAATCCTTATCCAAGCGGTTCAGGGACACATCCAAGTACCATGGGAAATCCAAGTTCTGATTCAGGATATTCACACTTTTATCCAACATTGTAACAAAATTATTATCACTCATATTTTTAGGCAAGGTAATAGTGCAGCCGACTGGCTAGCAAAATATGGTGTATCAATTCTTTCCACAATGGTGTGGAACGTGGTTCCGCATAGGGACCTTTCTCGTATCCTCTATGAGGACAATCTAGGGAGACCCCTTGAGAGAATGGCTAACTAGAATGTATGCTTACCTTTCTTACAAAAAAAAATAAATGTATGACTAGAGATAATAGAAATATAAATATGATTTCCATAATTATTTCCATTATCACTATTGTTGTTGTTGTCGTCATTGTCATTATCATCGTTGTTATATTTCTCCTTAAATTTGATAACATAGTCAATATTAATTATGATCATATATATGTAAGGATTGTGCTAAAAAATTACATATTGTAAGCATAATATAGTATACTGCAAGGGTTGATTGTGAAATATAAAAAAAATTAAAAATAAAACACGATCATCATGTTAGGCACGTAAAGCTGAATTTCTTTCACATTTAGCATAATCTATTTAACAGAAGAAAATAAACGAAATATTTTTCTTTTTCTTTCAAAGCATACATATCTTATAATTATATTTAATTCATATAAATCTTAAAGGTATAATTAATGTTTTAACGTTTCAAACAAATTGACCAAAATCTAATCTATTTAACGCATAAGAAAAAATGAAATAATTTTTATTTTCGTTTAAGCCATACAAATCCAATAATCAAATTCTCTTCATAAAACACCTAAAATTATAATTAACCTTTTACCGTTTAAAATAAAATGCCCCAAATCGTCGTATCTTTATCTTACAAATGCTAGAATGGGTGGATGCCTAAAAATGCTTTCCTCCCTCCCTCAATCCAAGCTTCTCATTAATCCAAACTTTACAACCGTTGATCAAAATCTTAGGCAATCTCAGCCCCTGGATTTATCTTAATAATCGCCAATCTTTCCCTTTTTACTTGGTACATTATGTTTCCGGTTCAATTCCCCCCTCCCTCATTGTATTGTACTCTTTATTGGACATATTAGGTTGCAAGTTCTACTCGTTCCTCCCTCATTATATTGTATTGCCCTTTGTGGCTCCTACAGACCAAAACGTTTTTGATTTCCATCATTATTATTAATATTTTGTATTTTTCAATACAAATATAAATTTGAGCATGTATTATTAGAGATAATAGAATAATAAATACAATTTTCATGATTATTTTTATTATTACTATGTTTGTTGTTGTCGTCATTATCGATATCGGCAATGTTATCTTCCTCTTTGAATTTGATAATGTAGTCGATATTAATTATGATCATCTAATTATCAAAGAGAGATTAGGAGATTATAATGGATATAAATTTTTTTATTATTTCATTATTATAGAATAAGTTCATATTTTAGAAGTTTTAACTTAAGGAGACTGAATTATAATTACTGAACAAGCCGTAAAACCTTATGTGACACCTTATTATTAACACATAATATAATATACACATTTATATAGAAATAATAAACTTTTTTTATTTTCATGATTATTATTATTATTTTGTCTTTTTTTGATACAAATATACGTAGAGCATGTATTACTAGAGATAATAGAAATATAAATATGATTTTCATAATTATTTCCATTATCACTATTGTTGTTGTTATCGTCGTTGTCATTATTGTCGTTGTTATCTTTATCTTTGAATTTGATAATATAGTCAATATTAATTATGATCATATATATGTAAGGATTGTGCTAAAAAATTACATATTGTAAGCATAATATAGCATACTGCAAGGGTTGATCATAAAATATAAAATAATTAAAAATAAAACACAATTAACATATTAGGCCCGTGAAGCTGAATTTCTTTCACATTTAATATAATCTATTTAACAGAAGAAAATAAACGAAATATTTTTTTTCTTTCAAAGCATACATATCTTATAATTATATTTAATTCATATAAATCTTAAAAGTATAATTAATGTTTTAACGTTTCAAACAAATTGATCAAAATCTAATCTATTTAACGCATAAGAAAAAATGAAATAATTTTTGTTTTCTTTTAAACCTTACAAATCCAATAATCAAATTCTCTTCATAAACACCTAAAATTATAATTAATCTTTTACCGTTTAAAATAAAATGCCCCAAATCATCATAATAGTTCAAACTAAAAAATATCTCAACTCACAAATCTAAACTCAACTCATATCTTACAAGACAATATAAGGGCATTGGAAGTTTATATCAAAACCCATGAAACTACTACGTTGACCTAAAAACCAAATGTACAAACTATGAATACATAATTATATTAGCACCCCCTCATGAACCACTTTAAATAGCCAAAAAAGTTATATAATAGCATAAATGTAATGTTCAAATTATTTTCGTTGAAAGACAAATTTTATTTGTGTTACATGCGAAAGTAAAACTAAACCGACTTTAAAATAGTTTCTACCTAATGTCATTAGAGAATTAACGACTTCATAAATTTTTACTCACCAACAAGAAGAGGATGTGGACTTTTTGTCATTGACGTCATATAAGTATGATAATTGATAACTATGAATACATTTAGTTTTAAAATTAATTTCCATAAACTATATAATTGTGAAAAAACTGCTAAACGAATGAGTATGTCATTAATAAAATGTATTCCCTTCATAAATATTAGAATGGGTGGATGCCTAAAAATGATTCCCTCCCTCAATCCAAGCTTCTCATTAATCCAAGCTTTACAACCGTTGATTAAAATCTTATGCAATCTCAGCCCCTGGATTTATCTTGATAACTGCCAATCTATCCCTTTTTACTGGGTAGATTAAGTCTCAGGTTCGATTTTTCCCTCCCTCATTGTATTGTACTATTTATTGGACAAATTAGGTCTCAAGTTCTATTCGCCCTTCCCTCTTTATATTGTATTGCCCTTTGTGGCTCCTACGAACCAAAACGTTTTTGATTTCCATTATTATTATTAATATTTTGTATTTTTCAATACAAATATAAATTTGAGCATTTATTATTAGAGATAATAGAATAATAAATACAATTTTCATGATTATTTTCATTATTACTATTGTTGTTGTTGTCGTCATTGTCGATATCGGCAATGTTATCTTCCTCTTTGAATTTGATAACATAGTCGATATCAATTATGATCATCTAATTATCAAAGAGAGATTAGAAGATTAAAATGGATATAAATTTTTTTATTATTTCGTTATTATAGAATAAGTTCATATTTTAGAAGTTTTAACTTAAGGAAACTGAATTATAATTACTGAACAAACCACAAAACCTTATGTGACACCTTATTATTAACACATAATATAATATACACATTCACATAGAAATAATGAACATTATTGATTTTCATGATTATTATTATTATTTTGTCTTTTTTTGATACAAATATACATAGAGCATGTATTACTAGAGATAATAGAAATATAAATATGATTTCCATAATTATTTCCATTATCACTATTGTTGTTGTGGTTGTCATTGTCATTATCGTCTTTGTTATCTTTCTCTTTGAATTTGATAACATAGTCAATATTAATTATGATCATATACATGAAAGGATTGTGCTAAAAAATTACATATTGTAAGCATAATATAACACACTGCAAGGGTTGAACGTGAAATAAAAAAAAATTAAAAATAAAACACGATCATCATATTAGGCCCGTGAAGCTGAATTTCTTTCACATTTAATACAATCTATTTAACAGAAGAAAATAAACGAAATATTTTTCTTTTTCTTTCAAAGCATACATATCTTATAATTATATTTAATTCATATAAATCTTAAAAGTATAATTAATGTTTTAACGTTTCAAACAAATTGATCAAAATCTAATCTATTTAACGAATAAGAAAAACTGAAATAATTTTTGTTTAAACCATACAAATCCAATAATCAAATTCTCTTCATAAAACACCTAAAATTATAATTAATCTTTTACCGTTTAAAATAAAATGCCTCAAATCGTCATAATACTTCAAACTACGAAATATCTCAACTCACAAATCTGAACTCAACCCATCTCTTACAAGACAATATAGGGGCATTGGAAGTTTATATCAAAACCCAAGAAACTATTACGTTGACCTAAAAACCAAATGTACAAACTATGAATACATAATTATATTAGCACCCCCTCTTGAACCACTTTAGTTAGCAAAAAAATTTATATAATAGCATAAATATAATGTTCAAATTATTTTCGTTGAAAGACAAATTTTATTTGTGTTACATGCGAAACTAAAATTAAACCGACTTTAAAATAATTTCTACCTAACTTCACTAGAGAATTAACGATTTCATAAATTTTTACTCACCAACAAGAAGAGGATGTGGACTTTTTGTCATTGACGTTATAAATTGACTCATCATCATCCTATCTAGCATGTTTTGTGACAAATTTCCTATCTATTGTCTCCATCATACCCTTTTACCCACCCAATTTACCTAGGAAAAGAACAGGCCCTTAGTATACAAATATATAATTTGAATAATTCAAAAATCCGGTCTAATACGGTCCGATCGATCCAACCGATCCAACCAATGATCCGCTCGCTTCACCGATTCACTCACCGGTCCGGTTCTGACAATCTTGTCTATAATAGTTGATGTTGATCAGAAACTGATCAAAAAACTAAAATAAAAAAATTTCGTGACGTAATGAGAATAGGAAGGATTGGATATAGGAACATAGCTTTGGGTGTCGGTGGTTTCTTTGTTTATATGCAATACTTAACAATGCATGCATGTCGAATGGAGTAAAAGAGTCACACACCAAGCCGCAAAATTTATATTATCAGGGATGGGCGGCCCAACCTTTGGAGAGAGAGAATGTGGCAATTTCCAAGTTGCAGTTAATTTTTAGTTCATGTTAATTAACAGAATTAATTGATTTATTTGATAAAGTTTTTGGGTTGTTGAAAATTTTAATTTCGTGACAGTTAATAGATCAATGAGATTTATCTGACATGATTTTTAACATTTTTTAATTCAATGTGACTTAAGGA
>JACYFF010003369.1:11717555-11735350 GCA_017589665.1 Selenicereus undatus | reverse complement strand
ATATATATATATATATATATATATATATATATATATATATATATATAAAATGTGACTAATAATTGTCTTCCTGTTTAGCAGCGGTAGTTGCTCATGGAAGGACGCGTTCTCTTGTTGAGAAATTTGAAAAGGGGAAATTTAGTGGTAGTGAAGATCAAGTGACTAGTACATCTCCTGAAGTGATTGCTGATAGGATCAAGAGCTCCACTATGCTAGTAGGTTTATCCCCTGCTTGTGATGTGACATTCTTAGAATTTGCATTATTAAGTTGGATTTTCTCTTCGTCTGCGATCTACATGTTGGTATTTAACTATTGGTTCTATTACTTCCACCAGAAAGTATCTTCTGCATCATTCTCTTGCACTGAATGAGTGGGTAGCACCCTCGGAATCTTAATAGTTCAATGAAATGATGATACATTCTAACATTTGAATTGGGCAATAAAGTTTTGAATGATAGCTGGCACATATTGCAAATTCCTGCTTTTATTGTGTCAACTTTTTTTTAAAAAAAAAAAACTTGTTCTGAGTATATTGTCCTAAATGGGTACCAAACCACTTTGTGCATTTAAAGTGGGTTCCACTAAAACTTATACACATCCCTTTTTTTAAATATTTTTTTTTTACCTCAATTTTTGTGGATCTTTTATCCCTCCCATCCCTTTTTTTTTGTGTTTGGGGTTAACAACCTAATGCAACCATTGTAGAAGATGGGGAAGGGAAAAATTATACTTAGGATATCACCAAGTTTCTGCTGGCAAAAGTGTCTTAGATTCAGTCGTTGTTTAATTGCCTAAGAATTTATTGCGACCACTGATCAGGGAATTATGGATTATAACCTTGAATTGTCAGATGACATTCAATGCAAAAAGATTGTGTAGGGTATTTTCCTAGATTTGCTTGTCTTGTCTAATTTTCGTAATTTTTTTTCACTTATTCTCTTGAATTGGTAATGTATGGTTCATTGTCAGCTTAACACTGGCTCTGTATCTGAGACTGTAATTTGGACTTTTGGAGTTTTAAAATTTGTATTCGTACTAATGATAAATATAAATGTAGATAAGCACTATGGATTGGATTGAGCAGTTACTCTGCTCACTTCGTCCTCAGCTTAGTCACTGTTGTGGGAATTACGGTAACTGTTTTCTTTCTTTTTTGGGGGGCGCGGGGGGGGGGGGGGGGGGCGGGCGGGGAGGGGTGCTATGGAAGTGAGAAGGGTATGTAAATAGCAATGACAATGTTCTTACGGTGACATTTGTTCTGAAAAGTTGCTCCTTTTTTATAGACAAATAGAATGTTCAATCTGAAATCAGTTGTGAACCAAACTATGCCCTAAAATTCAGTGGCAGCTTACTTTGTTTTCTTTTCTGGATCAACTCGTCTTATATTGAAATGTGGCTTGTGACTAACAGAAAGAAGAACCCCAAGTTTCGGGAAGGGAGTCACAATCTCTGAATGATGTGAACATTATGGAAGATTTGATGCAAAATCATGATGTTCTACTGAGTGGTCTTCGTTCGCGCCTCACAAAGTTACAGGTAATTTTCTGGTTCACCTTGTTACGGATAAAAAAAACTGCTTCATCTCTGAACCCAGAAGTTATGTTCTTGTTTCTGCATTCTGGCTACATTCTTGCGCAATGACAGCTTGATATGGAGAGTCACTTCTCCTCTGCTTATCATAACTGCTCCAGGCTTGCTCGCCTATCAAGTCTGTTCTCTTTACTAGGTTCAAATAGCATCATACATTTACGTTCCTAGCTCATTATTATTATTACTGACTTTGTGGGCATTAGATTGTTATAATATCATTCATGAAAACTTATGTGATGTGCTTGAATGGACTGTCAGATGGTACGGCACTTGTGGGAGCGGAATGACATTAAGGGTGCCGTTAATGCCTTGAAAAAGTTGCCTGATCATGCTGTAAGTATTTTTTTTGCGCTTCTGGCATAATGCACTGGCTGTTTTTTCATTTCAACTTGATCCATGGGCTTGCCTTATCTTTTTTCTTATCTTTTTTTTTTCCTTTTTTGGTTTTTTTCTGATTCAGGTCCAGGCTGATGTGATTAGTGTTCTCATGGAGAAGATGGAAATTGTTACCTTGGATTTGTTTTCTTGTCTGCTACCTTTGCTGGTGGGTCTATTAGATAGCAAGATGGAAAGGTAATTATGTCTTATATGTGGTGTCAAAAGAAAGTCACAAGTATCTGCTAGAGGATCAACCCTGGAAAACAAAAGCATCAATTGACTCGGTGTAACTGTCAAAGTCGTGAGACTTGTCCTGATCTCCTATGTCATGACTTGACATGGTTGCGGAATACATTCCATATATTTGCATTAGTTTCTATGTGTTTAGGTCAAATCCCCACGCTTTCCGATAAGAAGGGGGGGGGGAGATTCTCAAATCAGTGTGATCCTGCCGCCACTTATGTCTGCAGTTGCCCACATTTATTCAGTCTTACACTTACCAGTTACCACTTCAGTAGTAAAAAACAGAGGATTCTTTTATTTGGAATACTAGTAAAAAAAGGAAACATTTACAAAAATAAAATAAAAAAAATTGTAGAGGTACAAATAAATAGTAGTTTTTCGGTATTAATCCCATTTTGAATGGCAGTAAATCAGTAATACCATAGGGGCAGGAGGAGATGGATTCAAATTAGTACTTGATAATTTGCAGGCATGTGAAAATGTCTTTGGAGATGTTACTCAAGCTTGTTGCAGCATTTGGCCCGACAATTCGCTCAACAATCTCAGCGCCTCCTTCTGTGGGGGTTGATCTTCATCAAGAAGAAAGGTACATTCCTCCTCACTTGGTTAGACACTTTTTTTTGGGGGGGGGGGGGGAGTACACTGGATAAATAGGCTATTAGTCTCCATCATTCCTGCATTTGAACCATTATATGCTTTGCAACTCAACAGAATTGAGAGCTGCAAACAGTGTCTTGGGCAGCTGCAGCAAATCCAGGCAGTCCTTCCCACACTTGCAAGGTAATTGTTCTTTTGGTTTGTTAATATTGGACGAGTTGTCAGTCGTAACTGTGATCTTTTGGTTTCTTAATCTGAATGGGTTTTTATATCACATGCTCAGGGTATTGTAGTTTCCTCTCTTGCCATCTTCAGTTTTGCAGCCGTTAGTTGCCTGTTTGATTGTGTGTTTACTTGATTTAGACCTACAGTTTTGATCTTTCCAAGGAAATAGGGCCACTATCATTGTCTTGAGGATATTCTAGTTGGGCGCATTTCTAGGAAGTGACCTTGAAAGAGTATGCGTAAGTTTGGAAAGAGTAGACTGACAAGCAGGAGGGATTCTAGCCTTAACACTGCTTAAGTTCACCCATCTGAAATATTATTGGGTTGTGGGTGCATGTTCAATCTTTTACCCTTTAATTCCTCCTTGTTAAGGGTGTTTGATGGTGAGCAAATAAGGGAATCTCCAATGCCAACATTGCCCAGAGAAAATCCCATCTCTAGTTAGTTTGGAAAAAGAATACATGTGAAGAGGCTTTGGTGTAAGCCTCTAACCATCCCAAGCTACCAGAGATGTGGTTCCAAGTGGAAAGTGGCAGAGAGGAATGCATAGTTGAGCATTCTCAAAAATAGTGGTAATTATCAGCTAATTTAAACCAGTGTAGTTAAGAGCTATTCTTTTTGTTTGCAACTTAGAGCACATGGCTAAGAATAGGAGAGGGCTGGGGGGTATCAATAGGTCTGTGACTTGAGTCTTAAAGAGTTATAGATCTTGGGTAGTTCGCCTTTTTCCCTTCGGCTTTTAGTCACTTAGCAAATTTTGGTGGTGTTTGATTTTTGAATGAGGTGGTACTTTGATTCTGTTTGGTTGTTGCTTGCTATATTATTTCTAAGGCACACCTCCGTTGCTTTTCTTACAATATTATTATCTTATGCTAGTCAATATTATATCTAATGTTACTTTGGCCGGACGCATTTCTTACAAAAGGTTTTAGTTTGTCCCCAAAAGAAAAAACAAAAAATCTGCAAGAATCTTTTGTGGGTCTCTTGAGATCGGACTTTCTACTAGTTAAGGCTCTATAAAGGGGGACCAACATTTGTGGTGGTGGTGTTAAGAGCAATTAGTAGAGTACATAATGCAATCAAACGTTTTAGAATCAATCGAGGGAGATGATATTGAGACGTGAGATATAAGGGTGAGACAATCACAGATATGGTCTGAAGGGTAAAAACATATACAGCTTTCGTTTTTTTTGGGAGGGTGGGGGTGACTGACAGGAGTACGAGTGTGACAACTCGACTAGTGATTTCTAAATCTGGGTACCTCAAGGCGGGTGGGTAGTTTCCTTTTTGGGGATTCATTGGAGGTGCAAAGAGCCAAAATGGTAGTCATATAGGGGAAGGGGAAATTGAACGGAGGATCTAATTTGTGAAGCTAAAACAAATGTTGAGATTGAGCCAATTTCTTTGTTTTTATGACTTTCTTTAAAAACCCTTTTTGGGCAGGCATTTGCAAATTAGATAGATTTTTGAAGCTAATGCAATGTCTACTGTTTTTTGGTGGACAGGAGAGGTGGCGCACTTTCTAAATCTGCTCTGGAGTTGAGTCTGGTTCTGCAAGACCGAAACATGTAAGTTTTGAGCAAATGCGAATGGAGGTGGTTCATCGCGTTGCTTTATCAAAGTCAGAGATTGCGATGATTTGCAGCCACTGTTTTCTGCGTTTTGCAGTATCCATCTGTTGAACTATATTTCTGAAGATTAAAAGCCATGGACCAGAGCTCCTACTAATTCTGGAGCCGGTCCATAGCTCATTGCTATGCCCAAAATGTTGATGTATTGTTATTCTTTTTAGGTGGAAGCCAGTTTCTGTCATTCTTATTGTCCATTCTATGCGATTCTCTCATGTGCTTGTATATCTTATATAGTCCTACATATATTTAATGAAAAAAGAGGTCCATAAGTTTCATTTTGTCTTATTGTTGAAATTGTGTAGACTTCATCCCTGGAGGTCTTTGGAGATCCATAGTCTTGTTTAACATATTTTTGTATTGTGGGTCCTGGGTTGATCCATGGATAGTATATTTTCTTTCACTTTTCTAACATCATAATTCAGATGTGACAAGTAAAACATCATGGAATCAAGTTACGAATGATTGATCAAAATACAACAATAACTCTCTACATGGGTCTTGTTTTTGTGGAATTTTGAAAAATTAGATGTAGGTAACCTTATGCCTACAAATACTTGTGCAAGCAAAGAGACTGATTATAAGAGACTCATAATTTTTTCTCTAGGTTAAAATATTAGTAAGGTACATTTTTTTGGAACTCATTTGAAAATGGAAGCATTGAAATAATAGCAAGCAACGTTAGACATCAAATAAATAAATAAACAATATAGGAATTAAGTGCAACACAATAATATTAAAACTAGTATGCAACTGATAAGGCTACATACCACCTAATGTACGAGTGGAACAACAATCAATAGATAATAATACATAGCTAGATACATAAATAGATGAAGTGGAATATTGAGGATGGAGGGTAAAAGCCACCAAGTTACAAATTTTACCTATAGTCTAATCCCTTAGAATACTAAGCTCATGCCTTGGCGTCAAAATATCACGTGCTGCACCACCTATCAACCACCTTCTTTTCGTCAATGATGCGGTTTTCTTCACAACAGTACACCAACAATAGTGTCAAATTCTAAACCAATACATCAACGAGTTTTGCCAAGAATCAGGCGAGATCATCAATATGAACAAATCATTTATGATACTCTCACCCAACACGCAGGAATACCATTGCACCATGATGCAATCCATCTTCTCAACGAAGGTCGACAACTCCTTTGGAAAATACCTGGGATTACCCACACAACTCGATAAATGAAAAGCGTATGCCTTCGACCCTTTGATAGAAAAAGAGCAACGGAAAATGCAAGGATGGAAAGCCAAACTTCTATCTCTAGCCAGACGACTGCTCCTCATCAATAGCGTCATTGCAGCGCTTTGTCATCATTGCCTATCAGTGTATCAAATACCAACTGTCATCCTTCGAAAATTCAATTCCTTGATCACGAACTTCTTCTGGCTCAACTCTCAAGGAAAACCTTCTGTACATTGGGTCAAACATGAGTTATGCCAGCAACCAAAAATACTTGGCAGGCTCCGAAAATTATGGCGCTCAATTCTCACCCACATTCTGTATTAGCACTTTTATATCGAGGTAAGTATGGCGCTCACTTACCCATAGATGCAGCCTATTTTGAATGCAAGGAACGCAATGCTTCATGGGGTCGACATGGGCTACTTAAAGCAGCCGCTAAATTCAAAGAAGCATCGAATTGGCAAATCCGTAATGGATGCACTATAAGGATTCTAGAAGATACATGATGCATTAACACCAAACTAAAGCCAAGACACTCCATTGACTCAACACCCTGGGAACATGGACTTATCTCTGCATTATTTAATGAAACAAGAACAGGTTGGAATCTCCCGATGATCAGAACCCTGTTTCCCCCCAAAGTTGCTTGGAATATCCTCAAATAGCCAGTAAGACCTACTGATAAACCGGACCAACTTTACTGGTCTCTCAAACCTATGGGCATATACACTGTCAACTCGAGCTACAAGTGGTTGATGAACAAAGGAAAGTGTCTTCCAGACCCTCGAGCACCCAAAATGTGAAAAACTCTCTGGTCTTTACAAATCCCACCACGATGGAAAATATTAATTTGGAAGGGCTATCATGACGCACTAACACTGGTAGTAACCGAAAAGTAAGAAAAATGGAACACTCATATGTAAGCCCAATGTGCAATAACAAGGAAGAAACCACCGAACATATATTCAAAGACTGCTGGCTTTCAAAGAGGATCTGGTGGATCTCCCTGCTTATAATCAAGATTGACGCTAACCCCATGTTCCTTGGAAAGTCGGGCGTGTGACTGGATGCTCTATCTAGTTCGTCATTGCAATCCAGGAAAACAAGAAGCCTATACATTTGTTGCAGTCATTTGGGGGATTTGGCTCACTCGTAACCACTTCCTATTCTAGCCAGCACCTCGATCACACTCGATAATACAGGTAATACTCTAAACCATCTTACAAACTCTATTGGATAGTTACAGCATCCCACACCAATCTTTTCGGAAGATCAACTGCAACACACTCAATTCTTCCGTCGTACATTGGGGGCAACAATCTTTGCATCTGGATGTGACCATTAAAATCACTAGAATAACTAGCAAAGCGAGAGAGTGGGTATATATCGCAATCCTGGCGCAACGACAAGGAATTAATGTGCTCACATATGAAGATAAGAAACCACATGCCTCAAAACTATTAGCCATAGCCCTAGCTATAGAAAAGGTGCTTCAACTAGTAGCACAATGCTATTGGCATATAATTGAGATAAGGACGTATAGTACAACATTCTTACAAGCACTAAGACAAGGAAATAATTTGAAGTAACTGTATCTGTAATAATAGATTAATTCCTTAGTCTCAAAAGTAATTTCACAAGTTCTATGTTTAGGAGAGTAAATAAGGAATGACTTCAAGATGTAATAGGCTTAGTTAGACAGATAAGATCAAATTCCTTGTACTTGCTTTAGCTTGATAATAAAATGCACTACTGTTCTAACAAAAAAAAAATAAAAAAATCTAAAAGCCACACATGCTCTAAGAAAAACTAACTCGTGCACGCTCAATAAGTCTCCTTAACCCGAACGACCTTAACAACCCTAGTCGGCTATCTCTCGTACTCAATAAGTGGAGTATTGGGCGTGAGGAGGAACATTTACAGCATCCACACTTTGCAGCATTTACATGGTATCAGCGCCACTCGCTCCTTAACCCTAAAAACCCTAGTTGGCTATCTCTCTCTGTCACACTTTCTTCCTCTCTAAGTCTCCCCTCCAAAACCCTAAACCTAACCCTAGCCAACTTCATGGCCAACCACTGCATATCAGCCACTTCCGCCGCCATGACAACCACTGATGGTCATCTGTCACCACTCTTCTCCCTCCCTCTAGTGTGCATTGCGTCATCCATCATCGAGCTTCATGATGTTCCAATCATGGCTCATAGTGAGGCACTTAGCTTTCCACCTACTTTGTCGTTGCCGCGTTCCCAACCATCGTCGAATGCCACCACACACTCCGTTGTCGATGCCACTGTCTGCTGCTGTTGTGCAGTCGCATGGCTCTTCTTCGGCTTTCACTCAGCCGCGTCAATCCGTGGCTCGTTGTCTCTCCTTAGAAACCCTTGGGTTTCCTCCACCACTATCGGGCTTCTCCGCTGTCACCCTCACTTGGCCCCATGCTCAGCCAGCGTCCCTCCCTTGTTGGTTGGCACGTCCCAGTGGCTGACGCATGTCTCAGTCTTGCCCCACCTGGTCCCCACCAATCCTTACAGCCTCAGTCTATCAGGTGCTGTTAACGGGTTATGGTCACCGATGCCCTTTTAGCCGCACCTCGATAGTGGGCTTCCTCCTATTCCTCCGTTGTTGTGGATGGTTCATATCACCACTATTCTCGCCTCGGTTGATGACTATTTGTCATGGGAGATGTAGTTTAGCTCCTTTGTTATCATGCATCAGCTCCAAGGCATGCTTAATGGCACCGTTGGTCAACCGCCGCAATCTATTTTGGTTGCTCTTGGTGTTAGTCAACTCAATCTTGCGTATTCCTATTGGCTTCAAATTTATCAGTTACTTCGGGCTTGGATCTTTGCTACTATCTCTAAGGAGACATTGTGTGAGGTACTTAATATTTCACATGCTTTACCAATCTAGAAGCATCTTGCTTCTCGTTTCAATATTGCTAGTTTGGCTAGAGCGTTAGATTCCAAGTGTATGCTTACAAATGTCTCGAAAGGAACTGATCAATCCATAGAAGATTACTTACGTCACATTAAACCCTTACTGATTCTCTTGCTGCAATTCAGAATCCTGTTTCTGATCACGTGTTAATTCAGTTTACTACCTCTGGGTTATCGCCTGATTATCATACCTTTGTTACTACTTACTCCACGCTTCCTGGTAGTCACAATTTTGATGATCTGCGGTCAAAACTGATTTTTTACGAGCAACAACTGAAGTTTCAGTTGAATCAAGATGTTCCTATACATTAGGCTTTTGTCAACATTGTTAGTTTTGGTAACGCCAATTCAGAGGGCGGCTCTCGCAATCAGAACAATAGTAATGGGAAAGGTAAGAACAATGGTGGACATCGCTACTGGAATAACAAAGGACGCAACAATAAAGGTGGTAACAAAAACTATAGCAACAACAATAGCAACAATAGTTCCCAGTGGAACGACTCGTCTCTTAGGAGTATGTCTATTAGTATCGTCTATGGTATTTCTGATGTTTCATTGTCATCTACTTACTGCACATGTCTATTAGTATCGTCTATGGTATTCTGATGTTTCATTGTCATCTACTTACTGCACTTCTACTTTGAGTACTCATAATTTCTCTACAAGCACTAATCAATCAGAAGGGATACTAGGCTCCCACCCCAATGTTATTTGCCAAATCTATCATGCCTCAGGTCACCCACAAACACATGCCATGGTTGTTACCAACCTTGTTAGCAGCCAGTGCTTCCTGCATATGCTACCTTCAACTCCGTCGATGCTGGAGAATAACTTTGGTATCCAGACTCTGCTGCGACCTCACACATGACCCCTGATGGTGGTAAATTACTCTCTAAAACTGTTTACTCTGGCATGAGTCTTGTTGAAGTTGGGAATGGAGCCTTGTTGCCCATCAAACATATTGGTCAAAGTTTAGTGTCTACTCCTGTTAAGCCATTGTGTCTTACTCGCGTCCTTCATGTTCCTCAATTGAGCCATAACCTTCTATCTGTTAGGCAGCTTTGTCGTGACAACAACTGCAGTGTGGGATTTGATTCTGATTTTGTTTGTTTTAAGAACAACACTATGTGTGAAGTCCTTTTGCAGGCCCCTAGTGTTGGCAATGTTTACCTAGTCTGTCTTCCTACTAAAAGCCCTCCGGTTCCTGCTAACCTTGCATTTAGTTCTTTGGGGGAGCACCGACATCGTCACTTGGAGCACTGTGCAACTCATATTATTGCACTTTTACAGAAAAACCATGTTTTGATGTTGCTACTACTTTTCATGATACTTGTACGATTTACTGTTTGGCCAAGTCTTGTAGACTTCCCTTTAATTTAGTCAAACATCGCACTAGTTTCCTTCTTGAGTTGATACATTCCTTCCTCGACTATGTTGTACTTATGTTGTATCTTTATTTTCATAGTTACGGCCACCTGAGTTATTATTATCTCTTAGTTCATTCATTGCTGGCTATCCTTAGTTTTTTTTTTTTTCATGAAATGTCTCCACAAAACCATTCTTCCATAAAATGTTTTCAGAAAATCTTGTTTTGTGGGTCTCTTGGATTCAGCCTCTCTATGAGCAGATATGTTGGTATAGGTAAGACTGCCTACATCTGGATCTCCCTAGACCCCGCAAAAGCACGACTCACACTGGGAGGTGTTCTCGTTGTTGTTGTTGTTTCTCGCTTCACCTGGATCTTTCTTATGAAACATAAGTCGAAAATCTATACTATTTTTGAAACACTCAAAGATTTTGTTGAAAATCTTTTTAGCTACAAAATAAAACTATTTCAGAGTGTGGGGGTAAGGAATTTGATCAAACTTCTATGCATGCCCTCTTTCTTAAACACGAGACTTATTTTCACAAATCATGCCCCGACACACAACAACATAATGGGGTTACTGAACGGAACCACAGACACCTCTTAGAAATGACTCTTTCGTTTCTAATTGATGCCTCTCTTCCTACCTTGTTTTTGGTTAGATGCGCTATATGCTACTCTCTTTATCATAAATAGGCTCCCTACCCCCTGGCAAATGGGTCATTCGGGCCGGGTCTTAACTCGATTCGGGTCACTTTTGGGTCAACCATGTTCGGGTCAAGTTTGGGTTCGGCTGGGGTGAAGTTCGGGTTTGGGTCACTTTCTGGTCAACGATGTTCGGGTTGGGTACGGTTTGGTTTGACTGAAATTCGTGTTGGGTTTGTTTCGGGTTGTCTATACTAGCCCAGTTTGGATTGGGTATGGGTCGAGTCTGATTTAGTGTGAGCGGAATTCGGTTCAATGTTTGGGTCAATATCGGGTCGGATGTAAATCGGATCAGATATAAATCAAGTTGCATTAATTTCGAATCATTGCATAGTTTCAATGTAGTCATTTTTACTCTTAAATTGTATTTAAAAAATAAAAACTGTTTGATTACACAATCCCATTTATTCTACAATCCTCTTTTAATTCATACATTAACGATTATATGTTTGTGTTTTATATTTAAAAAACACTTCTTTTTTACTTGTATTTCATACATACATACATACGTACGTATATGTGTGTGTGTGCATTTTAAAAACACTTCTTTTTACTTGTATTTCATACATACATGCATACGTACATATGTGTGTGTGTGTGTGTGTGTGTGTATAAATACATACAAAATTAAAAGGGACTTCTGTTATGGAAAATCTAATGGGCTTAGTTATAAATTTACTAAAAAAGTTAGTAACTTGCAAATACAGGTATAGAACCCATCCCTGACCCAAAATCAGATGTGCCTTGCAATTATCCAAAAGATTATGTCCCATCAAGTCAAGTTTTAAGTATCTCAATTAGGACCATTTGATGAAATTAGTGAACCAACCTAACGCAAATTATGAGTCAATGGTTTCATTTGTAAGGCCAAATACCAAGACAAACCTTGAAAAATGGCACAAAAAAAAAGAATGAAAATAATAAAATTTTTATTTTGACCTCGGCATTGGTTCATAACTTTCCGTTTGCCATATTTGGAGTTGGTAAATAGAAATAGGTTGGTTCAAGTCAACATTTTCAATAATCGAATTAATGTTCTTTGGTAGCTCGTTAAGTGATCATACATCAAAATTCAAAGATTTGTCTTTATGGGATTAACAACTTCATCCACATGTGCCTGATGAGTCAAAACTCAAAAGCAATGGCAATATATGAGTATGTGTCAATTAGCATTATATTTATGTGATTGTGAATGTTCGTTATCAAAACTCAAGACTTAGAATTTAACTGTTCAAAATTCAAAATAGTCACATTATTATGAGATCATATGCAAACATACATTCTTGAGTATGATTGTATAGAATTAAACATGTTATGAAGATGATTCAGAATCATAAATCATTAGTGTGGTATTTTTAACAGTAGTCACATAATGATATTATAATCATAGTGTGCATTGCATTAAGTCATTAAGTGAATCAAATAGTAAAATAGGATTACTAGATCCTAATAAGTTTAATAATTTGTTAATTGTGCTTATCTTTTCTTAATTCCAATTTTTACCAAATATTTTTTTCTCTTATATTTTAACTAAATATCTATCAAATTAAAAATTTAAAACTATTAACTATTTATTTTTTCCTCTTAAGTTTTTAATTGATTTTATTTGTAAAAATTCTCTCTTAAATTATTTTTCATTTCCCACGTAAACTCAACTAATTGATTTTGAAATTTAGAATTCCCCCCAAAAGTCTAAAGCCCAAAAAAAAAAACTACTGCTGAGAATTTAAGAATTTTATTATTTTAAGAAGCAAAACTTAAGTAAAACTGAGAACTGAGAACCCTTCACGATAGACTGGACAGTTGAGACCGTGACAGCTGCTTTGCTTAAGTCTCTCGCCTCTTGCTGCCTAAAGCCCTAACCATCCCTCAATCAGTCTCCCACTCGCCAGCTACGACCTAACCCTCCCTCAATCCTACTCGTCATTCGCCGCCTAACTCTCCCTCAGTCTCCTACTTATCGGTCATTGCCTAATTGAAATACGTCAACAATATTACATTTTACCTTCTGGTTAAAGACTTTAGTGACATTATGCACTATGGTTAGTAGTTAGATTACAACTTGCTTGTTTATTAAAACTTGCGCTAAATTACTATAGCAGCTTTTCTTCTAGGCCTTAGCAATGAAATTTAGGAAATTAGGAATAGTTTGGGGTTGATAGGTTATGAGTATACTTTGGTTTGAGTTATACTTGTGTCAGGTATACTTGAGTTCGTGTTTTATTCTGATAAAATTGAGTAGGGTAAGAATCAGATCGGTTTTGAATCGGATACGGTTAGGTTTGGGTTCGGGTTGTCCATGTTCGGTTCACTTCGGGTCGGGTCACTATGAATCGGGTTTCAATTGAGTTGGGTCATTTCAGATGTGGGTCATTTAGGGTCATGCTAGAATTCGGAGTTTCGTTCGGTTATGGATCGGGTTGCTTGAGGTGTTCAGGTCCAGATTGGTTCATCGTATTTCGGGTGTCGGTTCGGGTTGGGTTTGGGTCATTCGGTTTGGATTTTAGGTATCGGAGTCTCGGGTCAATTTTGCCAGATCTACCTATGAGGGTTTGTTTCAAAAGACTCTTGATTATAAATTTTTAAAACCTTCAGGGTTCACGTGTTTTCCTCATTTGGCTTCGGCAAATCAGTTATCTCCTCAATCTATTGTTTGCGTATTCCTGGGGTATGCCTCTCACTCTAAGGGGCACCGCTGTTTTGATCCTATTACTAACCGTGTTTATGTTAATAAGCATGTGCTTTTTCATGAAAATGAGTTCCCTTTTTCAACTCTAATATCTCGAGCTCCCTCTTCTAAATTCACATCATCTTTCAGTCTCACTGAAACTTGAGTCCTACCCCCCTTGCCAATGTTGTCTCTCAACCTCCTTCTTCCTGCCCCTTGCTTGTTACCTCTTCCCATACATCTATACCCTCTCCTGACTCTACCCATTCAGCGCACCAACCCCTTGAGTCCTATCCACCCATTAGCCCCATCACCTGTAGCTCCATCACCTTTACAGACTCCAACCTAATCAAGAACCCATCCCCGTCTCCATGCAGGTTGCGTCTAGTACCCTTAGCCCATTATCCTCCACCTTCAACTAATGCTCACCAAATACAGACTAGGTCTAAGTCTAGTATCTCTAAACCCAAGTGTGTCATTTCTGTGTCCACTTCCTTAGCTAATCCTAAAACTACTTTTCTCACATAAGCATCTAAACACACTTACTGGAAAGAAGCAATGGCTGAGGAGTACAATGTACTGATGGCTAATGGTACATGGGTCTTGGTCCCCCCCCTCCCCCGTCCAAAACTTGGTCGAGAGTAAATCTGTTTATAGAGTTAAATATCGCTCTGATGGGTCTATGGAGCAGTACAAAACGCATCTGGTTGCCCAAGGGTTTCATCAGCAGGTTGGAATTGACTCCTATGAGACATGCTGCCCTATTGTCAAACCTGTAACCATTCAACTTATACTTTCCTTAGCTATTTTGTTTCAGTGGACTATTTGGCAGTTAAATGTCAAGAATGCTTTCTTGCATGGGCATTTCACTGAGGAAGTCTATATGAAACAACCCCGTTGGTTTACTCATCCTAATTATCCTCATTATGTTTACAAACTTAAGAAAGCTCTATATGGCTTGAAGCAAGCTCCTTGAGCTCTGGCTCACTGTTTTAGTAGTTTTCTTTTGTCCCATGGGTTTGTATGTAGCTCTGCTAATCCCTCCATGTTCGTCTTTGCACTGGTTCACACATCCTGATTCTTCTTCTTTATGTGGACGATATTATTTTGACTGGCAGCTCCTCTAAGCTTCTTCATTCCTTTATCTCCACTTTGTCTCACCAGTTTGCTATAAAGGATCTTGGAAATCTTCATTACTTTCTTAGCATCTAGGTTAAAGGTGATTCCACGGGTATTTTTCTTTCACAGTACAAACATATTGATAATCTTCTTCACAAATTCCACCTTCATACTGTTAAGCCTATCACCACTTCCTCTGCTGCCCATACCCTTTTATCCCTGTTTGACGGTGAACTGCTTGCAGATCCTACTGAGTACCAAAGTATGGTAGATGTGTTACAGTATTTGACCATTACTCGTCCTGATATTGCCTATGCGGTTTATGTAATTTCCCAATTTATGCATGCTCCCCTCTCCACTCACCTTTATGTTGTCAAACGCATTTTCAGATACTTGCAGGGTACTCAGGCTCATGGATTGCTGTTGCATCCTTCTACTTCACCATCTATCTTCGTGAGGCATAGCTTAGGTGTACTTCAATACCTGACCTGGTATGATCGTTCCACCCTTCTTTTCCTTTCCATTTCTTTTTTGTACTTAGTTGTAAATATTTAGGATTGTGAATATATGGGTGTTTTAGTTTCTGTATTTCCTTAGTGCTTTGTTTTGTTTCTTCAGTTTAGCAAGTTTTGCTTTTTCTTTGGTTTAATTATTGTTTAATAGTTTCTTTGAGCTCCCTTTTTGATGCTTTAGTGACTTTGTTTTCGTCTTTCCTTTTGTTTTTCTTTTCTTTTGTCTCTTTTCCCGTTTTAGGTTTCTTTTGGTTTAGTTTGGGGTTTAGTAGGTCCTTGCTTTTTGGTTTTGTGTTTGTTTTTGTAAATATGTGTGTTTCCTTTGATTTTAGCTTTGATTTTCATTTTTATTTTGGTTTTGTTTTTGATTTTCCTCGTGTCTTAGTTGTATATATATATGGTTTTCCGGTTGTATAGCTGATGTGCTTGCTTTTTAGCGCCTTAATTCCCACAATGAGGACATTATGAAGTTTTTGTGTGGGGGAGAGGTGCCCATTTTTTTGAAAATTTTTGACGATTTTTGTTGCTTTTGGGGACGTGTGTATTCTTTTATGATTTTCTTGAATCTTTTGTGCTTTATTTATTAGCTTGTATACAAATGGAATGTGCATGATAAGTCTCCAATCTCAAATTTGATAAGTCCTAATTCTAACTCCAGTTGTTCATTATGGGTTGTGTAATCCAGTCCTTATTTATTCCTTCATCATTATCTTTAGGTCTTAGGTTTTCATGAATGATACTCCCACTAGCTTGTGACATGATTAATTTGAAAAAAAATTGAAAAAAAAATTGTATTATAAATAAAGAAAGAATAAAATTTGGAATAACAAGGATTCCTTTGAGGCATGCGTTACTAGGTGTTACCCTTTGAGGCAATATTGCTACTGGGAAAGCTTGCCTCCAAAGTTAGTATGGTAATAACATAGTTGTGTCAACTAAGTAGGATTAAGTCTAATTCTAGTAAACCTAAGCCCTGGGATGATGATACACCTGCACATCAGCATCGGGATGGATTCAAAATCTTGATGTTCAATGGGGTGAAAAATTAGTGACTTGATGTCATTTAGGAAGTAGAGGGCTTTGAAATACATGTTATGTATATACAAGTATTTTTTATCAAGTAATCCATTATACTAATTCACATCTTAAACTTGGTTAAATTTATTACCAATAATTTATAAGTGAATTATTACACGGAGACATTTTGTGCACTCTTCCCATTTTAAGTGAGTCACAAGGTGGTCAAACTCTACCCTAAGTCGGCCCGCGCTAATCCATTTATTCACAAGGAAAAGCTTCACTCGCTTGACCATTACCCACCTTAGCATCATGGTTTAAGTCCAATTAGAACAAGTACAAAATAAAAGAAAATTAGGGAAATATAAAAAAATATTTGTAATCACAAATTACAAAGATTGAATTTTTATAGGATTCAATTGATTTGAATGGGTACAATTTCTATTGAATACAAATCCCCTGATTCTTTCTCTTTCAAGGATGGATTTTCCAATCTTGAATAAAGAGGGGTAGGGACCTATTTATAGGAAAGTCTCCCCCTTGAAAGTCAAGACAGACCTTGACTTGGGTTTTGGACTTTGACCTAGGTTTTGGGCATTTCAATCATGCTTTACCCTAGACTATTTTGACTTTCGTTTGTTTGACTTTGACTTTGACTTGGGAGTCTTCCGAGCTTGAGCAGAGCATTGACTTAGAAGTCGCCTCGAACTTTGACCGGACGCTGACTTGAGAGTCGTTTTTGACATTTGACTTGTGAGTCGATGTAGGTTTTGACCTTTGACTTTGACTTTGACTTTAACATCGCCATGGCTTGAATGTCGTTCGGGGTTTATGTCGTGACTTGACTTAGTGGTCGTCTTGAACCTCGGTTTGGGCTTTGCCTCGAATTTTGACTGAACCCGGGCTTGTTAGTCATCTGGGCTTCATTTTGGGCTTAAGTTGCAAGTCTTTGGACTTGATTAAATTAACTAAAAGGGTTGGCCTAATTAATTAATTAATTTTGGTACGGCACGAAAATTTTTAGTGCCTACACTATTTTTTTTATCATAATATCAAATATTATGAATAATACAGAGTAACATTATTTTCAAATATTTTTTAAATCGAAAGAATCACATAATATTTTATTTGTTTGAGTCAATAAACTCACATCAATCAATCATCTCAAGATCAATAATATATTTGGGACTATCCTGCATCAAAGTCCCTCGCCCCCCATTCTAAAGGTTGGTAACGAGCAACAAAATGAGCTATAAATTAGCAATATTCACTTCACCAAAAATATATTGGTAGGACTAACATACTTCTAAATATTTGATGTGTTCTTATTGATTTAACTATAACTATGAAGTATTCATTTCACATCAATTTCATAGCCATTTTGTTGAGACTATACTATGTACAATTTGTATATGATATAATTTTATAGAGGAGTTGACAAAGAAAAAAAAATATCAGTATTTATTTAAATTTTTGTAAAGAAAGGCACTAATGATAACTATATAATGTCCCTATAAATGATGTGGTATGATAAATTATTATTATTATTATTATTATTATTATTATTATTATTATTATTATTATTATTATTATTATTATT
>JACYFF010003369.1:11645053-11696084 GCA_017589665.1 Selenicereus undatus | reverse complement strand
ACAGATCTATTCATCTATATATATATATATATATATATATATATATATATCAACACCCACCTTGTGGAGAAGGATAGGATATGGGTCATTTGGAGGCCAAATAAATTTGCTATCACAGTCATTGCTGCTACTACTCAGATGATTCATTGTGAAGTCAGTCATCTCAACACTCGAAAGCCGTTCCATATGACATTTGTGTATGGCTACAATAAGCACGAGCTCAGCAAACCCCTATGGCACAACCTCTAAGCAGTCAGTCACCAGACACCGTGTGCGTGGTGCGTCCTAGGAGACTTTAATGCAGTTCTGCACATTCAAGATTGAATTGGAGGGGATGAAATTCAAGAGGCAGACATTAAAGACTTTGCTGACTGCCTCACAGATTGTGATCTAATGGAAATGAAAAGAAATGGTGCCCATTATTCATGGTCAAGCCGAGGACGCAACGGACAAAGAATATGGTCAAGAATCGACAGAGTTCTCATAAATTTGGATTGGTATACAGTATTTGACTTTACCCATGTTGATTACCTAGCTGAGGGGATCTCTGACCATACCCCACTACTAATTACATTCCCCAACTGCCGTCGTTTCACATCATCATTCAAATTTTGCGACATGTGGAGCAAAGATGACAGACTTAAAGCCATTGTAACTGATGCCATTACAAACAAGCCAGTGTGTACAAAGATGTATCAACTTATATCACTGCTCAAAAGAATGCAAAGGCCATTGAAAAACCTTAACAACAGTCGCTTCAAGGATATTTACCAGCAACTTGCCACAAGTAGGTCCAATCTGGAGGCCATCTAGAATCAACTCCATCTTAATCCCCTGGACACTGACATGCAAAAGAAGGAAGGGCCGGAGCGAGATAAATACTTGGACATCCTGGACTCAGCTCTCAAACTCATGCACCAGCAAAGTAAAATTGATTGGCTTAACAAAGGGGATCAATGTTCCAAGCTCTTCTTTGCAAAAATGAAGCACCGTAAGCAAACCAATTACATCTATTCCATTAACAATGCCCAGGGCACCACAGTGAATGGATTTGATGAGGTTGCTAATGTTCTCACTCAATTCTACAAAGATCTCCTAGGTGTTCAAGCGGAAGACCAAGCCCCTATATCACAAGCCATAATAGACCAGGGGCCAACCCTCACTATTGAGCAGCAACTCATGCTCTGTAAACCAGTCACAAGTTAAGAAATAAAAGAGACTATGTTTTCTATCCCAAATGAAAAATCCCCAGGCACTAACAGATACACAAGTGGATTCTTTAAATCATGCTGGGGGTGAAATTTGGAACTCGGTCATTGAGGCTATCCAAGATTTCTTCAAGACAGGATACCTGCTCAGGGCGTGCAACACAACTAATCTAGTGGTGATACCAAAAGTCCCCCACCCAATGAATGCCACTGATTTTAGGCCGATCTCATGTTGCACAGTCATTTACAAGGTCATAACTAAGTTGCTCTGTGCTAGACTCAAACATGTTCTCCCAGCCCTTATCAACCAAAGTCAGGGGGCATTCGTCCAAGGCTGTGAACTCTTATATAATGTTCTGCTTTGCCAAGAACTAGCCTGAGGTTATGGAAGAAATCACCTCTCCCCCCGCCGCCTTATGAAAATCAATCTTAAAAAGGCATTCGACTCTGTGTACTAGGGGTTCATAAAGGACTTGCTAGAACGGCTAAAGTTCCCCCCACCCCTTCTTCATTAAGTTGATAACAGCATGCCTGACAACAGTTAGCTTCACTATCAACCTAAATGGAGGGACAACAGGGCACTTCCAAGGGGGCCGAGGGCTTAGATAGGGGGACCCTTTATCCCCCCTTCTATTTGTCCTAACCATGGAATATCTCTCACGAGCTCTTCACATGGCATGCACAAACCCCTCATTCAAATTTCACCCTAGCTGTAAGAAACACAATCTCGTCCACCTCATGTTATTCTGTGCAGCTGACGTGAAATTTGTGACGCTCCTAATGGATGCATTTCACTCCTTCTCCACTAGCACAGGATTAACAACTAACTTTGACAAATTTGCAATAGTGCTAAGAGGATGCAAGGAGAAAGCAGAGCAAGCCATCCAACGAATCACAAGATTCCAAAGGGGGTCCCTCCCATTTAGATACTTGGGCATCCCCATCACGGCTAGTCGACTTTCCAAGCTAGAATGCAGATGCTTAGTTGACAAGATTATGGGTAGAATAAGGACATGGTCGTCAAGGCACTTATCTTATGTAGGAAGAGCAACACTTATCCATTCAGTACTCATGGGAATTTACACCTTCTGGGCGAAAGTCTTTGTGTTGCCCCAAGAAGTACTCAACCAAGTAACCAAGCTGTGCAGGAATTACTTATGGAGTGCAGATTGTTCATACAGTAAAATTCCCTATGTCGCATGGGCTAAAGTATGTTTTCCAAAGACTGCAGGAAGGATTGGACTCAAAAACCTGGAAGTTTAGAACAAAGCTTGGATAGCTAAACTTGTTTAGGAGATTGCAATGAAGAAAGACATACTATGGATTCGCTGGGTGCATGGGAAATATCTCATCAATAAGGACTGGTGGCACTATTCACCCGTACATGACGTGTGCTAGTACTGGCCTAAACTTTGCTCAGTCAAAGAAAAATTCAAATGGGGAAGTCTCGAGGGAAGGAAATGGCACTGGAAAGAAGACTCCCTTGGCAGATACACCGTAGGCTCGGGGTACAAATGGTACCTAGGCCTTCAGGAAAGGAAATGTCGCTGGGCAAAACTCATATGGTCGAAAACCTCCATTGCCAGGCACTCTTTCACAGCCTGGCTGCTCCTCAAGCAAAAACTGCTAGTTAGTACAAGGCTGAAAAAATACATCCCAAAAATTGACATTGCATGTGATATGTGCAATGAAGGGGAGGAAACTCTTGATCACCTGTTCTTTACTTGTGCATATGTGAAGAACATCTAGAACAACATCTTAGCATGGCTCAAAGTCAGCTGTGAAGCAAGAAGTTTTCAAGAATGGACTGAACACATACTAGGCCAAGATATCCCAAGGGGCCATAAAGAGATAATGTCAGGCCTATTTACAGCGACTATTTATCATGTCTGGAGAGCAAGAAATGAGCTGAAATACCAAGGGAAGCCTACTGGATGGAAATTTGTGGCCTACATCATCAAGGAACACACCAGGCAACGTGTCCTTTACTTAGCAAATCATTCCCATAGATATAGGAAATACAGAGATCTAGTCCTTACACACAGATTCGTCACACATTGTACATGTAATACGTTTGGTCTCAAGCAATGAACTTATCCTTTTGCTATATATATATATATATATATATATATATATATATATATATATATATTTATTTATTTATTTATATATCCATATCCATCTATCTATATATCTATCTATACACGCGCGCGCACACACACACACACACACAATCATGACAATATCCTATTCCTTTTTTTAATAATGGATTGTGTCACTTTTCAATTTTGTCCCTCTTGCACCTCGGTCAGAGTGGCAATTGCCTATGGCGTGGGTGCAAGACTAGTTGAGCCATATCCACATTCATATCCATTTTCAGATATCTTACACGTATTCATAATCATGTTTATGGGGTATTGGAGAATAAAATCCAAAAACATAGGTCATATTCTTTTCGTTGGTGAATTGGGGTTAGTAAAATGGTGAAGTTGGTTGAGGTAGAATTGGGGTTGGTAAAATGGTGAAGTTGGTTGAAGTATGTTAAAGTGGGTTGAAGTGGCTTGAAGTTGATACATTTTTTATATTAATTAAAATAGTGAGAATAAAATTTTGAAAGAGGTGGGTTGAAATTGGTTGAAGTATGTTGAAATTGGTTAAAGTGGATTGAAGTTGGTATTTTTTATTGAATTGGGTTGAAGTAAGTTGAAGTTAGTAAATTGGAAAAAACTAACGAAAAGAACAAACCCATATTCATAAGGTTTCGTGGGTTTTATTTGTGTACATGCAAAGAATGAGAATTAATACCCATATGCTATACATGTATTCAAATATCATATTTACTCGGGCCATTGGAAGATTGCAAATTTGTTATATTTTATGAGTCTACTATTTTAAAAATATGAAATCAAATAAATCATTGAATTTAATTTTGCTAGGTGGACTTGGGTTAAACTTCAATTAAAAAAAAGAACAAATATTTTTTTATATTTGTCGTAAAAAAAAAAAGAAGGTACAGGTATCTTTATGGGGTAGATATGAGATGAAAATGGCCAAACTAGCTTGTTCAACACTCCCAAATCCATTTAAAATGTGTTATTTTCAATACCATTTGAATTTTAAATGAGGTGAATTTTTCAAACTTGAAACAACAACAACAACAACAAACTCCCAATGTGGGTCCCGCTTTCGCGGGGTCTGGAGAGATCCAGCTGTAGGCGACCTTACCTCTGCCGGTATCAAACTTGAAATGGATATGAATTTTATAGTCATCCTACTCTTGCTTTTAGATTTGTGATCAACCTCTCATTCCTCACTAATGGTATATTCGAGCTGAGTCGAGCCTAACCTTGTCAAGCTCAAAGCTCCCTAAGGGGATCGCATTTAGGCTCGGGCTCAGCTTGAGTTTCTACAAGCTCAATAAATTCAAGTTTGACCTCAGCTTAGATAAGGCTTCATCCTAGGCTTAGCTCCATCAAGTCTCATTTGAGACTCAAACCTAATCTTGGCTATTCAAAGGCTTTGTTGTTTGAGCATAAGCTTTTACTAATTTAATGCAAATAAGAGATTGCATTTTAGGATTTGGATATAAACTTCACTTATTAAAGTTCAAATATATAATAAGTCTCTATAATAAATACAAAAGCATTGGTGAAGGTTTCTAATCAATGTAACCATAAAACAATCGTAATTGTGTGATCATTAATGGTTGTTGGATTGCTAGCATGTCAGCAAATGGGTAAAAAGATTAGGAGGGCAAGCTTGCATTTTCATGCTATCACTCCACATCTGCCTTTAGATGAACACATGAACAGATGAAAAGTTTAAACTGTAAGGATGCGAGAGGGGATGAGAAAGAGCACAATTGGAATAGGACACAAAAGCACCCTATATTGTTGTAGCAGTCTATTCGCAAACAATAACACTTAATCAAAATAATTACCTTGTTGTAGAAATTTAATTATTTAAACCTCAATGTTTGTTTCTTAAGGTTTGTAGAAGTTCATTGGGCTCATTAGCTCGACTCATTGGCTCAGCTCGTTTAGATTTGACTTGATTAGGCTTGACAAGTTCATGAGCCTAAATTCATAAGGGACCAACTCAACTCCGATCAAAATTCATAAGGTTGAAACTTGGCTCGGATAACCAAATAACCTTAACTCTGCTTGACTCGTGCTAGTTATGAGCCAAGATTGGCAAGCCAAAAAGCAAGCGGCTCACTTGCATACCTACTCCCCACTAATAGTAGTTTCATTTTTTCACGAGAGTAGAAGGAATAATATAGCTGGAGGAAATGTTACCTGCTTGAGTGTATAATCATCCTGCTTGCTCTATGGCATACCCTTGTCTCATAATACAAATTAAATTTGGGATTGTAGGGTAGAAAATCCTCACTTTGGGTATGTTTCTTTCCAAGGAAGTTGTTGAACGGTACTAGTGGTATTAGATGTTATTGAACGGCATCAAATAATTTTGAAGAGTGTTGATAAATACTAAATAGTGTTGAATCATTTTGAATAATGTTGAATGTCATGATAAAAAAGTAGTGCTAAAAAATACTAAAAGATTTACATATAATGTTAAACGAAGTAATTATGTTGAATGACATAAAAGTTTGCTTAATAGTGTTGAATGCTAATAATAGACATTTATAATAAGTTGAAAAAAAAGTATGTATTTCAAATAGAGGGGGTAGGGTAAGGGTGATATTGAATATGTGAATTTTGGAGTCCTTGTCTTAAGTCCACTTATTATTTACACCTTTTTTTTTTCAAAGTCTTGTATATCTTAATGGATTTATTTATTTGTTTACTTATGTTTATAGTAATCATTAATAAATTTGTAAATCTATAAAAGCACCCTAAAACGGACGCTTACGCTTACGCTGCTTTTATGAACAGAGGAGAAAAAGGATGCTTACGCTGCTTTTATGAACAGTAGAACAGACGAAGAGAGAGAGTTCAACAGAGGTAGATACAAGGCAGCAAAAAAGGTAGCCAAGAAAGCTGTTGCGGTAGCTAAGTGCGGTGCCTATGATAGGTTATATCGAAAGTTGGAGACCAAGGAAGGTGAGAATAAAGTCTTTAAACTGGCTAGAGTTAGAGAAAGGAGTACTAGAGACTTGGGTGTCGTGAGGTGTATCAAAGATGGGAATGGTAGGGTACTGTTGGGGGATGCGGAAATCAAGGACAGATGGCAAAGGTACTTTTTCAGACTCCTCAATGGGAAGTGAACGAAGACCCTCGAAGTACGGGTCGTGAGAGGAGCGAGATGGGCCTCGACCTTCGCCTGGGTAAACCGATCAGCAGGGGTGAGATTAAAGAGGCCTTGAAGAGAATGCCCAATGGGAAGGTACAAGGACCAGACCGAATACCGGTGGAAGTGTGGAAGTGCTTGGGCAAGGAGGGACTGGAGTGGCTAACAGAACTTTTTAATGTTATTCTTAGGACTTCTAGGATGCCCAGAGAATGATGATTTAGTACAGTCATCCCATTGTCGAAGAACAAAGTGGATATTCAAGACTGTAACAATTACAGGGGCATAAAGTTGCTCAGTCGCACAATAAAGCTTATGGGAGAGGGTGATTGAGCGAAGGTTGCGGAAGAATATCTCGATCTCAAAGAACCAATCTGGTTTTATGCCTGGCAGGTCGACCACTGAGGCGATCTACCTCCTTAGAAGATTTATGAGATTGTACAGAGATAGAAAAGTGGATCTTCATTTGGTGTTCATCGACCTGGAAAAAGCCTACGATAGAGTTCCGCGCGACCTAAGTTGGAGTTGCTTGGAACAGAAAGGAGTGCTACCTGAGTATATTCGAGTTATTAAGGATATGTACGAGGGAAGTAGGACGAGGGTTAGGATGCCAGGAGGGGCTATCGACGACTTCTACGTTGGTATTGGCCTGCATCAAGAGTCCGCTTTAAGCCCTTTCCTGTTCACAATAGTGATGGACGAGCTTACTAAAGGGATTCAGGATGAGTTACCTTGGTGTATATTATTTGCAGATGACATTGTTCTCATTGGTGAGACCAGAGAGGGAGTTAGTAGCAAGTTAGAGCGTTGGAGGCACACGTTGGAGTCTAAAGGTTTTAGAGTGAGTAGATCAAAAACTGAATACCTCCATTCCTGTTTTAGCGAGAGGGAAGGTGCGGGGGGAGATATCACCATTGACGGGGTGCCGATACCGAAGGTCGAGAAGTTTAGATACCTCGGTTCGATCGTTCAACAGAGTAGTAAAATTGACGAAGATATTAACCAGCGCATTAAAGTCGGTTGGCTAAAATGGAAGCATGCTACGGGTGTGCTGTGTGAAAAGAGGATGCCGGTAGGTTTAAAAGGTAAAGTTTATCGTACGGTAGTGAGACCCGCTATGATGTATGGTTCGGAGTGCTGAGCGTTAAATTCAAAGGTTGATGGTCGCAGAGACGAGGATGATCAAATGGATATGTGGGTATACGAGATTGGATAAAATTAGGAATGAAGGAACTTAGTCAAAGTGGTGCCCATCGAAGGCAAGATGGGGGAATCAAGACTAAGATGGTTTGCCCATGTGAAAAGAAGGAATGTGGACGCACCAGTAAGGCGATGTAAGACTATTAACATCCCCGACGGTAACAGAGGGAGAGGTCGACCAAAGAAGAGTTTGGATGGGGTGATCAGAGGGGACCTGAAAGTTGTAGGATTGACGGAGGACATGACTCAGGATAGAAGACTCTGGCGGGATAGGATTAAGGTCGTAGATCGAGGAGTATTGTCGGCATAGTGTCTTTCGATTGTAGTAGGGTAGGTTTTGTTATGGGTTCGCGTTTGTTGTGTTGTTTGTAGGTAGTACTTGCTTCTGGAGATGTCATTATTTGTTTATCGCTGCTAAGGTATGATATCTCCCCCCCTCTGCTTTACTATACAAGTGGTTCTCTCTCTCTCTAACCCTTCTTTTACAAATGTTTTCACAAAATTCTTATTTTGTGGATCGTTTGGAATCAGCCTCTCTACAGGACAGAGATGTCGGTTGAGGTAAGACTGCCTACATCTAGATCTCCCCAGACCCTGCGAAAGCAGGACCCACACTAGGAGTTGTTGTTGTTGTATAAAAGCACCCTAAAAATTAGCACAAATTCCTTTTGTTTGGTTGTTATTCAACCTTTTTTTCCCTCCATGACTTTCTCTTCAGGGAATGGATATGCAGATTTAAGATGGGGATTTTTTTGGTCCTGTTATGTGGGTTTTTGACGTTCTAAACTTGCTGACCCAACTCCAAAACTCACCAATGGCAGTAATTTAACCATTTGTAAATAGAAAATAATGGAGGATAACCAACAAAGATTGCCAAACAAAGCAAGAGACGCAATGTCATGTCCAGATGTCCTACCAAAAGCTTATTTTATACGGTATCTTAACCAAATGGGTATGGTGTGTTGGTGTCCCACAAGGGACTTTGCAAATGACAATTCTTGGAAGACCAAACCAGATAAAAGTTCTGAATTGACAATGGTTTTGGTCAACTTTTCCAGAAATGACGACCATGTCCTTGTTTTGTTCTAGGTAGGTTTATGACAAGTCAGGTTGTCTCCATGGGTTTTTGGACTTGACTAGGTTCAAACTTAACAATAGACCTGATAAAAATTGATCCGACTCAAAAATTTGATTTAAATTTACCCGAAAATTTTAAATTTTGAACACGACTTTCTCAATCCGAACCCGAAACAAATTGAGCCTGAAAAACCTGCAAATAAGCAGGTCAAACCCGACCCGAACCTGAACTCGCCGCTTGGCCTGGATATTATGTCTTTAATTTTTTATTTTTCTCTAATTTATCCATCTTAACAATAATGGTTAATCATTTTCATCGAATAGTTTAAAAAGATATTATATAACAATTGCATCTGTTTACAAATTAAACAATAATAACCTTATTTTTTCTTCTCCATTATCTGAAAATAGTATCGTACATAACTTTTAAATGAAAAAACGTTAAAAATGGGTATAAAATTGCATGAAATAACTATTTAATCTTTTAAAAAAGTTAATTTAAAAGCAGACACGCATTGAAGATACGCAAGTTATACCATTATATACTTAGTTAAACAAATATGTCTAATTATTTTTTAAATTAATTAATTTATAATAATTTAAATTTTTGATGTTATAATTGCAAGATAATATCTTATACTTCTTTTATTCAATTTTATTTGATTTTCATCCTAACTAGCCTTGAACTATGATGCCAATAGTGGGAAAGCGGATAGCTGTATTCGTATTGGGGTTGGCCAATTAATAAAATTTTACCTGATCGGACATTGGTAGGTTAGTTAATAAAAATATTAAATTATTAAATAGGTTATTAGCGGTTAAACTGCTACAACCCATTAAAATACTGTAGACGGGCTGACCCATAAATGGCCGACCCACTAATGACATTCTTTTAATGTATGGGTTGATCAACCCAAAACCAAGTGAGGCTTGATTCTTTGCCTGCCTGTACAAGATGTTCATATATCATAATCAAAACTTTGAATATTTTTAATATTCTTTTGAGAAATTACAATTATTATATCTTTTCATTAAATACCGACAATTTTAAGTAATAAATATTCAAAATTTTTGATTTTGAAAAAGAAAAATGACTCACAGAAAATGCGCTTTAAACCCGTTGAGTTGATCTGAAATCCGTAAAACTGAAATACACCCGCACGTATTTTACCTGAACCCGAAAAATACACCCGACCGTTATTTTATCCGAACCCGAATACGCCCGATCCGTATTTAACCTGCCCGTCCGAACTGACAAGTTTACTTAACAGGCTTGAGTCGCATTGAGTTCAAGCTGATTTGTTGATCTTACTAAGCCAACATCGGTTTCAGTGTAGTTCGACTCAGCTCGGCTCAACTTATGTTGAATGGCTCAGCTTATTATTATTTTTTTATGTATATTCATTTACTAAAGAGATTTACATTTTTACTTTCTAGGGGTTAAAATAATTCTATAGTTTTCGGCATGATGAAAGACAATTTATTGTAACATATGTTCCATGGTCATCTTTAAGTTTTGAATTTAGATTAATGAATTGTTTTTTACAATCTTTCTTTCTTGTTTTAAATGTATTGTTTACTTATTTTTAAACTTTTGTTAGTTGAACATTGAGTTCAAAAAATTTTCCAATCAAAAAGAGGGAAACAAATAAAAATCGAGTTGACCCAAACCTTTTAAACCAGCGAGATTTGAGTTGTGCTCAAATCTAGCTCATACAAGGTGGGGTCAGCCGAATTCAAGCTCAGTTCGGTCCATCACACCACAAGTTCTAGGTAATTATTTTTTGATCGCATATTTATGTTTTAAAGTTTTTCCTTGCCCTATTCTCTCACTGTAAGTATACAAACTATAACATAATCCTATAATTACATTACAAGGCAATCAAAGACACAATCCCCCTTTTTTCGGCTCCTAAAAACCCCCTTACTTTATGTGCTCTCTACATTTGAGAAAAATGTAGTAGCGTCTAGGGGTATGCAACACTGGTTAACTGAAGTTTCGGTTAATTGATTTTTCGGTTCAAGAAAATTCTGAATCGTAATTGAATCGAAAATTTCGTTCATCCAAAACCCAAACCGTAACCAAACCGAAAAAGTTGGCTAACCGATTTTTTGGTTTGGTTAACCTATTTTTTTGATTCGATTACCGGTTAACGGTTCACAACTAATTAAAAAGCACACTTTCTTACTTAAATTTTTCCATTTTTATGTTTAAATTTTTTTATAAAAATTAAATTTCGGTTACCATCCACAAATAATAAAAAACTGTACCATCTTACCCAATTTTTTTTATTTTTTATGTTTAAATTTTTTTAAAAATTATTTTAGATTCGGTTAACTGTTGATTAACCAAATTTTCAAACTATCCAAACCGTAACGGAATCAAAAACTGAAATATTTTTCGATTTGGTTAACTGAATTAATTTTTTTTTTGAAAATTTGTTCAGTTTATCCTTTTTTTTGCACACCCCTAGGAGTGCCATGTGTCATGGCCCTCATGGGACAATAATATAAGTCATAGAAAATTTTGGCAAATAATCTTGTATGAAAAAGTTAATTGTAGGATTGGTTTAGAGTCTCACTCTTTCTAATTTTATAGGAAATCACATTTATGAAAGTCAAACAAAAATCGACAGTAAAAATTCAAAGATACTTGGATAAGTTAGACTGTCATAAAAATTCAATGATACTTATTTAGACTATTATAAATGTTTAATTATAGAGAATCAAACTAATAATGCTTTTATTCCTTGTTACAAAGGAACCTTGAAAAACGGATATTTTTTTACCGTTCAACCAATAATTCTTCTTTTTAGCGGAAAAAAGGAGGAAAAAAATATTGAACAATCCTGCATTAAAATCTCATTCTTACCGAGACGCAACATGCTTCATCGTGCAACTTTAGTTGCACTCACATTATTTGAATTGTATGAACATAACTTTGCAATTCATTGTGTAGTACTATAGCAATGGGTGGTCATAGGAAGTTATATCACTTGAAATTCTAAATTATTTTGCGCTAAGCATTATAATTTTTGATATTGCTCATTTAAGTTGTTATAATCCATAAGTCTCTAGTGATAAACCAATTTTCATAAGATATCAATAGTATGTCAGTATACGTTTTATTTAGTTTAACTTCAGTTACATATCAAAGTAACTATTTCATATCATAATAATAAAAAAGCCAAAATCAGATTTATGCTGTGTTCGGCAATAGTGTTTTGAGTAGCGCTTAGTATTTTGACCAAATCAATTTACTAATCAGTCATTTTTTAATGTTTGGTAACCTAGTGTTTTGACTAGCGTTTCAAGCAGCATTTACCATTTTAAGTAGTGTTTTATATTTTTTGGCCAAAAAATATCATTTGGAAATAACTTATATTATTTTTTGTCAATTTACATTAATCAGCTAACCCAACAGCTAAATTTACCGAACACATTTATTTCAACCGCTCATTTAAACAGCTATTCACCAACAGCTAAATTAAAAACGTTATCCGTTATCTAAACTGCTATACGCCACCTAAACGGCTAATTTTACCGAATAAAGCTTTCATAAACATGGTTGGAAATGAATCAAATTACAGTGTAGACTTTTAGGTTGTACTTACCTAAAATTATTTTGTTGAAGTCAGGGTAACCCAAATTAGTTGCTTTTTTTTTTTTTTTAAGACAAGGGGGAATTTTCTTTTATTTTTTTTTGCGGGGGGGGGGGTTTGCGAAATTTCAGCATTTCTTTGTTGGAAAATGGATTGTCAAAAAAGCTACCAAGGAAGGGATATGAATGTAATTTAGGCAATTTTCAGGGACACAAATGCGAAATTAAGGTGTCAAAAAACCATTTGATTCCAGGGGAGAGAGAGAGAAATACATGAATAAATAATATAAATATACATATATAAAATAAATAAATCAAAAGGGGCTAGCAGTAGCACAGACCACAGGCACAGTTGATCAAACCAAACAAAAATAATTCCTTCCCTTCCCATTTATGTCTCTGCATCATCCATTCCCTTCTCTCTCTCTCTCTCTCTCTCTCTCTCTTTCTGTGTCAAACCCTTCAATTTCAAATGGTAGTATAGAAATATAGAATAGAATCTGTCAACCTCTTTTCTCACGCTTCATTTCTAAAATTCATCACCTCTAACGACCCTTTAAAAAAACAACCGGAAAACCACATTACGACCGCGAGAAACAGGAAAAAGCTTTAAAATCGACAGCCCTAGACCGGTAAACCGACTTATTTCGCCTGAAAACCACTAGTCCGTCCCGGAAAACTGCCTACCCGCATACCCAAAATACTACCATTGCAGCCTTTCCATCTCTTTGGCTTCTGGGTTGTGTGAATTTCTGTTAAATTTTCAATGTTGTTTCAGTTTTTTCTTCTGGGTATTTTGGATTTGGAGGAAGGATTTTAGAGAGGTGGATGGTGGTGGAGGCTAACTTGAGCCGTGGTGCGTAGGAGGAAAGTAGGAAATTTAAAAAGAAAAGGAAAAAGGGGAAAGTTTGGGGCAATCAGCAGCGTACACGTGGGGTGGGTGATGGTGGAGGATGAATTGTGGGATAATAGGGTGAGGTGGGGTACATGGGAAGAGCTAATTCTAGGTGGGGCTGTTCTTAGGCATGGCTCTCACGATTGGGATGCTGTTGCTTTGGAGGTTCAGGCCAGAACCCTTTACCCTTGCCTTTTCACACCTCAGGTTTCTCTCTCTTTCTCCCTCTTAATAAATTTCAATTCATTATTTCATTAATTAATCAATGTTGGTCCAACTAGTTTCCTTTTTAGCACCCTGGTTGATTACTGAGGTATTAAGGTTTAATGCAGGATTATTATATCATTGCTGACATAGTGGATTTGGTGAATTAGGGATTTAATGTTGTTGTCATTATGTTATTATTATCATATTCTGTTAGTGCTCTTGTTTGTGGGGCCCCCCCCCCCCGCAGCTTTTCATGCATTGGCTGTTGTGACTGTTGTATATTGATGGTTGCTATTTCAAAGGTTTATTTTTTTATGGTAATATTTGTTTCTTAGATGTTACTCTCATTCAGGTTCCATCACCAGTGTAGCTTGCTGTTGGGGTTTTCACCCTCCTTCATGTCATTTCTTGTTTTTATTATTGCTTTTTTGGGAGTGCTTGTCGTGTCATTTAGTGCTTAACTTTTATTGTAATGTCCATATTCACCATGGATTTGGTAACATGTGTTTTTCTGACAGCAATTTTTTCCCCCCCTTGCTTCAAAAGTTGATTCTCATTTTGGAGGGAAAAATTGTTTTTGATAAGTCAGATTTCTGATTGAGGTGTTTGGTAAAAAGTAAAGACCTATTTGCATTAGCATTTTGGCCATAGTGAACTCACTGACAAAAAGCTGATGGGGCGAGTTTTGGCAGGAGGGGTTTAGGGGTTTTAATGCCAAAATGATACATAATGTCCAAAGTTCCTATTGCTTGGCCTTAGCTTTTGCGACCAAATAGCTATTAAAATGGATCATGCCTCAAAAGGCATTCTGCGCATTGAACTAGTTGATTTTATTGAAACTTCTATGAGTAATGGCCCTAATGGTTATTATCTAGCAACTAACAACTAATGCCCAAATACTGTCGGGGTGCCTATGGTCTATCTGTTAGGATGTAAAGGGCTTTGGTTGGGGTTATTTCTAGGTTAAGTTTTATTGAAAAATGCTTGAAAACAATGTACCTCTATTGTAGGGTCGTGTTATCGGGGAAATAGTCTATGCCTCTCATTTGCTGTTGTAGAGAATTATAAAAATCTAATGAACCCATCTTTCAAGTAATTCTTAACTTATAAGCCCGATCATACAGTTGAATCCACCATAATGTTGAGCAGAAAGCCCTTTGCTGTGCTATTGAGATGTCCTTGTACGAAAGTTTGTCGAACATGCTGATGGAAAGTTGATATGCCAAGGACTTACCACGATTAAGATAAGAACTTGGTTCTCATATGAGATATCCCTGTTTGCATTGTAATTCTGGTTGTCTTTTGATTTTATTTGCCTTTCGATGGTTACTTGTATATTTGCATCTCATGATTTCATATAGCCTTGATGGTTGCGTCTCCAGATCATGACATGTTTTAGGATTCTAAGGACCAATGTGTGGCCTTGCCGCCTTGGTTGATTTGAGCTAGGTCTTTAAACCTGTTCTCTAGGATTCTTGAACTCGTAGTATGTTGGGATCCAGAAGAACCCCATCTGACTCAGTTGTTTCTTTTCGAAGTTATTGTTTTTTATTTAAACTTAAAAAGTTAAATTATACCTCTAATGCTGTGATGGATCACTTGCAGGTGTGTAAAGCCAAGTATGAGGATTTACAAGAGAGATATTCTGGCAGCTCGTAAGCATTCTGTCTATGCCTCTGCTTTTATTTGGTTCACATCAGACAAGTTGATTCTATTTCTGTTTATTATCTTACTGAGTCTTTTCATTTTGATCACTCCAACATTCTAGTGATATGCAATCGTACTCCTTCGGTGTTATTTCATGTGTATGATTCTTTCTTAGCATGATTGCATCTGTTTGTCTGTCAGTGCTTATTTCTATTTCGGTTCTTCTCTTATCTTCTCTGGCTTCTTTCCTATATGTATCATGCTTTCAGCTCTTATAAACTTCTTGAGATTTTTTGCCTATTGATCTCTTTGAAACAACCTCGCTACTTGTCAAGCCTACGTGTGTACATTTGGATGGCCTAAAACCTTGCTTAATCTTATCCACATCGGGGATTGCATGTTTGATGAAACATACGATGGTTAACAAAACACATGATATATTATCATTGTGTTTTCCTGTTCACCTGTCTAGGGTTTGTCTCATCGGTTTATATTGATTATATCCCTTAATGCTTGTGTCAGTGATTGTATGAAGAAATCTAAATAACGTTCACAGTTTCTGGTGATAAGGGCTATGTCCATTTTCTCACCTCCTTGAAATTTGTAGAAGAAACGTTTAGCACTAGTAGAGATTAAGACTAGTCAAGGAGCTTTGAAATGGATGGCTACTGTGAAATTTGTGGAGCAACCCTGAAACTTTTGGAACCTGAAATTTTAAGTTTGAATTCCGTACTTGAAACTGACTAAAGTTTTGAAATTTTCAATCTAAAAAATGTCTTGGTAGATTAAACGTTCTCCATATAAGATAAAGTGAACATGACCCGCCAGTAAATTTCTTGAGCTAATTCTGACCATATATCAGGTGCTTGAAGGTTCTGAATTCTGCCAGTGTCAGTACTATAATTGTCGTGGTTTGACTGGTTTCTAGGACTAGAAGTATGTTGTTCAATTTGCTAATATCTCTCCTCCGATGCTCCCCGCCACCCTTTTGCGTGTTCATAGGGGTAGGAGGTGATTTTTTATTTATGCAATAGTCCTATGAGGTTTGGTGAATTGATTTTTTGGTCCCACGACATTGCAAATGGATTTATGAGTTCGATGGCATTCAACCTTTGTCTGAAAGGAGATGCCGAATGTGTGGAATAACTGAGAGCCCAACCTTCATTAGATGGGAAAACATGAAAAACCTAAAAAACATTATTAAAAAACCTAAAAAAGAGGATAATTGGGAAAATATTAAGCACCTTAACCCCTTAAATTTGAATCCTTCTCTTGAATCTCAGAGTGGGGCCCCTCCCTCTAGTCTCTCTCTCTCTCTCTCTCTTCTTCTCTGTCTGTATGTGTGTGTGTGTGTGTGTGTCTGTGTTTAATCAGAAGAGGGGGAGGAAAAATAATGAGAAACACCTGCACTTGCCAACTGCTGGAGGTGGAGCACTAGCAGCATTAACCCAAAACTGAGGAAATATAAGCACAAAAGGCAAATACAGAAACCATCAATGGAGTAAAACAACAACAAGAGCAACAAAAGGAAGTGTGTTCTGGATCACTCTGCAACAGCACAAAGGCGACACAGAGCACTCAAGCAGTTTCTCCTGAAACTTTACAGTTTACAATGGAAAAACAGGAAAATCCCTGCTAATAACATAACCTGCAATAAAGGGTTTAATGTGCCAATCAAAGCTTATATTTTGCCTGAGATTAACAATAAGAATAGCGGGCTTTGATGACATCGTCCTCTTTTTACAATTCAATCCAACAGAATGTTGGTTGGTGGTTGACTCTACGTTGTCGTTCACCAGTGGCCGTTCTCCTAGGGGTACTGTTTGCTCTTGTCCTGATTATGGGGAGATCTTCATGCAACCTGAGGATTTGGAGGTTCCTCAAAGTTCACAACACCTAATATGAGAGATTGATAGGATCTTTGAAGCTCACCACATGCTGGAAACCATCACCAAATTTGAGGAATAGAGGAACTCTGCTAAGTTATATGCTACAAAAAATACTGAAGGAGCAATCCCTGAGGGGAATGAGCTTTAAGATTCCGTTGCACCACTGTCAGGTGCTCTTTAGGCTTAATGGCTCATCTAACATATGCAATTGCTTTCCACATTGCAATGTTTGGAGCACATGAAAAGTTGTGTTACTGTTTTCTTTTTTCTGATGGGTAAGCGGGCCAACCCATGGACCCCCTATCTCAGGGCAGCCCATAGTTGCCTGGGATGTGGTACGCTCCGTTACGAGGGATGGATTCGGGTACGTGATTCGCCGCCTAGTGGAGAATCCGGTACGCGAGGGTCGTTATTAGTAAATCTGGTCCTCCAATTCAAAACTTCACATATCGTAGAGACTCATAAAATGATTTAATAATGAGGGTTCTCTCTTCCCTTTTCCGCCACATGGGGCAGCATTTTCAGATTAATCCTTATTTCCTTCTCTCTCACTCTCTCTTGTTCCCGTTTTGCTCTATAAAAAGCTTGTTCATTCACGGCAACCTCAAAAATCCTTTGATTTTCTTCAAATTTTGGCCTATGAATCACGAAAATATGCCATACCATAGAGGTAGGAGATGGGTTCGCTGAATTTGCCAGATTTGGGGAATTGGTATGCTAAAGTATCGTGTTCTGGATCGCGTGAATCAGTTCGCGGTATGCAGGGGGTTGAGAGAATCCGGTAACTATGGGGCAGCCTAATGGGCCAAAACAGGCCAAGTGGAGGGTGTAATGCCAAGCCCAAGACCCCCAGCCCACACAGTTACCGCATACAAAGGCGAGGAAATTGCTGCCCCCAAGGATCAAACCCAGGGGGAGTAGGTGGCTGATGGAGGATGACCATCAGGCCACACATCTCATCGGTGATTGGCAGTACTGTATGTCTTTTTGGTGTATCCAGAATTTGGATGAGTCGTATGTGTTTGACCCAAGGCTGTCTCACACTGTTTTTGGTGTCATTGTACATAAGTCACTGGCAATAAAGACGGGAAGAAAAAGAAACAAAAACAGAGAGGGTGGGGCTAATAGGAGGGAATTGAGAGAGGACCCATGAATTACCTAGGGCATATTTGTCTCAGAAGATTGCAAAGCCATCAATTTCGATAGAACTTTGGCTTTCTCACAAGAAAGATGTAATTAATTAAATGTTTTCGAAGGTTATGGGACCCTTGTTTCTAAAATAGGGGTCTAAAAAGTTAGTGCAGCAACCCTCATAGGATGGCTATGTAAATATTTTCCAGGTGGTTGTTGCTGTATCCATTTTTGGAGTAGCCCCAACTCTGTAGTACAAGGTTTACCTGTAGACCCTGCATAGATGCGGAAATTGGTTTCTCATAGGGACTCTGAAAAGTTCCTTTGATGTGCCATGTGCTATTGTGTTCGTTTATTGGATTTAGTAATTAGGATTAAGACCAGGGTTACGGGTCTTAATCTATGACTGACCTGACATCAACCCCCATCGATGGGATGACTTGTTAGGTTCCATAGATCCAGAATTTAAGTTCCAGCATTCCACTTTTTAAGCATTGTGTTGATGTATGCATGTGGATAAGCTACGTATGTATTTCTTGTAAGAAATTAATTCTGTACCTGTAAAAAAATAAAAAAGAAATAAACATAAAAGCCTATCATATATTATGGTATTATCTTGGTGACAATTATGATGTCAAGTCTGTGTTTGTCAATGTGATTGAGATCTGTATTGTTAAATTGAAAGTTTGTGCCCAATCTTCTCAAGTATCTCATGTATTTCAACCTCTTAAGGCTGGTGGCTGCTCAGCCACTGATTTACTGTTTCTGTTTTACTCTAGTTCTTGGTTTGAAGAATTACGGAAGCGACGTGTAGAGGAATTACGGAGAGCATTGGAGAAATCAGAGGACTCGATTGGGTAAGTGATAGCTATGTGCCACCCAAAATGGTGTGGATAGCTGTTTACTCTTTTGCTTCCCTTGCATTGATCTCATTGAACATCTTCAAATTCACTTGTATTTAACCTCCTGTAATTGGTTGCGGAAATTTCTAAATCCACCCACATATGTGAGGAAACAGTGACAATGAAGGTGTGGTCGCTGCAATGCTTATGCGAATTGTGCTATTCTACACTTATCTAATATATGTGTCTATTGGAGCTCTTCGGCTAATCCACTTCATACCTGCTGTCCTGACAAAGGGTCTCCTTGCATGGTTTCGGGTTTGTCGGGGTGTTGAAATTAAGAAGACTGCATGGGTCAAAAAGCATATTGGCTTTGCCCTTTTCTTATGATCTGAGACCTTTTATTTATTCTTGTAAATTATGGGAAGACAATAGCAGTTTCTTTAAGATTATTCTTGGCATTCCCTGCATTTTTTGTTTTGATGAAAAGAGCAACACTGCCCAACACCGTTGTATTCTCTTGTATAAAAGCAATTTGTGCTTGCATATGCCACATTGTGAGATGCTTGGGTTGAGTTATGAGATCTGTTTGTTCTCTAAAGGTGCCGGGGATTGTTGGAAACTGTGTTTATGATTTTGAACAGAAGCCTGGTGTCTATTTGTTTGTTTATCTGCAATTTATTTTCAAAATGTTTTCAACTCTCAAAAGCGTTTTCGAGATTTTCTCGTCTTTACCCCTTTTTTTTCCAAAATTGTGGGGATGAGGGGAAAATTTTAATCTGTTCTCCCCCATTCCCCTCTCTTACCTTAAAAACATATCCAAACAAGGTGAATGCAAACCATCTATTTTCCCTGCTTTTACTCCTATTCACTCCCCACTACATTAACCTCCCTCCCATTCCCCTTCATGATATCCAGACATAAAGTGCTTCATTGAAGCGGTACATTCATATTTCTCTTCTTTGGGTTTTTTGTGCAGTTCCTTGGAATCAAAACTTGAAACTTTGAAAATTGAGAAAGATGCATGCAAAAATGCAGCTTACAGCTCCAGTCGAGCAGAATCTACTGTATTCCTCAAGTCGGAAGGGAATGAATCTTCAGGCAAAGAGGCATCCAAGGATGGATTATCTGCTGGTAGTTTCACTCAGGAAACGCAGGTAACTTGGTCACCACAGTGTGAAGCTGCTACCAAGACATGTGCTGAAGAAGCCAGGAAAACTCATGAAGAAGAGAAGGCTCCTAGGCTAGAGAAGTTTCCAAGTATAGACAAGTTGGCAGAGACAATCCGCTCTGAGGGTGGAGTGAACATTCGAAGGAGACGAGGAAAGAGGAAAAGAAAGGATTTGAGTAACAATGGAAAGGAAGGGAGCATTGGAGAAAACAACTTGTTAGGTTCAGCTGATATTGTGACTGCCTTGCCAACTAAGGAAGTTTTGGCAAATGACAATGGACAGACTGCAAGATCACCGAAGACAGATGATCAGAAACCGTGTACTAGCAAGCATGGAACTGATGATTTCATGAAAATTCTAGATTCTATTATGGAGAATGAGCATGCCTCCGTTTTTAGGCGTCGGCTAGATAGCCAGGTGAGAGCAATGGAACCTTTTATCACTCCTTTCTCCCCCTCCACCCCAATTGGGGAAGTCATGTCTTCTAACAGATGGATGTCATCTTGTCTTTTCTTGTATCATCCTTTAGCTCCTATGAGAAGCTCTTCTTTTGTGGTTGGTAAAGTGGCGGATTTTCTCTTGTTTCTCTTTTTTTCTGTTTGTGTGGTGATGGAAAGGGGGTGGGGGATTTCTTGAACTTACATGGACAGGCGTCACATTAGACTGGTATGTGCAGAGTCTGCTTACTTGAGAAGATACTTGTGGAAAAAGGGGGGGGGGGGGGGAGACAGCTGAGTGAGGGTTGTGGGAATGGAACATGTAACTTCATTGTTGCCAAATGGGCCAAGACAAGACTAAGCTTAACTTGATCCTTCTCTTCTGCAAGAACTTGTCTTCCAGTGCTTTCAGAATTAAGTGACCAAACCTATTGGGGAACTGTAAGTCCAAGCCTCTTCTTTAAAGACCATCTTGACCTCTCATTATCTTGTTCAGATCACGTCATTACCCACTATCATTTTTCTGCGTGGGGGAGGAGGGCCTTGAGGAAGCTGGCAATTGTTTGGGGAAGCATGATCTTTAGAAACTAGAGAAGATCCCTTTTGAACCTTTTTGCTGCTCAAATAGCCTCCTTAAACTGAAATGATCAATATTTATCGATAACAAACAAACCGTTGTCCCATTGCAGAAGAGAGCAAGATACAAGAAGATGATCCGGCAACACATGGACCTTGAAATGATAAGGGCGAGAATAACCAGAAGGTCTATCACATCCCCTGCAGAACTCCATCGAGATTTGCTGCTTCTTGCCAACAATGCCCTCGTATTCTACTCTAAGTGCACTAGAGAGTACAAATGCGCATTGATGCTGAGAGACCTAGCAACCAAGAAACTACAGCATTCGAAGGCCATTGACAGTACAAAGCCCATTGGTCCGGAGGCCCCAACATCACCAATGCCCAAACCACCAGCAAAACCCAGAAGTGCTCGGCCTTTTAACCAGAAATTTGGTGACAAGGCAGTGAATACTGAGAATGGGGCTACCATAGAAGCTAAACGGCCTCCAAGCAATCTGGATTCCCCTTCCTCTGCAGAATCATCGGCATTGATGAAGAAGAGTCCTGCGCGGAAAGGGAAAGTTGGGAGAGTTAGGCGTGCAAGTGCTGGTATACAAGCTGAAACACCCATGAAAGTTAGGAAGAAAGCTAGAGTGAAGTAGAAGGGGTCATAGGGTAGCTGTTTCTACACCTTGCCCCCTTTCCCTTCCTAACCCTTTCTTTTTAACCAGTCCTAATTTAGGTGTTTGTAGATGAGATCTCTTTTTGTATATAGAAAGCGAACTCTCCTTTTGTAGGTCGAAACCAAAATCAATACCCTAGAATCTTGTCTAGGGTAGGGTGAAAACTAGCAGTGAAGTAAGATGTACAGCCACATCAGACAGAGAAATAGGTGAAAAGCATATGCTTTCCTTGTTGTGCCTTGGTGTATATTTCTTTCTTGGGTATCATTCTGAGGCTGGATTTGTGATAATAGCTAAGAGCACGGTGGGTGACTAGTGGGATAACCTTTTTCTCCCCCAATTATTAGTTGGGTTTAACTAATGGAAATAAAATCTCGAAAAAAATACGAACAGCTACTAAGCATATTTCTAATTTCTCCGCTAACACAGAAAGTAAAAAACTTCGCTGAATTCTAAAAAATAGTTAATGAAATTCTCCTATTTCTCTGCTGACTTTGGGCAACATATTTAATCATACTTCTTACTTCCTAGCTGTTTTCTCAAACTTCTTGTGATCCTTGTAATTGATGGAGCTTCATCCCCAAAGACCAATAAATCTAACTTCTTGCCAATCTGTATAGTTTCCTTCGTTGAAGTGGACGAATCCTAGTTGTCTTGTGCATTAGTAGTTGATTCCTCCGCATTATTCGGCATGTCAGTCAAATTTCTCTTTGAATCCTTGTTTCTTTCTTTGCATATCACACAATAGAGGTTCTCAACTGTGCTCTTCAATGTCTCATAATTTCTGATGTTAGGATGGCCTCACTCACGCACATAGTTACTAGGATCGCTCTATACCCTTGCGATCCTCATTTTAGGAACAAGTAACGTAAAGCATAAATTAAACTAAATTTGTCGAATAAGTAGCAATCCAAGCTCCGCACTAAGCGATCCAGGAAGCATTTGTAGTAACTATGCTCACGCAAAGCTGGTTGATGTTTCTTGTGTGAGATGCTTTCACCCAAAGCAAGTTGCCTGTACATTAGTTTCTTGGCCAATGGCCACCAAAAGCATGCATCTTACACGTTCAAGATTGAACTATAGACAGTGTAAACTACTTGTGATGGATGGAATAATCCAAAACAGTAGGTTTCCTTGTTGAACAGAAAAGAGGAGGAATTGTTTTGACTAGATTACCTTGATAGGTTTTTGACTTCACTCATCTCGGTTGATTATAAGTCTTTCGTTTAGTAAATTTCTATTGACTCCTGAAATCTAAGAATAAAGCGTTTTTTGTTTTTTGATTTTGTATTGACTCTTGAAATATAAGAGGTGTATATAAGGTTTTCAGCTGGTTTGGATTTGGTCTTTGTTTTTTTTTTTTTGGGAACTAGATGGATCGCATTTGTTGCTGTGGGATTTTAACCAAGTGGAGTTTCCCTCAGATAAAATTGGAGGGAGCCATCATATTAGAGGGTGGGGGGGGGGGCATTTCTTCAATGGAAAATGGTGCTTCGTATGACTGATGTTCCTTTTTCAGGTTCGAGATTCACCTGGTCCAATGATCAGGATGTACCAAACAATTTGGGAGCGCCTTGATGGTGCATATGGCTTGGAAGGGTGGTTTCACCTCTTTCCCAACTCCTATGTATTGAATCTTCCCATTGTCGTCTCAGACGACTCGCCTATCACTTTATTTGCTCGTTCAAATCAAAGTTCTGAGGACCATACAAGTTAGAGGCTTGGTGCCTGCATCATCAGGAACTTAAAATTCAGATTCAAGAGGCATGGGCTGCACCCATTGTGGGTCAAATATGTTCCGAATGGTGCATAAATGAAGGCGTGCAAGCAGATGTGTAAGAAGTTGAGCCTGGATATCAAGCAGAGTCGGTTTGATGGATGGAATACAAATGTTACTACGGCTTTGGATGCACAAAATGCATTATTTCAACATGAATTAGTGAAGTTGAATCATATTAATCCAGCTCTGACTCGCTCGGACAAGGAGACTCGAATGCATATGCAACAATACCTTCAGGATCTGGGAGTACATAAAGTTCCAGGGACTACATATAATACTGATGGGGTTTGGGTGATAGGGTAAACAAAATTATAGGAGCTGGCGAACAGGTACTTCCAGGAACTTTTCCAGTCGCTCGACTACCACTTCCTGCAGGCATAGGATTATGGGTGAAATTCTAGCGGAAGAGACTCAATGTCTCTCCCAAGTGGACATTAAGTGGTTATTACAGCCATTTACAACAGATGAGGTTCGACATACTTTCTTTTCCAATGGAGGGTCTTAAATCCCTGGGAGTGTACTAGCAATTTTCTTTCACCAATATTGGGATGTCATATGTCATGAGGTGGTCGATATTGTGCTTGAATCTTTACACTTGAGTATGCTGCTAAGGCAAATTAACCACACTTATTATTCTTATCCCAAAGATGGAGAACCCTTCCTTATTTGCGGATTTTAGGCCCATTAGTCTATGTAGTGTAACTTATAAAGGGGTTTCGAAAAGTATCATGCTTCGCCTAAAAAAGATTACATTGCAGCTTGGGAGCCATTTTAGAATGCATTTTTCCTTGGAAGGTCGATTGGAGATAATTGCTTAATCGCATGTGAAATCATGGAGACAATTCAAAACCAACGGATGAGATCAAAGTTGGTTTGTTTAAAGTTGATATGAGTAAGACGTATGATAGGGTTGAATGGGATTTCTCAGAAGTTGTGTTGAAAGTCTTTGGGTTCCCTCAAATTTGGATAAGCATAATTGTGGATTATATAATGTTTGTGTCCTATTTAGTGCTAATTAATGGCCTTCCGTCCCAACCTTTTCGACCAGGAGAAGGTTTGCGACAGGGAGATCCTCTGTCGCCCTATCTATTTATTCTTTGCATGGAAATTCTTTCGAGAATGTTGGTAAGGGCTTACAATTCACTGCTTGTTTCAGGTATTAAAGTTGCTCCATTTGCACTTGTTATCAATCATCTTTTCATTGGTGGTTGATGCCATCTTCTTCTCAAAGCTCAATGAGATCTAATGTATGGATTATATGATATCTTGGAACGATTTAGTTTGGTGTCAGGTCAAATTGTCAATGAGTGTATTTACTTCCTCAAATGCGACTTAGTAAGACAAACTACAACTGATATTTCGATTTTCTTTGGAAGCATCGTTTGGGAACTGCCTAGGTACTCTTATTCTATTTTCAGACTCTAGAACAACCCATTTTGGGTTCCTAGTTGATCATGTCCAGATCACCTACAAGTTTGGCAAGCTCAACTTTTGTCACCGGTAGCAAACTTGTTCTGTTTGGACCTCGCAAGCCACATTATGACTATCTTTAAAACTCCTACTGACATCATTGGTAAATTAAATGTTCCAATCTTATAGTTCTTTTAGGACAAAACAAATGGGGCTAGATTGGTACATTGGTTGTGTAAGGACTTACTTCAGCTCCCTAAAGGTATGGGAGGTTGGGAATAAGGGGGCATGGAGTCTTGCAATGATACGCTTCTAATGAGACAGGGATGGAAAAGTCACAATAGAGTGGAATCGTTGATCCCCAAAGTTTAACTAGCTAAATATCATATCACTTCACCGATAAAGGTGGTGGAGCAAATTTCTAACCCTAGGTCCCTAGGTTCAAGTCTCGGGGGCGGATGGATCTACTTGACGCAGCCAAGTGGTTCAAAGAAGGCTTCAAGTGGTTAGTTCAGATATAAGATAGGGTACTGGATTCGGGGATGGAGTCTGTTAAAGATAGAAAGTCGGAGGTGTATTAGGAATGTGAATATTTGTAGTTGTTTCTTTCCTACTCTTACGTTATTTCGTTCCTTATTTTACCATTTGCCTTTTGTTATATATGTATGTAACTTTGATTAGAGAAATATACAGAAATCATAATCTTTCCAATACACTTACATGGTATCAGAGTCGCATTAGGCTTTTATATCCCCGCTCTGCTCCGTTCTGCCCTCCACTCTGCTCCGTACCTCCCATCGTCAGGAGGAGTCTCTCTCTCTCGGTACCGACCCCTCTCCTTTTCTTTCTGAACATTATTTTCTTTAATGGAGAAGGATAGAGAACCTGCCACTCAAATTGTACCTATGGTTCCACAATTGATATCCACCCAGCAACTGAAAATTCTTGTTAATCTCTTTAGCTCTAATTGGGAACAATGGTCCACATTTGTTGAGACTGGGTTAGATTTGCTCTGAAAGGGAAAATATCTGACAGAAGAATCACAAGCTACCGAAGACTGGAAAGCTGAGGATAGCTCTATTCGCATGATTCTATGGAATGCGATGGAGCCCGATATTTTATCCACTGTACACACCTTTAAGAAAATGTGGGATCATCTCCAATCCACATATTCTAAAAAAACCAGCATGGCACACACATACGCAGTTTCTCAGACATATGCAAGGTGTGAACAGGGTGATGCAACTCTTACCGAGTACTTCACCAAATTCAAGAAGTTATCTGATGAGATGAGGGATTTATTTCCCTTCGATGCGGATTTAGCCTCAGTATGGGAGCAACTGAATACACTCACATTTATTGGAGGTATGTCATCCAGATACTTCTCAGCCCATCCAATCGTTCTTGGTTAGACGATTATACCATCATTGTCTGCTACCTATCATCTTCTGCGGGAGATGTTTCCATCTGATGGGATTGGTTCATCATCTATTACTGAAACCTCAACATTAGTGGCAAACTCTTACAAAGGTAAGAACACAGGTCAGTCATCTGTGAAAAGAGGAAAAGGATCTGAGGGCACTTCTAATTCTAGTAGCAATAAGAATGTGCAGTGTCGCTACTGTAAGGAGTGGGGTCACATGAAGTGGGATTGCCCAAAGCGCCCAAAAGATTCACCACAGCCTCCTCGTGCGCAGGTGGCCACTGTCAATCAATCACCCAGCGAACGCACCAACTCAGATGAAGTTGCTGCACTTGTTCAGCGACTTGAGCAGCTGGGCTTCTCTCGTGGTGACATGACCTCTCAGCCACAAACTCCGAGGGCTACTTTAGCCCACCCAGGTATGACTTCCAATTGTTTTATAGCATCAAAATCATTATGGATTTTTGATTCAGGCGCTACTGACCACATGACTGATAACAAAAGTATACTGTCAGGACTTGCCACTACCTCACAACCACCTGTTTAAATAGCCAATGGCTCTACCTGCAATATAGAAGGAATTGGATCCACCCAGATTTCACAAAACATGCCCTTATCATCAGTCTTATATGTTCCTTCTTTTCCTGAAAACCTTATGTCTATAAGCAAAATAACAGAACAGTTATATTGCTCTGTTACCTTCACTCCAACTAAATGCAACTTTCAAGAACTAGGGACGAACAGGTTGATTGGCATTGCATATACGGACAAAGGTCTGTATTGCATGGAGAGCTCACCTCAGCAAGTGGCATACCTGAGTACTAGTAGTGCTAAGGAGGTTCATTATCAGTTGGGACATCCATCTTTCCAGGTCTTGAAGAAGATACGTCCTGAATTTCAGTTTATTTCAGAATTAGTTTGTGAGTCCTGTATCCAAGGCAAGCATGTCCGTGCTTCCCATCCCCCTAGAGTCATTAGCCGGTCTACCAGTATGTTTACTTTAGTGCATTCTGATGGATGGGGTCCTTGTCCAATTACATTTGTATCAGGTTTTCGCTATTTTGCTACTTTTGTGGATGATTTCTCTCGTGCAACTTGGATCTTTGTTATTAAATCTAGACAAGAAATCTTTGCAAAATTTTCAACTTTTTGTTCTTTTGTGAACACTCAATTCGACAATACTGTTAAAACTCTTCGTAGTGACAATGCCAAAGAATATTTTAAAAATGAATTTATGTAATATATGACTGATAATGGTATCATCAATGAATCATCTTGTGGTTCTACACCTCAACAAAATGGAGTGGTTGAACGAAAGAATAGACACATTCTTGAGGTGGCTCGTACTATGATGATACATGGACATGTCCCTCATCGTTTTTGGGCCAACGCGGTCCTAACTGCCTGTTATCTGATAAACCGTATGCCATCCTCTATACTTGATGGTGCAATACCCTATAATGTCTTATTTCCATCCGCACCTTTATTTCTTATTGCACCCAAGATCTTTGGTTGCGTCTGTTATGTGTATGATCATCGACCAAGTCGTACGAAACTTGATCCCAAGTCCCTACGCTGCATTTTTGTAGGCTATTCTGGAACTCAAAAAGGTTATCGATGCTATAGCCCCCCCTTAGAAGGTACTTTGTTTTATCTGATGTCATTTCTATGGAGTCTGTATCGTATTTCTTAACTTCTAAATCTGGTCTATTATCTACGTCTAGTAATTCTGCATCTATCATGACTATTCTGAAATATCCTAATGTTCACATCGGTTCTTCTTCAATCCTCGAGAGTGGCGTGTCACCGACACTTCCTGCGCCTCCTATTACTTAGGTATATACTCGAAGGGGTAAGAACCCCCTGTTAATCCTAACTCTGTCCAGACTATACAGGATCATGAGACTTGTGTATCTCCTGTTGAACCCGACCCATTCACTGAATCCCCACAATCTCCTACACAAGCACTTGACCCTATCACACCTAGTCCATCGCTTCCTGCTCCAATCCCACAACCTCAAATCTCCGATCTTGACCTTCCTATTGCCCTTCGTAAAGGCTCACGTCAATGCCCCAGTACTAGATATCCCCTCGACTGCTTCTGTTCCTACATAGCCCTATCCACAGATCACCATGCCTTTACTACTAGTCTTGACAGTTACTCTGTTCCTAAGAATGTGACAGAGGCTCTGCACAATCTGGGGTGGTTTCGCACTATGCAGGAAGAAATGTCAGCTTTGTTAAAAAATGCCACATGGGATCTTTGTCCTCTTCCTCCTGGCAAAAAGGCAGTCAGTTGCAAGTGGGTTTTCACGATCAAGGTTTATTCTGATGGGTCCCTACACCGACTCAAAGCTCACTTGGTTGCAAAAGGGTACTCTTAGGCCTATGGCATTGATTATGATGAGACCTTCTCTCTCGTCGCTAAGATGGCATCTGTTCATATCTGCATGACTCTAGCTGTTGTTCGCCACTGGCGGTTGTACCAATTAGATGTCAAGAATGCATTTCTCAATGGCATCCTTGAGGAGGAGGTTTATATGACTCAGCCACCTGGATTCGTTGTTCAAGAGGAGGCTTCTAAAGTCTACCGTTTGCGGAAGTCTTTATACAGTCTTAAACAATCTCCCTGAGCTTGGTTTGGGCGTCTCGCCCAAGCCCTTGGTCAGTTTGGCATGACCAGGAGTGCTAATGACCACTCAGTCTTTTATAGACACTTAAAGGAGAAGACCATCATCTTAGTTGCATATGTCGATGATCTGATTATCACTGGTGATGATGTTGAGGGGATCTCGGCATTAAAGAAGTTTTTGAGCAAGCAATTCCAGATTACAAATCTTGGTAAACTCAAGTACTTTCTTGGCATTGGGGTATCACGGTCTCCTGGTAAGATCCTTATTTGTCAAAGAAAGTATGTCCTTGATAAGCTTTCAGAATGCGGGTTGCTTGGATGCAAACCCGTTGACTCACCGTTGGTCCCTGAGACCAAACTCATGCCTGATGACGGAGCACCCCTACATGATCCTGAGAGATATCGGAGACTGGTCGGGAAGCTAAATTATCTAATAGTTACTCGACCAGACATTGCTTATCCAGTGAGTGTAGTGAGCCAGTTCATGTCAGCCTCGCACACTACACACTGGGATGCAGCTATTCGGATCCTTAGATACCTCAAGGGATCTCCAGGTAAAGGACTTGTATATTCTGATCAGGGACATAGTAAGATCGTAGCGTTCACTGATGCCGATTGGGCAGGTTGTCCTACTAGTCGAAGGTCCACTACTGGATATTGTGTCTTCTTTGGTGGTAACCTTATATCTTGGAAGAGTAAGAAACAATAAGTTATATCTCGATCTAGTGCGGAGTCAGAATACCGCGCAATGGTAAACACATCCTGTGAGCTAGTTTGGACAAAGCGCTTACTCAGCGAGCTAGGTGTTCGCCATGATGGTTTGATGAGGCTACACTGTGACAATCAAGCCGCCATGCATGTTGCCAAGAATCAGGTCTTCCATGAGCGGACCAAGCACATTGAGGTGGATTGTCATCTAATTCGAGATCTTGTCATGGGAACATCCTCTTGTCCCCCATGTATTTAACTCATTCACGTTCGGACGACAGATCTTCAGCTCGCCGACATTCTAACCAAGCCCCTTCGCAAAGCCCCAATTAATACTATATGTAACAAGTTGGGGACGTTAGACATATACTCCCCAACTTGAGGAGGAGTGTTAAAGATGGAAAGTCGGAGGTGTGTGAGGAATGTGAATATTTGTAGTTATTTCTTTCCTACTCTTATGTTATTTCCTTCCTTATTTTACCATTTGCCTTTTGTTATATATGTATGTAACTTTGATTAGAGAAATATACAGAAATCATAATCTTTCCAATACACTAACAGAGTCCACAGCTTCGAAGTTCAAAGTGTGCACAAAATGGGAACAATATGCCGATTAAGGATTTGTTACCATCATATGAATTGGTATGGAATGTTCTACTCCCTCTTCACTCATGATACAGCTTTAGACATGTTTGCTATGGTGGTGAGACCAATCCTGACACTGTAATTTGGCATGGTACGAAAATTTGGGATTTTCCTGTAAAATCGGGCTTTGCATGGCTGCAAGCTTGGGAAGCAACATTTCAATGCTATACATGGTTTTTAAGGATGTGGAAACTGCTCTAGAGTCTGAAGATTCCCAACAAATGAAAACTATTATTCTAGAAACTGTTCCATGGCACACTCTCCTTAGGGATGAATAAAAGGAAACGGCACCTCAGGCACAACTTCTTTTGTCTTCATGTATGCTGGAGAAGGATATGAAATAACATCTATTTAGAGACTGTCCAGTGACTTCACACCTTTAGCTCTCTTCTCCTTTAGGGATAAGGGGTAAAGTAGTTGGACCAGGGGGATTACAAGACTAGTTGCGAGACAGGTTGAGTTATTTATCCAAAGTCGATCACAAAGACCATAAGCTACAGGGTCAATTTATTTGTCTTTTGCAGACTATTTGGTGTTTTTGAAATAAGTATGTTTTTGAGGGCTGTAGGACAATGCTGGAAACCTTTTTCACATTGTATCACCAGTATTAGGCTTTGCAGTGCCAGACAGCGTATCTGAAGGTGATAAATGAGATCTACTTAGTGTAAAGACCCAGAGCACGTAAGGCTACTAAAGCTTCATATAGTTGGTCCTCGTGAACCAGAACTTCAGTGGAGACAACACTGATTATTGATGGGGCCTGGAAGCAAAAAGGGTTGAAATGGGGAGTTGGGGTGGTGGGGTACCATGAACGTAATAATGTCGCGCATTTGTCTATCTCATTGGTGGTGCAGGACTCCTTTCTTGTTGAGGATTTAGCCCTGTCCATGCTTTACTCTTGGTGTGGGACTCTGGGTGGAGGATAATAGATATATGGACGAACTCCTTGGAGTTAATAAAATGCCTCCATGGGATTCACGCAACGCCATCGAATGGAGTCTCCTTGATATCGGCTTGTGTGTCTCTTACTCATACTTTTGATTATGTGAGTATTGTTGAAGTTGCCAAACATCTAGTTTCGGAGGCTCTTGTGCTGGCTCGATGAAGGGGCTTTCTGAGTTGAGACTGGTTGTTGCTTTACCTGTTGACCACAAAAAGCGAATTTCAAAGAAACCAAAATTATATAGTGATAGCCTTAGTAGATGATTACAATGAAATCATCTTATCATCTGCCCTAGCTCACAAGGAAAGCAACCACCCCAAAAATGTGCATAAACCCCTTAGACTACAATTATTAAAACAACCAACATATTACATACAATCCAAAAAGAAAGCATACGATCCAAGAAACAAAATCACTACAACGACTAAAGCCTCCAAAAGCAAAATAAAAGTTACTGTTTCCAAGCTAAGAAAAACACCATACATTGCCACCATTGTTGAGGACTATATTTCATCGAATGCCAGCCTGATTGTAGCATGAAACTCGCTTTTTTTTATAGCTCCCTTAAATTATACTTGAATTTCTCGATAATTGCTTGCTCATTTGCATTAGCTTTTGTTAGCATTTCTTCCTTAATTGGTAGGGATTGTCAAGAATTAAGATGAGACGGAGAAAAAAAGAATGTAAAGGAACACAAAGAAGAATGGATGAGGGAAGGAATGTTTCAAATTTTTTTTTTAGAGGAAGTTTAAGATTGATAATGTGGCTTCAGGAGTGAAGTCATCTTTTGTAAAAAACTTCCCTGAATTCTTATAAGTAGAGGCATTATTTGCCTCTAAAAACAACAACAACAAATATAATCAAGTGAGACAAACACTTGAGATGGTGTTCGAACAAAATTAGGTCAGAGTCATCTTTTGTGTACCATCCGAGCGGGTAAGACATTGAGTGTGTACCCTCTGAATTGCTCATAGGAGGTATATTTGTAATCCTACTATAAAATAGTAAAAGTATTTTTGGACTGATAGTCCCATGGTTTTTTATCTTCATTTTGGAGAGTTATTCATGTAAAAACTAGGGTGTTCCCATCTACAATATTTCTTTATTTTTATTTGCCTATATTAATTGCACAAAGAGGGAAAATAGTTAGCCTCCGTATTAGCAATCAACTTTTTTCCAATAGTGGTATCAGAGCATAGGTTGACAAACCATATTCCTATGTAATCAAGATGAAGGGTGTTGTCACTTAGGATGGTGACATGATCAAATTTACAAAAAATAATTACTCCAATTAGAAGGCCATGATGGAAGGTCATCTAATTTATAAAGACCTTGTTGAGCCGATTTTGAATAAAAATGTCAGAATAAAAATGAGTGAAAATAATTAAATGGTAAAACAGTTGTAATAATTCGAAAATACATAGATAGAAGATTGTTTGAGCATGCGTCAAATTTTTGTAATGCATTTGAACTTTGGACAAAATTTGAGTCCTTGATCCAAAAGAAGATGCTGTGCAACAATGCTTTGCTCATAAGACGGTTAGTGAAGCTCTAGTATAGTGATGGGCAAAATATGATCGAGCACTTGAATAATTTCAAGGGGATTATAAATCAATTGGCAACGATCGAGATGAAACTTGAGGACGAGTTGCAAGTACTATAGCTTCTCAGTTCATTGCCCAAAAGTTATGACACGTTGGTAGTTATGTTGAGTAACTCCGCCCTAGCGGGAAAACTCTCTATGGATACTGTGACCGACAGTCTCATAAATGAAGAAGTAAGGAGAAAAGAAATAGACATTTCAATGTCATCTGAAGCCAATTTATTGTCAATCATGATAGAAGTGAGAACTACGGGAGACATAAGGGACATGAAAGTCTAGGGGGAGATCTAAGTCTCGCCCAACACTAGTTTGCTATTACTGTGGCAAGCTAGGTCACAAGAAATCTTATTGTTGATTTTATAAGAGAGACCGGAAGTTAAGCGAGATCAAATTGAACACAAGAAAGAAGATAACAGTATTACTATTATTGCAGCAAGAGATAACAATGAGGTGTTCCTTATTAAAGAAGAAAATTATCTCAATCGAGCACACGATGATTGTTCATGGATTGCTGACTCAGGTGCTGCCTTCTATGTCACTCCACACGAACAATTTTTCTCATCTTACCAAGGTGGTGATTTTGGTAATGTTTAGATGGAAAATCAACATTCGAGCAAAATCATTGGTATTAGTGACATCACCTTGATAACCAATATAGGACACAAGCTCATGTTAAAAGATGTTAGGCATATTCCAAACATGTACCTTAATCTTATATCTACATGAAAATTTGATGACATTGGTTTGATTAATCACTTTGGTAGTGGAATATGAAAGCTCACCAAATGAAGTTGAATTGTTGCCATAGGAAAAAAAGGAAAAGTCTTTGTACGTTATGCAAGGAAAATCGTGCAATGGGGAGCTTAATGTTGCCTATGGCAACTCAAATTTGGAGTTATGGTGCAAAAGACTTGGACACATTAGTGAAAAGCGATTGCAAATCCTGGCCCGAAAAGAGCTCCTTTCCCACATGAAAGGCAAATTACTTAAGCCTTGTATAGATCGTTTGGCTAACAAACAACATAGGGTGGCATTTTATAAAAATATCTAACCTACTAGAAGAATGCTTATTCTTGATTTGGTTCATAGTAAAGTATGCTCTATGGCTGAAAAGTCGCTTGAAAAAAATTATACTTTGTTAATTTTATCAATGACCACTCTAGAAAGGTTTAAGTCTCTTTGTTGAGAACAAAGGACTAAGTACTTTAAGCATTCAAGGAGTTTCATGGTAAGGTGGAACGTAAAACCGGACAAAAATTGAAGAGTATTGGAGTACAAAACGGTGGAGAATACAATAGCCCTTTTTAATCATATTATAAGTTGCATGGCATCAGGCTGGAGAAAATGCCACCGAATACACCTCAGCTAAATGGATTACCCGAAAGAATGAATTGGATTATTGAAGACAGAGTCTGTTGTATGCTTTCTCACGTAAACTCCCTAAGCTCTTTTGAGGAGAGGTTGTAAAGACTGTCATTGACATACTCAACCTTTCACCAACAGTTCCTTTGGATGGTGCTATCCCAATGAAAATTTAATCCAGAAAGAAGGTATCGTACAACCATCTGAAAGTGCTTGGCTACTGAGCATTCATCCATATTCCTAAGGACAATCTGGCCTAATTCGAAAACAAAGGAGTGTATTTATCTCAGATCACCAAGAGATGAATTTGACTACTGGCTTTAGGATCCTGGAAGTAGAAAGATTATAAGAAGTTGAGATGTTGTATTCTTTGAGGACCAAACCATGGAACATTTGAAAAAAAAAGCACCCAAACATAGAGTTATTGGAGATTCTGATTCTGGTTTATCCCCTACATTTCGTGATAATGAGGATACAACCAAAAATAATAATCAGCCTAGCACAAATGACGATCCTACCTCTTGCTCTAACGATGATTGTGATGAAGGTCAACATGAGTCGATAAGATTTGATGCTGAATCCATTGAGAAAAGATCTTAAGAAGAACCTCAGTTGAGGTGATCCATTAGAGAAAGAGGATCATCCACTGAATATAACCCAGATGCATATGTAACTCTCACAGATAAGGAAGAATGGGTGAAAGCCAAGCAAAAAGAATTGAAATCCTTACATGAGAATCATACATATGATCTAGTGGAATTGCCCAAGGGAAGAAGAACCTTGAGAAACAAATAGGTATATAGACTCAAGAATGAGGAGAATAACTCAAGACTTGGGTATAAAGCTCCTCTGGTAGTAAAAGGGTTCAATAAGAAGAAATGGATAGATTTTGAAGAGATATATCTTCTACTGTAAAAATGTCTTCAATTTGAGTGGTCATTGATCAAGCCGCTAGTCTGGACTTAGAAATAGAACAACATGATATCAAAACAACATTTTGACACGGTGACCTAGAGGAGGAAATATATATGGAGCAACTTAAAAGTTCTGAAGTCGCGGGCAAAGAAAATTTGGTGTGTCGACTTCAGAAGAGCTTCTATGGTCTTAAACAAGCGCCTAGACCATGGTATAAGAAATTCTATCATTTTATGGCTAGGTGTGATTTCAAGAAAACACTCACTAACCATTGTGTCTTTCTAGAGAAATATGATGGTAGTGATTTCATCATATTGTTGCTCTGTGTGGATGATATGTTAACAGGGCATGATCCAAAGAAAATTTCTACTTTAAAGAAGGCGTTGAGTAAATCATTTGACATGAAGGATTTGATCAGCAAAGAAAATCCTTGGGACGAAAATAATTTGAGATAGATCAAAGAAGTTATTGTGGCTATTCCAAAAAAGTTATGTTGAAAAACTGGTGGAAAGATTCAACATGCATAAGGCCAAACCCATTACCACGCCACTTGCTGGACATTTCAAGCTAAGCATGAAGCAAAGTCCAACAAATGAGAAAGAAATGAAAGAAAATGAAGAATACTCCTTATTCATTTGTTGTTGGTAGCCTAATGTACATATGTAATTGCTTACGCTACAGGCATTGTAAGTTAATTTTTAACTAACTCAGGAAAAGAACACTGGACAATAGTGAAATGGATATTATGATAACTTAGAGGAACAACCAAGAAATATTTGTGTTTTGCTCGAGAAAAACCTATGTTAATGGGTTATACATATGCTAACCTAGCTGGTGATATCAGTTCTTTGAATCAACTTCTAGGTATTTGACTACTTTTACGGGGAGACGGGTGTCTTGGTAATCTAAGCTTCAAAAATGTGTTGTCGTGTCAACCATGAGGCTGATATATTGTAGCTGTTGAGGCATGTAATGAGATTATATGTATGAGAAATTTCCTACTCGAACTAGGATTTTAAGCAAGACAAATATGTGTTGCGACGTGATCGCCAAAGTGCTATGCATTTAGACAAGAACTTTACTTTGCACTTCCATTCGAAACATATAGATGTTACCTCTCACTGGATATGAGAAGTTGTTAGAAGATAAGTTCTTATAGTTTGAGAAGTCCACAGTGATGAAAATTAATCGGACATGATGACTACGGTGCTACCGACCAAGAAGTTTGAAAATTGTTGCACAAATGCTAGTGTAGTATTCTCTAATTAAAGTCAAGAAGGGGGAGAATTGTTACCGTTTCTTCCTTAATTGGTAGAAATTGTCTACAATTAATAGGAGAGAGAAAAAACGAAAGTAAAGGAAGATAAAGAAGAATAGAAGAGGGAAGGAATATTTCAAAATTTGTTTCTTAGAGGAAGTCTAAGATTGATAACGTGACTTTAAGAGTGAAGTTATCATTCATAGAAACCTTCCTTGAACTCCTATAAATACAGGCATTATCTATCTTTGCAAACAACAATAACAAATACATTCAAGTGAGAGAAACACTAGAGAGAAAAACTTCGAAAACTGGGGAGAGCGTTCTACTAAAATTAGGTGAGAGTCATCTTTTGTATACCATCTGAGTGTATGAGATATTGAGTATATACCCTCTAATTACCTAGAGCAGACACACTTGTAATTCTACTATACAATAGTAGAAGTATTTTCGGACTGAAAGTCCCATGATTTTTACCTTTGTTTTAGAGAGTTTTGCATGTAAAAATTTGGATGTCCCCATGTATAATATTTCTTTATTTTTAATTACCCGTCTTAATTGCACAAATAGAGAAAAGAGTTAGCTTCCGCATTAGTGATCTGCCTTTCCTAACAGCTTTAAACCTTATGGCCTTACACAACTCCCATATATCAAGAGCCTCTTGTGATATAGAATCAATATCAATTTGATTATCTTTATCAAACTTCATAATCACTTTATTATTCTTGGATTTAGCTAACTTCCACTCTTGTCATTTCCTTTCTCAGCATTAGTTACCTACTTTTCAAAAGGTCGCTCCTTTCAACTAGCATATATGACTAATGAAAAACTTATAATGTTCCGTAATAGGAGTGGGTTGGATTGTCTTTTCAACCAAAACATCATTACAAATAAACTACTTAGGGACTACTACAGTTTGTCTATTTTGTTGGCTTTGCAAGGTACCTCTCTGATTTGAACTTCTTGCCCCTTGATCTTCTTTTATCACAAAATTGAGTATCACAAAATTGACTACTACAGTTTTATTTATGTTTATGACTCCATTATATTTTTTTTTGTCCCCTTTTTTGTTTGGGGGGGGGGGGTTGTTCCATCAAACAAAAAGCCAAGGAGCTTGGACTTTTCAAAGTAAGAAACAAAAATGGCTCTTTCAATTTCACTAGGAAGCACTTAGGCTTAATCCAATCACTTGTCTCTCGGTTGTAGCTTTCAACTTTAGTCACACTTCAAGTTTCTTTTATCATTGGGATTTCACTATCGAATCAATGGCTCATGAATATTTCCTTTCCCTTGCAAAAATAGAAAAAGCTGATACATCTATTACGTGAATTCAACTAAAAAATAGATAATTTATAATAAAAATGAACTTATAAACTATATGAAATGTGACTTGAAAATACAAAGCGTTCATCCGTGAACTGCTATTTTTTGATATTGCAATCAGGAAAAGAGATCTACAAATTTGTCGTATTCTTCTTTACAATGTATGCCTATTGATCTAGTAAAGACTTCATGGATAAGATAATATTCTAACATAGAAGGTGTTGGGTTGTTGGGCTTCATGGCCCAAAATCAAAGGCGGCTAGGGTTTGTCTTGAAGCACAGTTTCTCCTAGCGGCTAGGGTTTGTCTCTAAAGGGTAAAACACTGGTTTTCTAGACCCTATATAAAGGGCCATGCCTAGGATCTAAAATCACTCCAGAATCACTCCTGAATCCCTAAACACATTGAGAGACAGAGAATTGTGAGAGAGATTACAAGAGAGGTTGTAATTCTGCTGTTGGATCAAATCACTTGTTGTGATTGTGATCGTTTTGTATTCTCCCTACTCATATAGTGGATTGATTGTGTTCGTCGTCGTCTGTGGTTTTTTCCGTATTGGTTTTCCACGTAAATCTTGTGTGTCGCTGTTTTGTTCTTGTTATCTTTCTTTAAGTTTCTGAATATCTGTTTCATCCTATTGCTTTCGCTATTAGTTTGCTTTAATTTCCTAACAAGTGGTATCAGAGCTTTGGTTTAGGATGTCTTCAATTATGAAGGTTGATATTCAGAAGTTTGATGGGGAGATTAGTTTTAATCTCCGGAAGGTGCAGATGAGAGCAGTTCTTATCCAGCATGGGTTGTGGAAGGTTCTGTAAGGACCTCACGTGAAACCCGAGAAGATGAATGAAGAACAATGGACAACATACCAAAAGAAGAGGCGTGGATCACTGACAAAAGAGGAATGGGAATAACTGGAGTTGAAGGCAGTTTCAGCCATTCAGTTGTACCTGGCACCACATGGCCTGCGAGAGGTGCTCGATAAGGCAACTGCAGTGGATCTGTGGACTCAGTTGGAGGAACTCTACATGACAAAGAGTCTAGCCAACAAGATCCGTTTGAAGGAAGGGTTGTACACCTTTCGTATAGCTGAAGGTACCCCCGTTCAAAAACATTTAAATGAATTTAATTCTATTCTGGTTGATTTGAAGAGTCTGGATGTAAAGATTGAGGATGAGGATAAAGTTATTCTGCTTGTTGTGTCTTTACCCCCTTCTTATAAACACTTTAAGGAGATTATGCTATGTATTAATTTTGATACTATATCTTTTGAGGATGTCAAGTCTAATCTACTGTCTAAGGAGAAATTTGACCATGATATCCATGCTGATCCGGCTGAGGGATTAGTTGTTAGGGGTAGAACTGAGCAAAAGGGGAGCGGTAATAAGAAAAAGAACCGATCTAAGTTTAAGAATCCTCATTCCAATAAGACCTGCAATTACTGTGGTAAATTAGGTCATATTCAGGCTAACTGCTGGAAACTAAAGAAAAAGAAAGGGAAAGAGGAAAAGGAGAAAACTGCTACAGCTGATAGTGTAGTAGAGTCAGAGTCTGGTGGTGATGTATTGCTTGCTACCATATCTTTGGCCACCACCTCTGAAAAGGGGTTAGGTGATGAATGGGTTTTAGATTCTGCTTGTACGTATCACATGTGTCCTCGTAGGGACTGGTTTGTCACTTATGAGCCTGTTGATACTGGAATTGTACTTATGGGCAATGATGCTGAGTGCAAAGTTGCAGGAATAGGTACTGTACAGGTTAAAACCCATGATGGCATAGTTAGAGCTTTGTCTAAGGTTCGTCACATACCTGATATGACTCATTGTTTGATCTCCTTAGGGACTCTTGAGACTAATGATTACAGGATTGTTATGGACAATGGTGTCCTAAAAGTGACAAAGGGATCCATGGTGGTAATGAAAGGACTGCGGAAGGGCAGTCTCTACATCCTACAAGGAACTACAGTTATAGGAGTAGCTGCAGTTGGTATAGGATTAGCAGATGCTAATGATACAAGGTTATGGCGCATGAGATTGGGCCATATGAGTGAGAAAGGGATGACCATTCTACGTAATAAAGGTTGTCTGGGTAGCGCTGGTACGGGTAAGCTTGATTTTTGTAATCACTGTGTTTTTGAGAAACAGAAGAGGGTGAGTTTCTCTAAAGCGAAGCATCGTACTCAAGGGATCCTTTGAAGGTTCCTTCTCTTGGAGGTAAGCGCTACATGTTAACTTTTGTTGATGATTCTTACGCAAAGTTTGGGTTTACTTCTTGAGATAGAAAAATGAGACATTCTCTATGTTTAAGAAGTTCAAGGCTCTGGTTGAGAACCAGATTGGGAGAAAGATCAAGAAACTTAGGACTGACAATGGTCTTGAGTTCATTGAGTTAGAGTTTGAAGAGTTCTGCACGATGAATGGCATAGCTAGACATAAGACTTTGGTTGGTAAACCACAACAAAATGGGGTTGCAGAACGAATCAACAGGACTCTACTGGAGAAAGCTCGATGTATGCTTTCAAATGCTGGGCTTTGGGATCGCAAAAATATTTGGGCAGAGGCTATTTCTACAGCCTGCTTCTTGGTGAATCGTTCACCACACACCTCCATTGATTTTCAGATTCCAGAAGAAGTATGGTCAAGTAATCCTGTTGATTATTCTAGTTTGAGAATATTTGGATGTCCTGTGTATGCCCATGTGAATAATGGGAAGTTAGCCCTTATGGTTGTCAAGTGTATGTTTCTTGGATATGCATCTGAGTCTAAAGGATACCGCATATGGTGTCGTGAGTCTAAGAAAGTCATTCAGAGTAGGGATGCCACTTTCAATGAGACTGCTATGTTATCTTCTGGGAAGGATTCTGTTGTTTCTTCTACTGGTACATGTGATCAGGTGGATACTAGTATGGAGATAGAAGTGGAGACCGTTGCAGTTCAAGGTGGAGCTGCTTATCACCCCAACAGGGAGGCCCAAGGCATTGAACCTGGCACTATCAGCTCTGATCAGCCTCAGGTGGAGGTTGTTCACTCTATAGCTCATGATCGTCCTCGAAGGGAAATCAGGAGACCTGCTCGCTACAATGACGATGAGGGACTGATAGCATATGCACTTTCAGTTGCATAGGAGGTGCCTGAAGGTGTGGAACCTTCTACCTATACTGAAGCAATCTCCTGCCCAAATTCATCTAATTGGATCCTAGCTATGCAAGAGAAAATGGAGAGTTTGCAAAAGAATCAGACTTGGGAATTATGTGAGCTACCTAAAGGCCGGAGAGCCTTAACTGCCAAATGGATCTATAAGAAAAAAGGAAGGTATTCCTGGAGTTGAAGATGCAAGATGGAAAGTGCGCCTGGTTGCTCATGGTTGCAGTCAGAAAGAAGGAATTGACTATAATGAGGTATTTTCACCTGTTGTTAGACATACCTCCATTAGAGTGCTTCTTGCATTTGTTGCATTGTTTGATCTGGAGTTGGAGCAACTTGATGTGAAGACTGCATTCCTTCATGGAGAGTTAGAGGAGGAGATCTACATGAGGCAACCCGAAGGTTTTGTAGTTCTTGGGAAGGAACAACTGGTATGTAGATTGAAAAAGTCATTGTACGAACTTAAGCAGGCTCCTAGGCAGTGGTACAAAAGGTTTGACACCTTCATGATTGCACAAGGATACACACGCAGTCGATATGATAATTGTGTGTATTTTAGACAATATTCTGATGGTTCTTTTATTTACTTGCTATTGTATGTTGGCAATATGTTGATTGCCTCTAAGAATAAATCCTTGATTAGCAAGTTGAAATCTCAACTCAGTGAGGAGTTTGAGATGAAGGACCTGGGTGCAGCAAAGAATATTTTAGGCATGGAGATTCAGAGGGATCGAAAGGCTAGTAAGCTATAAAACCCCCAGCCCCTAGGGCCGAAAGCGTTATGTTTTCTTAACTTTTTACTTAAATTTTGAGACGAAACGGACAAAGTTTCCCCTAAAAACTGACCATTTCTAGGCTAAAAGCCTTACAATAAGTCCCTGCAAATCAACGAAAAACGTAAAATATTTAAAAGAAGCTCAACGGCTACACGCCAGAGTTCATAACTCAACGAGCCACTCTCTCGGAGTACACCAACCAGAATAGTTCATTAATACGGAAAAAGTAAAAGATACAACTCAACGGTTCACACAACCGGAGTATTGGGGTTTACATCCCAAAACATAACTAACTTTGGCCAAGAAGACATATAACTAATTAGATGGTTGGCTAATATGGCCATACAGAGCGACTCATAAACATATGCATTACATGAACTAGAATACTTGTTTACAAATGTTTACAAACTAAGAATACTTTACATGACTTCATCAAAGACATAAGTAGGCACACATGACACCTAACAAGCGAGAATAGACTCCATCTTGACATAGCTGACTCAACTTCTTCCTGTCATAAAGAAAACCTGGGGGAAAAAGGGGAAAGGGAATGGAGTGAGCCACCACATGCTCAGTGAGTGTTCCTCTACTCCTTAAAACAAAACCTTTACAGACAATCATATATAACACCTACACTCATTAATCACATATCAAGCATTTCTGTAATACCAATCATTATATTAAGCTATATAACACCTACATGGACTATTCACATGTCAAACTTTCATTCATTCAATCATTCAAGAGTTATGATCTCATTCATAGGTGTTTGACCTGTTAAGCTATTCATATGTTAAACATACATTCATAGAACCTTTAATGCTATGGAAACCTTCTCATCCGATGCATGCAAGATATAAACAAATAGACTTAAGTTAGGAAAAAGGGAAAGGCCACATTCAAACATACTTGAGGATCATTTCCTTACTCATTCATTGGAAAGCTTTCTTTCTTTCATTGAAAACGTTTTCTTAGCTTTCAAAGGAAGTTTCATTTCGTATTGGTCGTGTAACGACCCTTATAAGCTTTTCATACATCATTCCATGTAGCCTTTTTGGGCCCATATAAAAAGAACTTCCTTTCCTTTTTAATCGTTTAAAATGGCAAAGGCCAATTGCTTTTCTTAACTTAGTATGAAAATACTTCTGGCATAAGATCATTACAGGTGCTGATTGGGTGAGATCTATTCTTAACCCCATAGTGAGACCTAACGCTCACACTTAAGCTCTTACTCCCGGGATGGCTACATATAACATATTGGACCATTACATCAACCCTTGTCAGGGCCTCTAGGGTTTCCAGACCTTTCCCTAGGTTAACATCGTTCTTTTCATATTGTCCGAAGCACATTATCTTAGCCACTTTAAAGCGTATGGGCCATAACGGCTAATAATTTTGTGGTTTCTTCTGGTAAAATCGTTTATCATGTAACTCACGCTTTTGTAAAAATCTTTAGGGATTCCCCCATTCAAGCGAGTTCACTCCCAAAACGTATTCATTTAGTTAAAATAGGCCATCATGCATTAATAGTTATGGCTATTATCATTTCAAAACATGAAATCCTTCTTTGAAAAACTCACACTTATGCACATAATGCAATTTGACGACATAGAAGGGAAGGGGGGTCCACATGTATCACATTTAAACACTTCATAATCAATTCAATACAATGACCCACACATGGCCTCGCAATCCACACGATTGCGGTCAATTCACAACCCGAACTCCCTCCTCACAAGCACCGTACCACAAGAACCTCTGAACCACTCATAGTTCTTCCTCAAACCATCCAACTACCATCTCGGTTTCAATTTCAAAATCTAGCATCCTAATCATTATGATATACTGAAAAGCGATACATAACTTACGCAACTTACCAATGCTGGACTTTCCGATTAAACAACTAACAATTAGCAGAGCGCTGCAACCAACGGTTATAACCATGCACACACACACACACACACACACACACACACACACACACACACAGATATATATATATATATGTACATATAAGCATTCATACGAACTTAACTTGAAACGGACGTCTAATATGTTAGGTTAGACTAACTAACCATAAAACATGATTGCATTCATGTATGGCAGTTAGGGGACGTAAACATGCTCAGTTTGTCATCCAAATACTATGCCTAAAGCTATTGTATAAGCATAATTTAACTGAATAGACAAGCGTTGATTTGGGCATTCATTCATTGACTCTAAGTTACATTTAGCCTATTACGTCATTTAAGCATATTACATTTCACAGCGTTCGTCTATCACACCATAGTTACGAAGTCGGCCTAATTATGTCATTCGAGCTTATCATGAGTCTAGTCTCTATTTAAGCATGAAACAATTCACTTTAGGCTAATATGGTCATTTAGACATAATACGATTCAAGTGTTTTACTAAGCATGCTTATTTATACCATTTAAGCTTAACATGAATCAAATCTCTATTTAAGCGTAAAACGATTCACTTATTTAGGCTAACTTGGTCATTTAGGCATAATACGATTCTAAGCTTTCGTTTATCATATCAATGTTACTATTCGAACCCATTTAGGTCATTTTAGCATAATACGATTGAAGTTACTTTCAAGCAGCGATTTTAAAACTGATTTGAGACATGCATAGCTAACAGCAGCAAGCGACACTCTAGGTATACAATCCGGTTGGCCATAAACGGGTATGAAATCATCAGGCAACACATTTTCATGCAATTCTTGACATTTCTAACTACTTTAGCTGGCCCTAATCTGACATGCAACGTCAATCTGTTGAAAATGTTTCTGAAAATAATAATAGCTTAGCAGGGGAGAAACACTTACTTGAAATTGCTTAATTACCCACTTAATTGGAAGTAACTCATGCCCTAATCCTCCTGAACTCGACCCTGGCTCGGATACTCCCAAAACCCGAAACCCTAGCTTCGACTGAGTGGCGATTGAGGCTAATTTTGGCCGGAATTCGACTTCTAATTTATAGAGGAGGTCGTGAGGGATGTGGGTTGCCGGATTTCGGCACGTGGGTGGTGGTTTTTAGGCGGCTAGACGCGTGGTTTGGTCCCTTTTTGGCCGCGAGAAGTGGAGGGAAACGGATGGTGGTTTCGGTGGTGGTTGGCGTGGGCTGAGGGGACCAGGCGTCCCTTTCTCTCGCGCGGCGAAAGGTGGCGGTCGGCGATGACGCTAGACGGCGACCAGTGGCCCCAGAGAGAGAGAGAGAGCAACGAGTTAGAGAGAGAGAGAGGTGAGTCTCGGGGGGGTTCGCATGCCATCAAGAAGAAAAGGGGGCCAGGCGCAATGATAATAATACCCCTCCCTTTTCTCTCTTTTTTTTTGTTTCAAACTGTTTAATAACAAGCACCGCTAGTTTAGTTCGTACCCCGAACTCTAAACCCAAATCGATAATATAATCCTCGATCAACTATTCATTCCCGAATCTATCTAGGTTCGATTTAATAACATCGAACCACTTCTAATGTTGGCAACCTAATCGTACTCGAGAAATGACTAAATGAATCGAATGACGACTAAATTAAATTATCGATCAAATTTAAAGGCACAAATAGCACAGATTAACTTTGAAATCAATAATAGCAATAATAATTCTTTATAATAAAGTTATCGTTCACATAAGCACATCGATAATAATTTAACTCATATAGTTAATAAAAATACGATTTTATAACGTAAAAAGTAGGACAATCGGCTTAACGTAAAGTAAAGAACGTGGGTCCTACATAAGCTGTACTTATCTCAAGGACACTACCTTGAAAAAGTACTAGGCAGATTTAATATGGATAACTGTAAGGTAGTTTGCACACCCCTTGCTGCACATTTCAGATTGTCTGCTGAGTGTTGTCCACAATCTGATGAGGACATAGATAGAATGTCTAATGTCCCTTATTCTAGTGTTGTTGGTAGTTTGATGTATGCCATGGTATGCACTAGGCCAGACTTGTCACATGCTGTGAGTGTGTTAAGTAGATATATGCATAATCCTGGAAAGGATCATTGGGAAGCTATGAAGTGGATCCTTCGCTATGTGAAGGGTACTGTTAAAAGGGGGTTGGTATTTGATAGGAACAAAGCTGCTACATATGATGTTACAGGTTTTGTTGATTCTGACTATGCTGGTGACCTTGATAGGAGAAGGTCCATATCTAGGTATATCTTCACTATGTGTACAGGTGCTATCTCTTAGAAAGCATCGCTTCAGTCAATTGCAGCTCTATCTACTACAGAGACTGAGTATGTTGCTGTTACTGAAGGAGTGAAGGAGGCTACTTTGTTGAAGGGCCTCGTTACTGAGCTTAGAGTTCCACAGGCTGCCACTGTGGTGTTTTCTGATAGTCAGAGTGCTATCCACCTAACTAAGAATGATGCCTACCATTCGAAGACCAAGCACATCAGTGTCAAGTATCACTATGTCAGAGATACAGTTGTTGTAGGGGAAATAGTGGTAACGAAGGTTCATACTTTGAAAAATCCTGCAGATATGTTAACCAAGCCTCTACCTATAGCTAAGTTCGAGTATTGCTTGGACTTAGTTGGCATTCACAATATCTAAGCGCCCTTCGGGGCATTGCCCCTTTGGAAGGGGGGGCATCACCCTTCGGGGTGCTATGACGGTGTTATAGAGTTGGAGATTAGAGATTTCAGTCCAAGGTGGAGATTGTTGGGCTGTTGGGCTTCATGGCCCAAAATCAAAGGTGGCTAGGGTTTGTCTTGAAGCACAGTTTCTCCTAGCGGCTAGGGTTTGTCTCTAAGGGTAAAACCCTGGTTTTCTAGACCCTATATAAAGGGGTCATGCCTAGGATCTAAAATCACTCCAGAATCACTCCTGAATCCCTAAACACATTGAGAGGTAGAGAATTGTGAGAGAGATTACAAAAGAGGTTGTAATTCTGTTATTGGATCAAATCACTTGTTGTGATTATGATCGTTTTGTACTCTTCCTACTCATATAGTGGATTGATTGTGCTCGTCGCCGTCCGTGGTTTTTCCCGCATTGGGTTTCTACGTAAATCTTGTGTGTCGTTGTTTTGTTCTTGTTATCTTTCTTTAAGTTTCTGAATATCTGTTGCATCCTATTGCTTCCGCTATTAGTTTGCTCTAATTTCCTAACAGAAGGTGATGTTAAAATTGCCGTAACGGCATGGAAGAGTCATATTACTGCTCTTAATAGCTCATGAATCATAATATGCTTGTTTTCCATGTTTGTGAAAACATTGATCTCCTAATGGCAAGGTAAAATAAGTCTCATGACTTTTCCTATAAATCTTATATTTTAATTGATATTAAAAATAATTTCTTATTGTCTTTTTTTCCCGGAGAGGCGAGTCGTTTGGTCATTTTCTCACATTTTGAAAATGTATAGATACAATTAATTTATGCTTTAAATTGTAGTCAATTTTAAAAGTTAGTTATTTCTAAACATGTTAAAAGTTATCCTAGATAATAACTATATTATACTTCTTAAAATATGTATTTTCAAATGTCTCATTTGTATATGAGGAGAAAAACACTCACACATTTTGCAACAATGTGTCTACATTAGAAATTGTATGTTTCTAACAGTACGTCTTAAACCATAAAAAGGTAAACTTTAAAAAGTGAACAAGGACAACTATTATTCACCTACTGTTCATAGAGTATTCATGGCCAAGGTAATTTCATTCCATTCGACATTCTACTTTACACGTTACTTTCAAGTGCTCAGATCTAGGTTTGACTCTGTTCTACCTACTCTCTGCTCATTTTCCTCATTCTTTTTACCCAATCTCTGCATAGGGAAGGCAATAGGACGGGTACCGAGCAAGTTGAGTCATATTTTCACCGATACTCGTTTTTGAAAATTGTATTCATACCTGTACCCATTCCAATCGGGTATTAAAAAATAAAACATATACCCATACCCATCGAATGTTGCGGATTTGCGGGTTTTATTTGGGTTCATATAGAGAATGAAAATTGATACCCATATCAGCATATGCAACCCATATCCAAGTACGATATGTGTTTTTGTCATTATAAGATTGCAAACTTGTGATATTTTGAAAATATATTATTTAGAATTCTGAAATCAAATATATTATTGACTAATTTCTTATTAAAAAGGTTTTGATTGGACTTAAATATATCGAAAAAATGTCGAACTAAAATAAGTTTTTTTTTTCTTATTATAAAAATAAGTATGGGTAGGGTGTGAGTATGGGGCGGGTAAGGGCTATACCCATACTTGTACCCATATTCATACCCATTTTTCTTTACCCGACCTATATCCATTTAAAACCGATTTTTAAAAATTGATGTAAGAGACTTGGTTGTAGTTTTGTGCATAGATCAAAAAAATATTTCACGTTGCAACCAAAAATTACATTTTCTTACTATGTTAACATACACTACCAACGAAAATTATTTTCGTACACTTTCTTATTGCCACTAACAATTTTATCATGTTACATTCACCAGCTATGTTCACTGACCGCAACTCACATGTGCATTTACTAGTACTCTCAAAATTTTACATAGTGTTTAATTCTGACATCCCTCCCCCCCCGGTGCGCCCAATGGATCATGAAATTGTTCCTTTGGGTCCAAAATTAACAGAAAATTACCGTCATTTTTTTGAAGTGGTAAGATGGCCTATTGACTGGCCCAGAGGCGGAGCCAGGATTCAAAGCAAACCGAGATTAATAATACACAAATTTGCCTAAAGTCAATAAATTTAACACAAATAAACAAACAACAACCAATAAATTACCCCAATTCTAATTTCTAAATTCTCAATCAAGAAAGCCAATAATTTTTTTAATTGATGAGTAAATCTCTAAATTAACCACTTATTCAACACAAATTCAATAAAAATTAGTAAACTAAACATAAACAAGGAAGCAATTACAAATAAAATTAGTCCAGCTTTAAATCTTCAACCAAGAACAACCAAGAAGACAATTAGGTTAAAATTCTCATTTTTCAATTCATGAATAATGAGTAATTCACTAAGTTAATCAATTATTTAACATAAATCTAACTAAAATTAGTAAAATAAACATAATTATTTATAAAATAACAAAATTAAAAACAAAAATTGAGAATTTTTGAGAGTTACCTCAAATTGGGATTTAGGACTTAGGAGTTAGGTGGAGAGGTGAGGATGAGTGGAGGAGGCTACCGACACAAGTGGCGGCACTAGTGATAGGCCTGGCGGTCGGCCGCGTTGGCCGGTCGGCGATTGGGTTACGCAGATTGCAGAAAGTGAGAGAGAGAGTGCGTGGGCGGGGCAGAGAGAGATATGCGTATGAGGAGGAAAGCAAAGGAAGACTAGAGAGTCGAGATGCAAAAATTAGGGAAAATGAATGGGCAAAACTAAAAAAAAAAAGCATACAAAGCACTGCAGAAGGAGAATAATGAGAGTCAAACTCGTGACCCCCTGAAACAAGTAAAGAGTAGCCAACCATCCTGCTAGGCAAACATTTGTGAAATGTATGTGAACTAATTAATATATTCCTATTTTGTTTATCCACAAAAATATGTCATATTTAATTTTTTTTTTCCCAATGCCCCAACGTCACTCCGCCCATGCACTGGCCCCTCTCTAAAGGGTATAGGCTCAAGAGGCTTGCAAACGAATGAGGGTTGTACAATCACTAGACTAAGTGTGACGGAGGTCTAGCCCTATCACTAGGCTCATAAAGAGAATATTTTATAACGAGAATATTTCATAACGAGAATACTATGAGATATAAAACTTGAAGTAAGCCTTCTTCTTTAGAAAAATATATACATCATATTGGTATGAGAACCCTTTATTTGGGATTGTGTATAACTATAATTAGTATTTCTCTCAGAAAGAACAGAACGGGGAAGGAAATTGCTTTATGAAAAGATGGCAACCCCATTTCTAACTAATTGGATCAGCATAAACATGCAACCAATTGCGGACTAAAGGCTCTTTTTTTTATGTTGACAATGCCACTGACAAATTAATGATGAATATGAATTTGATGTAGCTACTGTAACTGGACTTGAAAACCACACATTTCTAATTGGGAAAATTACTACCAGGTTCCCTTTTATTTTTCATATTACTGAGCAGTATTCTTTTTCAATTAATTACTCCTCCTGGAGGACAAGTTGCAGAGGTACCTTTTGAGCTGGCAACTACACATCCTTGTAATTTACTTAATTATCCCAATGCTATTGCTCATTTTTTTTAGTTAGCAATGGACTCTTTCTCTCTTCTTCCCCCAATGGTCCAGCCTCTCTCTTCTACCCCCCATATATTCAACCCCGTTAGAATAAAAGACAATTTTATTACATCATATATTGGTAATAAAAATTAATTTTACATTTTCCCCAACTTTTTGATGTTCTTAAATGCCATTTTGATATTATCCAAAATGTTATTTAATTCTTTTTCTAAAATTCAAAATTAATTTTGAAAATATAACAAATACTTTGTTTGAGAAGATACAGATAGAGTCAAAAACAATAACTTGAAGTCAATTATGTTTAACAAAATTAAAATTAATATCACATAATTAATCAATTATTACGTGATAAAATTAAATTTAGACCATTGAATGTAAGGTCCAAATAATTTTATTTTTTTCAAAGATTTTTAATAAAGAAATTATCTTTTTCTCATACTTAATAAAAAATTAACTTTTTAAATGTTTTGTTTTAAGTAAAGTATATGAATTCTTAGATCTGAGATTTTTTCTTCATATAAATAAATTGATTTTAAAGTTTTGTTGTCCAATTATCGACTAAATTTTTAAAAAAATATCCAGTAATTTTTTCTTTTAGTTCATTATTCCAAAATAATTATTTATTTTACTTATAGTTTTGTCTTACAAGTTTAAAAAATTATTTTTTATTTTCTAACTTTGCTAGGTTTATTACCTTTTAATTTCTTTTTACCTAAGTTTAATGTAGACATCATTGTTCTTGCTTTAAATGGAATCTAGCATGTTTTAAATTAGAGTAATTACAAAATGTGAATGTTATTATCTTGTGGTTTAATAAATATGTGTAATTTGTGTGGGATATTAATGTTCTGTATTTTTGAATTTGAGGATAGAATAAACTATATTGTGTTTGGTGTTGTAACATTAGATTAGTAGTTAAAATGTAATACCCCTGCAAATAGTATTCTTGATATCTAATACCAAATTGAAATGAAGTACAAATTGCTAACCCAAGTAAATACAAGTGGTCAACCTTGGTGGTACAGGTAGTTAACCCAGGTTAACTGTCTTAATTATGGAGATAATATAAGATGTTGACATTTGTATTATACTAA
>JACYFF010003369.1:11605065-11632781 GCA_017589665.1 Selenicereus undatus | reverse complement strand
CTCTCTCTCTCTCTCTCTCTCTCTCTCTCTCTCTCTCTCTCTCTCTCTGTCTTTGTCTCGCCATTACTTATTAGTTTAATGATTCATTTCCTTTTACTTGTTTTAGCACCCTTTGTGGAAAAAGGCAAAGGGTCTGCTCTGCAAGAAAACAAAAGTGCGAATACCAATGGTTTATATCTTTCTCTCTCCATTTTTTAGTTTAATCCTTATTTTCTTTTCAAATCCAACATCCTCTATGACAAAAAATGAAGAATCTGTGACAAATGGTTTGCAGCTCTCTCTCTCTCTCTCTCTCTCTCTCTCTCTCTCTCTCTTCATTTTTTAGTTTAATTTTCATTTTCTTTGATATCTTAGCATCCTCTGAGGTAGAAGACGTGGAATGTGCTATTCCCATTACAAATCGTGAAGAAAACAATAGCACCAATGCAAATGGTTTAGATGTCTCTCCCTCTTTACTGTGTTTAAATTTTTGTAATTTCTGGAACGTCCATTTGGAAGAAGATTTTTGGTAGAAAAAAAAAAAAGATCAATCTGAGTTATCCTCTAGAACTACTCCAAACAATACTTCAATGTAGGCATCTAAACAACTACCCTTTGTCCCTCCCCCTGTTTCTGCAAGTTCACAGAGCAATTCTTGAAGAAGCTGAAGTGGTTTAAGGCTGCAGTCGGCCACCTACCTCACCGCCAGCGCCACCAACCCCCTTTCCCAGCCGCATAAACCCTCCCCATTGTGGCAGATATCACAAATGTGGTCGGCTTGATAGTCCAAAGCATTGATAACCGTGTGCCGGATGCCAGGGCGAAGAAGTCTGAGTGGCTCAAGGTGATACTCTTCCTCACTGACATATTCATAACTCTAGGTTTACTTTCTCATTTCATGGCATGCTTTAGGAGTGAGAAGGGAACGCATAAAGTTGCATTGAGGATTTTGATTGTCTCTGTTGTGTTGTGCGTAGTTGGAATATTCATCGGACTATTGGCTCTTAGAATCAAAGCATCCTTTATTTAGATGCTTGATAGTCATACTAAGTGTTCTGTTCAAAGATTGTAACAGAACAAATATTATTATTTTTTTTTGGTAAAAAATACCAAGTCTTGTGATAGGTAGAATTTTTTTTGCAAGTATTATAATAATGCAACCATTTTTTTGTAATAGGTACAAGTAAGAGTTCTAAAAATAAATGGAAATGTACCTTTTGTCTACTGCCTAAAATAACATTTTTTCAGTGTTATATATATATATATATATATATATATATATATATGTATATATATATATATATATGTATATATATATATATATATATGTATATATATATATATGTATTTTTGTGTATATATATAATATATATATATATATATATATATATATATATATATATACATATATATATATATATATATATATATATATACACACACACACACATACATATATACATACATATATATATATTATATATTATATTATACATTATATAATCTATATGTGTGTGTGTATATTTATATATATACTACTAAAAAAAGCGCAAAATAATGACGGAATTTAGTGATTGACTAAAATAATGACAGAATATGCGACGGAAATGACGACGAAAAAACTATATTTGAAACAACTCAGATTGAGCGACGGAATTGGCTACGACAAAGGACTTCCGTCGCCAGTTTTCAATACCGGCGACAGATATTCCGTCATCTAGAAAATTAAAATTTAATTAATTTTTTTCAGTATTATACATGGTGACGGAATATCCGTCACTAGTTTTTTTTTAAAAAAAATCTATGCATGGCGATGGAATTTCTGTTGAATGTTCGCCGCTGCCCAACTTAAAAGAACCAGACTTGGTTCTTAATTTCATTATGCTCGCGAACGAACGAGAGAAAGAGGTCAAGAGCTCCGCCATACCCCGTGACCCCCGCCTGCCGCCGACTGCCGCCTGTCCCCGCCGTCCTCGTCTGCCGCCGCCACCCATTACCGATTGTTTTTAGTGAAATTAAGGTAATTTTCTCACTTCAACTAGTTTTAATTTCTACAAATTTTGTATTACATTGTTAGAATTTCATAATTAGTTCATATTTTTGTTGAAATGTAGTATTTGTGTGAAGTTATTGCTTGAATTTGTTTCAAGATTTTGCTCAATGCAATTTAGGGTTTAAGTTTGATAATTTGAAGTTAAAATTTGATATGTTAGGGGAATGAAATTGTTTAGTTCATAATTTTGTTGAAATATGATATTTATGTGAAGTTATTGCTCTAATTTGGTTCAAGATTTTGCCCAATGTAATTTAGGTTTAGATTTGGTAATTTTAAGTTCAAATTTGAAATGTTGGTGGAATGAAATGCTCAAGTTTGGATGAATTATTAGTTTTCTGAAATTCGCAAGAATATAAGTATATTTCTAGAAGTTTATACGTAAATGTATAAAATTATTCCATTTTATATAAGTGTGTTTGTGAATTATTATTTTGAAAAATTTGCATATGGGTCTATTGAGGTATGGGTTAATATTTTTCTGACCCACTAAATTTGGGTAAATAGTTATAGGTCCATCAAGGTTGGGTTAATATTTTTGGGACCAAAATCCGGTGAAAATGTTTGAAATCCAAACGGAAAGTGACATGGCATGCTGTAATTACCTAACTACCCATGAATTCTCGTGTGTAAGAAGTCAGGCCGTGTGTTTAATTTTGTTTTTTAAAAAGAAATTTAACAATGCCCTCAACTAACAAAGGAACAGATGTGGTACTGTATGCCTCAATTCAGCCACTATACACAGACTCTCTGTCTCTCTCTCTCTCTCTCTCTCTCTCTCTCTCTCTTTCTTTCTGAGCTGGAGAAAGGGATCTCTCTCTGAAACCCTAAAATTTGTGTGATCTCCCTTCTGGACAAGCTGAGGCCCACTTTGTGAAGCTGTTGGTGGACAAATATTCTCTAAGGCAACAAAGTTGTGGTCGACAAATGAGCTCGGTCCCCACTTTAGCAAAAGTAGGTGAAATGGTGAAGGAACTCGAGAAAGCTCAACAGGAAAAGGTACGTTTAATGCATTTAATTTCTGGAGATTTTGTGAAACATTTAAGATTTCTTGGTAAAGAATCTAGTAGAGTGAAGCATGCCTTGTTGGGTTACTGTTTAGGTGTTTGGGGAGTTGGGTTTGGTTGGGGCTAAATTAACTTAATTTAAGTAATGATGGTGTATTTGCTTTGTGTGTGTCTGGAAAAGTTGAGTGAAATCTAAACTTGGGATTTGGGTTTTGATGTTGATTTTGTTGTACATTTAATTTGCATATTGAAGGGAAGAGGATTTTGAGTATTATGTATGAAGGGCACAGGGTGGATTTTGCATTTGATTTAGATGAGCACCAGATACTTGACCTTAATATGGATGCTAGGGCCGAACTGATGAAGGCAGGATATGAACCACCTTAGTTCTTTGGCTTTATGTTTTCTGCTCCTGCTACTAGTAAAAACGAAATTGCCTTTATTGTGTGATAAGGATTGGCTGCATTAGGTTAGCTTGTGGAATTATGCCAAAGGAGATATTCCTATATATATGCTAGCCACTGATGCCCCTTCTAGACAGCAACTAATTATTAATGACTTAGATAGTGCAGAAGGAACCCCATAGTCAAACTGGGCCTTACACAAAGAACCCTGAAGTTGTAGGTCCACTTGAAAATGCTCCTTCTATCAGTGGTAGTGATGAGGATGAGTTCGATTTACTTAGGGAGGATGAGTATGAATGTATGTTGTTTGCTAGACAAGCTAAAAATTGGGCTGACAGTTTAATATGTACTCTAGCAACCCGGCCCATTAAGTCACCAAGTATTCCAATAACCCAGCCCATTAAGTCACTTAGGAGGCCCACTAAGTTGAAGGTGACCCCTTTGAAGAAGCCACCAAACTTTCAGCAAAGAAGCCCATCTACAAAGTCCCTACCTACTGCCTAAGTAACCTCACCTTTCAAAATCAAGGAGTTGGTGAACCCTGAACCTATCTTCGATTCATTAGGTTCACTACTCACTGTTTATTTCTCTACCTACTTGAAGTCCTCTGAAGCTACCTCATCTAACCCTCCAGCTTCGCAGCCTTCCTCATCTCAGCCTCTAATATCTCAGCCTACCCCATCTGATCTTACACTATCTCAGCCTTCCTCACCTCAGCTTAACCCATTTGATCCTACACCATCTCAGCCTTCCTTATCTCAGCCTAACCCATCTGACCCTACACCATCTCAACGTATCCCAACTAACCATACACCATTTCAAGCAACCTCCTGTGAACTTACACGTCCTCATCCTACACCATCTGAGCCAACTGCTAGTAAAAAAAGATGTGTCCCATCCTCATCTCAGTTGGGGTCTTCTTTTAGAACCAAAAAAACTAAAGGAAATTTCTCTAAATCTAAGAAAAGAGCTAAAATTTCCTTAGATGATATTGATGTTGTTTTGGGAGGGCTACAGTCTTATGATCTAAGAGGGTTGAGTCAACCAACAACAACAGATGATTATGATGACGCCAATGTTGGTGATGTTGATGAAGATGATGCAAGCACTAAGAGGTGTGATGAACCTGGTGATAGTGACTTAGAGGATGTCAATTATCCCCTAGTAGAGGATGAGATCCCAAGGCAGTTAGACACTGGTAATGTTGATGATGATGGAAATCCTTCAATTTATGGAGTAAAATGTACCAAAATGGTAACATGTGGGCAAGGAATCCTGATGGGTCCATATCAGTTGCAGTAGGGGATATGTTTGTTGACAAATACTAGTGGAGTAATGTCATTAGAGAGTGTGCTATTCAAGAGGGTTTTTGCTTACAAAGGATTAAGAATGAAAAGTGTAGGCACATAGCTAGATGCAAGAATAAAAACTATGACGGGAAGGTGCATTGCACTAGACTAGTTGATGGTGTGACATGGCAAGTTAAATCATTGAAAGGTAGTCATTCAAGCCCTAAGTTACAGCATAACAGCCTAGCTTCACATCATTAGGTTGCTAATACACTCCTAACATATTTCAAGGCCAACCCTACTATGGATTTGAAAGCAATGCAAGAGATAGTAATGGAGAGACATGGTTTGACCATTCCTATACATACATGTCAAAGAGCAAAGAAAAGGTTGAAAGAAAGGATTGAGGGAAATCATGGGTAAACATATGCAAGACTTTAGGTAAGTTGCATCCAGGTGCCCTGAAGTTTTAATCATTAATATTTTCAACCCTGTGTTTTTAGATTTAATATTCTAGTACCTTAAAGTTTATGTAACTTAATTTTTAGATGCCCTCTATATTTTCTTAAGTCCCTAAACTTTTAAAATTTGCATTTTAACCCCAATCCTTAAAAACTTACTTTTAAAAATCCAAAAATTATGCATATGAAAATTTTCTCATAGGTACCACTCGAGACCCTCTTTTCAATTGGTATCAGAGCCATGTGACCAAAAATAATTAAGCTAATTAATGATTAATTAAGCTAATAAACTTTGAATAATGCTTGAATCATCACCTACTTGTCCTAGACCAAATTATTCACATATTGTTCACTTACCGAAAGGACTTTCTCTAATAGCACCTTAATTAAACTATATAACTGATATAGTTTTAGAATTAAAAGTAGAATTAGCTCAAATCAAGACTGAAGTTAAGGAGCTTAAGAAGTAAATATCGATAATTCACCTTTCTCTAGTTAACGAAGTTATACATAGCGGAAAATCTACTTCCACTATCAGTACTCTGTCTCAGCATAAATATCCTTTCCAAAACTGAAAAACAAGAATCCTTTTCCGTTACAAGATATAAAAATCCAAAAAGAAGTAGGAGAAATGTTAGGAGAAAAATCAGCTGAAAAGGCAGAGAAGGAAGAAGGTGATGGAGTATAAGCAATATACTCTTGAAGAGCTACAGAATATGTTTGAGAAAGAACAAAATCTAGAAGAATTAAATAAGATTATGGGCGTCATTAATGATAAAACATGACGTGTTATCTGATGATAAAGAAGAAACTGATAATATCTTATTAGAAGAAGAGATATATCAGCGGATGAACCTCATTAAACTAGAAGAACTAAATGTGTTACCATTAGAAGAAGTCAAAAGAAAACTGGATAAAAAAATATGGTAAAATGGCTGTTGAAGATGAGATTAATGAAAACGGAGAAGAACTCGACTTAGGTAAAATAGAGACCAATCTTGTCAACAATATTGTTCCTAAACCTGAAGAATTTGGGGAGCCTCTAGAAGAAATACTCATTTTATAAGACCTATGTACATTTCAGCTGGACGAACAACCAATTTTTCCTTTGGGTTTATCCCAAGGTAAAAGTACAACCTTTGAAGAAATTGGTCTTACTCCAATTAGTTAGACGGGATACATCTTAAACATAGATGGGGCTCGTAAAAGAGAAGAAATATTTGAACATTAAAAAAGAGGCATGAATAGTATCCTAAACCTAAATACTATCTAGACTGCTGTAAATTTCCTAAATTACATTGAACATAGTTTTTCTGACATTATAACTGACTGGTATGATTCATTAACTAAAAATGGTAAAAATACATTAAGAATGATGGAAACACCCGCTGCAATGTTCAAGAATTTATGTAAGGAAATTGAAACTGAATTTATCGGAGCTAAACTTCATTCCAAAGAAAAGGCAAGAGAATGGCAGAGAAAGATTAATAATACTGAATTATGGGATATGAGATATTTAGAAAATTATATTGCTCACTTTAGTCAATATTATTACAAATTGGGCATATGAAACTAATCTGGGTATGTTCTATGATAAATTGTCGTATCTGATAAATTTCATAATCAATAAAAAAATACATTGCGTGGCTTGAACGAACAGATGTCATTGACACCCTTGGTTCAAGAATCTCTTATTTAATAAAATTGGTCAATGATTAATGTCTTGATCTTCAAAAGCAAAAGAAAATTAAGAAGTAATTCCTAACTTGCTAGGATTCACCTCTTCAATGGGAAAAAGACCCTGAAAGGAGAAGAAAAGGAAAATTTTATAAGAAAAAGAGCTTTAACAAGCTAAGGGGAGATAAATATAGAAGAAAATATTATAACAAACCAAGTCCTAAAAGATGTAGATTTTTTAAGAAAGTTGCTTATTGCCTTGCATGGAAAAACAATTGCAAATGCTGGGCATGCGGAGAAATAGGACATTATGTCAATGAATGTAAGAATAGGAAGAATAACAAACTTATTGAAACATTGGGCAGCCTAGATTATGTTGAGCTTAGCGAAGATGAGGCACTAGATCTAGCCCTAAGTAACAACAAAGGGATTCTTGAAATTATATTAGACAATGAATATGAAGAAAGTGATTATGAAGAAACAAGTCATACGATGGAGAGTAGCTCTGTCAACCTTGGTAATCTTCAAGGAAAAGAATTTGTTGTAGACAATAATCATAAGGAAGTCAAAGGAGATTGAGTTATTCCCATAATCCAAAAAGACATGATCTATAAAAAATTCATCTTTCAATTAAAAAACAAATACATATGTGAAATTATGGAAGGAGATCTGGAGACAAAGGATTATAAGTATGACATTGGGGAGATTAACCTCATTAATTAGAAAAATATCCTTAAACATAAGAAAGATAGAAAGTATAGGTATATCCATGTCGAAAGTGTCCAAGTTCAAATCACTTCATTACAACATCATAGTAGAGATATTGATCTTTACGCTTTACTCTGTGATATTAGGCATACCAAATTTAGTAATCAAATTATCACAGGGATTAAGACCAATTTATGTAATAGATCAGTAGGATTCAATTGTCGACTTGGATATTATGTAAGCCTAAAAGATAAATTTGTAAAAAATTTCTTGTCTTTTAAGATAAAAACAGTTGGGATGGATATGAAAGGAGGATGATATCCTTTAAGAATATTTTGAAAAATTATCTACAAATTAGATAATACAATAGACTCAAAAACTAAGGTAACAATGATAGAAGCAGAAAAACTTAAAAGTCCTACCCCTATGCGAAAGATCCAGATGATTAAGTCCAATTCTCATGAGATAAAAATTAATCGTTCATGGATATCTAGCTTTGCCAACCCTACAAAGATCAATAAGAAAAATACAATAAAAATTGATAAGGATGGTAAAATCATCATTAAACCCCAATTATTAAGAAGCATAAGTGCAAGATCAGATTGGGGAGAAGGATCTTCATGAGCTAAAAAAGAGCTTAAAGAAGATGATACAATTAGCACGACCAGTGAAATGAGTACAATGAGTTTTGAATCTGCAAGACCAGTGTACATCGAAGTATGAGTCTAGAAAGAACGGTCATTAGATACGAAAGTAGAATTGTCAGTGAACTAATTTATGAGGATGAATTAGTCAAAAATATGACTTTGAAGATATGCTATGACGCTACTAATACAAACCCTAATAGCATCTATATCCTAATAAAAGTATGCTTAGATGGATATAATAAATATGAGTTGTGTACCTACATAGATAGTGGTTGTTCTGTATGCTTTGGGAAAAGATCATTATTTTCAGAGTTTATGTGGAAAAAAACTAAAAATCTTTTATAAGTAAGGATAGCTAATAATAGCATTATGGGCCATAATGAGGCAATAGAAGGGTTATCCATAGAATTAGGAGAAGTCCAATGCATTATATCAGTTCTATGGGCTACTAATCAACCCTCTCATGATATGATTATTGGAAATCATTTTCAATGACTATATTCTCTATACACACAGAATATAAGTCAAATAATATTCATAATCAATGGTCACTTAGTTCCTATTGAAAAATTGAGCAAGGCTTATACTCATCAGAAATTGAATTGAAACGCAGTCAGCATGGTAAGAAGGTAATGTCTACACAGCATGAGATATTACTGACAACCTCACTACTTGAGTTATCTATTAAAGAGCAGATTGCTGAACAATAAGAGCAATTATGCAAAGAACTCTACTATGATAATCCATTAAAATTTTGGGATAAAGATAAGGCATTTGTAAAAAACACTAGGATTAACCAGGAATAGTAGGAGTGCTCACACTAGTCCTGCTTTCATGGTAAGAAATCATGCAGAAAAAAATGAGAAAAAGCAAGACTGGTAATAAATTATAAAAAGCTTAATGATAATTAGACCTGGCAAAACTGACCCGATACCCGAACCGAATGACCCGGACCCATATCTGACCCGACACCCGAAATATGCTCACCCGAAAGTGGACCCAATACCCGAATTGACCCGACTCGAACCATACCCGATCCGAAATTTTCAACAAAGTTGCTTGTTTTGGCATGATGAACGTATTTCACCAAAAATTGGTTGACCCGAAATCGACCCGACCCGAACCATACCCGACCCAAACCGAAACGACCCGAAATGTCACTTAACCCGAACATGACCCAACCCGAACTTTACCCAACCCGTACCCGAACCGAATGACCCATTTGCCAGGTCTAATGATAATACTATTTTTGATGGGTATTATATTCCTAACAAAATAGTCCTTTTCAATAGAATTCAAGGAGCCTCTTGGTTCTAAAAAATGAACTGCAAAAGCGGATATTAGAAAATAAAAATGGATATGGAAGGCATTCCTTTAACTACATTCAATGCCCCCACAAGAACATTATGAATGGATAGTAATGTCATTTTGTCTTAAAAATGCACTTCAGATATTTCAAAGAAGAATGGATAACATCTTTAAAGATCTTAATCACTGTTGTTTAGTTTACATTGATGATATCCTTATCTTTTCCAAAACCGTTGAACAGCACAAAGATGATGTCTTAGCTACCACCTAAGGATGCATTGATCATAGAATTATACTAGTTAAAAGCATGTGCATTTATGCTAAATAAGAAGTTGAGTTTTTAGGTCTAGAGAAAAAAGCTGGACAAATCATCCTACAAAAGCATATTCTGCAACAAAATAGAAAATTTTTCTGAAAAGATTGAAGATAGAAAGCAGTTAAAAAGGTTTCTTAGATGTCTTAACTATGCTTCATATTTCATTAAAAATTTAGCTAAATTAAGAAAGCCATTGCAACCGAAACTCAAGAAAGAAGTAAGTTGGATATGGAGCCCTAGTGATTCAAAAATTATTCAGAACTTCAAAAAGACGTATAAAAATCTTCTTGTTCTTAATTTGCTTAATGAAGGAGATAATTTAATTCTTGAGACAAGTATTAGTAATGAGCACTAGAGTGCAGTACTCAAAATTAAAGAAGGGGAAAAACTCTGCAAATACTGCATTGAAACTTTTAATAAGGTAGAATACAACTATCCCACAGTCGAAAAAGAAATCCTTGCAATCATAAGGGCAATTGAAAAGTTCTTAATCTTCCTGGCCCCAAAATCTTTTCTTATTCGAACTGATTGCAAATGAATACTTAGTTTTGTGAAAAAGAATTTATCAAATATGCAAGCTGACCAACACTGCCGCAAGAGCACGGGTGTTCGTAGTATAGATAAAAGATATTGTTCCTCAGGGACTAAAGTAATCTATCGAGCCTAATCTTGTCAGAATATGCTAAGCAAAACTTTATTTCAAATGGATTCAATTAACTACTATAAATAAACTTGTCTAAATCAATAAGAGAAAAACGTTTAGGAATTTTCGCAGTTATAGAAGAGAATTGGATCAAAATGAATAAACATATGCTATTCTCTAATTGGTTGATTCCGAGGAATTGTAATCTTGTCAAGAAACTTGATCTACTCTTTCGAAATCAATCAAATTTACCTAAACTAAGCAAACGTCGTTCTTTCAAACTGATTTGACTTAATCCAAGTTTAATATATTCGATAACTTACTAGCCTCTTAACATATAAATCTCTCTTTCGATAATGATGGATATCTACCCATGAACCTCAATTTAGAATAAGGGGTTAGTCAAGGTAATCAGGTTTTAACATCCCAAACCCAAGGAAAACCCCCATTTTTGCTAGGAACATTAAAACGATAGGTTCCCGATTTAAAATAGTGCAACAACTCAGTTTTGGGAACCAAATATTTTCAAATTCTATGGGATTTAATTCCAATATTTTGCCATGAGCTTGAAGTTCAAGAAGTTAGCTTTCCAGCAAAACAAGTTTCAACTCATTTGGACCTCATTTACCCATTCAAATTAGCCATTAAACCCAAACTATCGAGACTACCCAGTTGAACCAGAATGTACCCTATTTTGGGTATGTGATTTCTTGAACTTGATTGTGGTTTAAGCCCTGGATTTTTGTATTTTTGTGTTCCCCTAGATGCTACCTTTTAGGCTCAAGCAAGCAAAAAAATCATGCTAGGTCGAAGTGAAGAAATCAAACCATTTTATCAATCCTGTCAGTTTTGGTCCAAATCTGCACGGTAGAATATTTTAGTAAAAATCTCCTACTTAAACATGATTTAATCTTGATTTCTTTGTAGGGGATTTTTTTCACACCCTAAGGAGTTCCCCCATGGTCTAGAAATGAAATCATGCTCAGTTTTGATTGGGTTAAAAGAGGCACAAAACCGTGCTAAAAACTGCCCTGTGAACCCATTTGAGTGCAATGTGTATTTTCCTTACTCTAAGGGTTTGCTCAGCTACTTGGTTGCTTAATCACTTCCAATCACATTCAAGGCTGAAAGAAACACCATGATTTGCTAAAGAAACAACCTTGAATCGTGTGAACCAATGAGAAAACAAAGGAAGAATCAGCACTATGCAATCTGATTGGATGGCTAAAAAGGGTATGCACTTTATAACTGCTTTTCTCCACATTTTTGCTGATTATGTTGTTGTATTAGCTTAGTTCAAGATGTATTAAGATAATTATATCATTTGTTTTGCTTTCCTTAGTATTTTGGTTGTAATTAGTTTAGTTAAACAAGCATGTAACTTGGTTTTAGTTCTAAGTGCATGGTTTAGCTAGTTTAATACGTTTCCTTCCTAGGAAGGAAACCTCCACCAGCTTGCTTTGCTACTTAGTTGCTAGCTTTGGACATGTATTAAAGTGAGCCACGACCATTTTGTATTATACCTTTGATATTGAATGAAAAACTAGAATTAAGAGCATTTGCTTTCGTTTCCTTAAATACTTCATTTGCTTATCCTTAATTAGGCCGATTAAGGTGGTGATCAAGTAAGTTTTAACTCTTAATTATGTGGTGTTTCTGTATCCTAACTGAGGTTAAGGGCCCTAAACTCAAACTTATTGGCGATATCTATATCTAAGTGAGAGTTTAGACTATCCTTCTTTCAGTCATTCATACACAGCTACACTCAAATTTAGCTTGAATTCAGCTTGCTTGTTTCTAGCTTTTGGATTCAGTTTTGAATGTACATGTTTTCCCCCCATAGATACATCAGAGACGAAGTTATGCGAAGTCTATTCAAGCAGTCTAACAACCAAATGTCATCTTTCGAATGGTCACTCGATTTTTTCAAGTGTGCAAATAAATTTTGACCAAAAATCAACCCACAAAATATCAAAAACTTGATAGCATGAAATCAAACCGATCATGAAAACAAGCAGAATTCTTTAAATCAAAACATGATCCAATAACAATTCCACAAACTGCTAAATTTCCAGACTAAGAAAACTATTCAGACATGATAAAAGATAAACTAACCAAAAAAATCGGTGAAATCTTGACCGGAAAGAACTTAACTGAGATGGCCTTCACCAAGGGCTTCAGAACCACCTCATGATCGAAACTCTCACACTCAAAACTCACACAAAAGTAAAAACAAAACTAAATGAAGAACAAAATTTGAGAGAAACTAAACTAAACTAGGCTAATTCCACTTGCTTGCTTGGTTGTGATGCCTTGGAGTGCTCTTCCTTCGCTGCTGAATGTTACTATTTATAGAAAATTTTGGTTGATCTCAACCACACAGCCAAGGGAAAATAAAGAGGCAACAGCTATAGGCATACCATGGTCTGACCGTGGTCAACATTGGAACCTGAGTTTTGCTCTTTCTTTGCTTTACGGCCATGGCATAACATGGATGACCATGGGGGAGGTCAAAACACAGCCATTAGAGGGCAAATGTTGGGTAAAAAGACTAAAAATCCTGCAAAATACATAAAACAACTGCACCCAAGCATAAATTGAGAATAGGATAGTAAATAACATCATTAAACTCCTCCATGCTTAAATTATTGCTTGTCCTCAAGCAATGCAAGGATTAAAGATATACATAGCCACCCTCAAGATAGACATAGATAACATTCAAATGGCAAGGATGATTCAAAGGTAGCCCAAAAAGATGCAAAAACATCATTAACAAACAAAATAGGGAATAAAATTTCAAAAATCTTTTATAGACCATAATGCAAAACTTAAACCAATGATCCTCCAAATTGTCAAATATAATCATTCTAGCGTATGAAACGAGTAAGACTAGGAGGGCCGGTAGAACCTCACTTTAGTTATGTGGCACTCAGCACTCATATGTTTGACAATATATATATATGAAGGTTCTCTCAATTTTCATTCCTTGGATACAAATCTACCATAGGCTTGACAAGATTCTCAAATTCGCCACCACTAAAACGCAAATACAATAAACAATCAGAAGGACTTTCATAGGGATGTAACGTAGCTTAGGGTAAATGTAAGAGGGGAGCAAATGTTTTTAGAAATGAGGAGCCAAAAGCCATAGAATAAGAGCTTAAATAATTCCAATGCATCATACTACATCCTTCTTGAACCATATCAACTCATCAACAAAATAAATCCCAAATGAAAAGAGAGAGAGTCGAAAATCATAGATACCTTACACTTCCACCAAGGCTAATCACTTTTGTCGATTTTTTTTTCTTTTCTTTCTTTTCTTTTTTTTTTCAATTCTCTTTTTTTTTCCTTATTTTCTTTTTTTTTTCCAAAGAGGAATACCCAAGGGAATTCCATAACGAACTTTAAAATCGAACTCTTCTCTAAACTTTACACAATCAAGCAAGGAATTTATCAAATGTTTGCATCCCTGCACCAAACAGCCAAAATTCACTAAAGAGAATAATAGTCCACCTTGCTAATTCCCTATCAAAATTGATGCAAAAGAATGTAACGCTCCTCTAGCCTTGGCTTAAGGGTAAGATAACTATTTGGCCATGGGCTAAAAGTAGGCGGTTCAGATCAAGAAAAATGGTTGTAGGCTCAAAGGCGCTAACAAGGGATACAATATACAACAAGGGTGGCTATTTGGCCATGGGTTTCAAATAAATCAAGGGAAGAAAAATGCCTCAATCATATTGCCTAAATGCATATGCGAAATGCGATCTTGAATGAGAATCAAGGCAAGTTCTAGAGAAATGACGTCAAGGAAGAGTTACACATGAAAGAAAATATGAGACTAATAATGATAAACGGTCTCTAAAGGGTCAAAGTCTCAAGGGACATCTACCATAGTTAAAACTAGCTTACTAGCACACACGTGCCAAAATTTCATGTAAAGACTTATGGGGAAAATCAATTTGCATTTAACATGTGGTCAAAACATGGAATTCAGTTTGAAAATTCATTCGCAAACTTTTATGCACAATCTGGGCGGATCAAAGGATCAAACTAACCAAAGAAAGCTACCAAATCTATAAAGATCATCATCGAATGATTTTTTTTGCTGTGTTTTTTGTTGTTTTTTTTATGCTCCTACAAACAATGCAAACTAAAATGCAAAAGAAACTAACAAAAGAAAGAAACTAAAATGCAACCTAGAAGAAAACTAAATGCACTACTAAAACAAAACTAAAACAGAAACTACAAAAACTACCACTAAAAATATATACAAAGCAAAAAAAGCAAACATACCCGAAAACTTTGCTGCACTTGACCCTTTCTTCTATGATTGAACCGGATTAGTTAGCATATGAACATTGACGTTTTCAATTGGTTGTCCCACTAGATATGGCTTCAACTGCTGTCCATTGACTCTGAAAGCTCACTCCATATCTCCATTGCTCCACAGGGTTGAACTTTGGTAGTGATAAATGGTCTCGACCATCGGGATTTCTTACTCGGAAACAATCTCAACTTGAGTTGAATGGGAGGACCATATCACCTTTTTCAAAACGCTTCGTCACAATGTGTTTGTCATGCCAGTTCTTAGTTCACTCTTTGTAAATACGTGAATTTTCATAAGCCTCCAACCTAAGTTCGTCGAGCTCGTTTAGTTATAGGAATCTTCATTCTCCCACTGCTTTGCGATCAAAATTGAGTGTCCTTATAGCCCAATAGGCCTTATGTTCCATTTCCACTGGCAAGTGACAAGGTTTTTCAAACACTAACCGATATGGTGTGGTGCCTAAAGGAGTCTTATAAGCGGTTCGGTATGCCCAAAGAGCATCATTTAGTTTCAATGACCAATCTTTGTAGGATCGATCCACCGTTTTTTCCAATATGCTTTTCAATTCTCTATTCAAGAGTTCCACTTGCCCACTTGTTTGGGGATGATAAGGCACAACGACCTTGTGAAATATCCCGTATTTTTAAGAGTGACTCAAGAGGCTTGTTGTAAAAATGTGTGTCGTTGTCACTTAGAAGAGCTCTCAGTGTGCCAAATCATGTGAAAATATTTTTCCTCGGAAATTTAAGAACAACTTTGGAATCATTTGTTGTGGATGCAATGGCTTCCACCCACTTAGAAACATAGTCAACCGCCACAAGGATATAAAGGTTGTTATGGGAAGGAGGAAAAGGACCCATGAAGTCGATCCCCCATACATCAAACAACTCTACTTCGAGTATGCCACTTTGAGGCATTTCATGCCTCTTGGAAATGTTATTTACTCGCTGACATCTATCACATGTCACGAAAAATTTCCTTGTGTCCTTAAAGAGTGTGGCCTAACAAAAATCTGCTTGGAGTACTTTCGCAATGGTTTTATCTGGTCCAAAGTGACCACCATAGGTGAAAGCATGGCAGTGGTGTAAGACACTACGGATCTCTTCTTCAGGCAAGCATCTTCTATAAATCTCATCTCCGCATAGCTTATAAAGGAAAGGGTCTTCCCACACATAGTATTTGCCATCTGTAAAGAACTTCTTTCTTTGTTGGTAGGACAATCCTAGAGGTAACGCACCGCACACTTTGAAATTCACCATATCAGTATACCATGGAGCAGCTTGTTGTGATATAGCTAATAACTGCTCATCAGGGAAAGAATCATCAATGGAAAGCTCTTCACTAGGAGTGGACTTTGGGCTTAAATGAGATAAATGATCGGCAACCGCATTTGCAAATTCTGCCTTGCCTTTGATTTCTACATCAAACTCTTGAAGGAGGAGGACCCATCAGAAAAGTCGATGTTTGGAATCAGATTTCTTCATTAAATGTCTCAAAGCGGCATGATCCGTGAAAACGATGACCTTGGAATTGATCAAATAGGAACGAAATTTTTCTAAGGCAAAGACAACTACCAAGAACTCCTTTTTGGTCGTGGCATAATTGACTTGAGCCTCGTCAAGAGTGCGACTTGCATAGTATATGGCATATGGTTTATTGTCCTTTCGCTGACCTAAAACAACCCCTACAACTTAGTCACTTGCATCGCACATTATTTCGAAAGGCAACTCCCAGTCTGGAGCTAGCATTACGAGGGCGGTGATTAACGCCTCTTTTAATCTGTGAAAAGCACTCAAGCATTCGTCGTTAAACTCAACAGGCACATCCTTGACAAGTAATTGGGTGAGAGGTTTTGCAATCTTTGAAAAATCTTTTATGAAACGTCGGTAAAAACCGACATAATCAAGAAAACTTCTCACACCTTTTACAAAAGTTGGTGGCAGCAATTTCTCAATTACCTCCACCTTTGCTTTGTCAACTTCAATGCCTCTATTAGAAACAACATGACCAAAGACAACTCCCTCTTGCGCCATAAAATGACATTTCTCCCAATTCAAGACCAAATTCACATCTTCACATCTTTGCAAAACCTTAGATAAGTTATTCAAGCAATGATCATACATAGTACCATACACAGAAAAATCATCCATAAAGACTTCCATTATGTCCTCAATAAAATCTGAAAAAATAGTCATCATGCAATGTTGAAATATGGCAGGGCCATTACATAACCCAAATGGCATTCGTTTATAAGTAACGTGCCACATGGACACGTAAAGGTATTCTTTTCTTGGTCATTTGGGTGAATAAGGATTTGAAAGAATCCCGAATATCCATCTAAGTAGCAAAAATATGAGTTATTTGCCTATCATTCAAGCATTTGTTCAATGAAGGGAATGGGAAAATGGTCTTTACGGATGGCTTTGCTCGATTTTTGATAATGGATACACATACGCCACCCTATAATAGTCGTGGTAGGGATTAGCTCATTATTCTTATTTTTGACAACAGTCATCCCTCCTTTCTTAGGTACAACATAGACTGGGCTTACCCACGCACTATCTGAGATAGGGTAGCTAATGTCGGCTTTAAGCAACTTCAAAATTTCCTTTTTAACCACTTCTTGCATGCTAGGGTTTAATCTTCTTTGGCGTTCAATTGACGGCTTATGATCGTCCTCCATCAAGATTTGATGCAGACACAAGGAAGGATGAATCTCTTTTAAGTCATCTAAGGTGTATCATATGGCTTTACGATGCTTCGTAAGCACTCTAAGTAAAGAGTCACCCTGGGTAGCATTCAAATTTGCATTCACAAACACGGGATATGTAGATTTTGGTTCAAGGAATTCGTACCTCAGTGATGAAGAGAGAGGCTTTCACTATACCTCGGGAGCTTTCGCCCAATCAGATGAGGGTTTACTTTCATCTTTTAATTATTCCACCTTAATAGAGGAAGGTGGAATTGGTGGAGAGGCTTCTAACAATTAAGCACATGCGACTACTTTAGGGTTTTCATCCTTAGTAGTGCTATTATTTAACATCAAGTGCTCAAGTGGATCATTAGAATTAATGTTAGATGCGGTTTCTCGTATTAAACTATCAATCACATCAATCTTATTACATTCAACAGAAATAGAAGGAAACTTAGCAGCATTTCCACATGAACATCACCTACATCAAAAGTTAGTGTACCGTTTTTTATATTAATGCGGCACCCTGCAGTGGCCAAAAATGGCCTCCCGAGAACGATTGGGGTCCGTGTATGCCCTTCCATTTCCAGAATCACAAAGTCTATTGGTACGTATAAATCTTCTGCTTTTATTGGGACATCCTCCAAAATACCCATAGGGTTTTTTACAGAACGATCTGTTAATTGCAAGAAGATAGTAGTTGGTCTTAACTCTCATAATTCCAGTTTTTCACTCAGAGAAAAGGGCATCATGCTTACACTTGACCATAGATCACACAAAGCATAGTTTATGGGCACATTCCCTGTTAGGCAGGGAATTGAAAAACTGTCGGAATCCTTTAACTTAGTTGGAAGCTTATTTTGAATTGCTGCATTGCACTCTTCACTCAAAGGTACCGTTTCATGTTCTTTTAGCTTTCTTTTGTTAGACAGAATTTCTTTCAGGAATTTAGCATATGAAGGCATTTGGGTCAAGGCTTCAGTAAACGGTATGTTTATGTAGAGTTTCTTAAGGACGTCTAAAAAATTTCCAAATTGCATATCAAGTTCTGCCTTAGCCATCCTTTGAGGAAATGGTAAAGGTGGTATGTAGGGCTTTGGAGAAATGGTCTTAGGGTCCTTAGGAACCTCATCAGGCTTATGCATGACATCATCAATTATTTCCTTAAAAGGCGAAGATGTTTCTTTCTCAACATTCTCGACATGCTCATTCCTATCTTGCGAAGATTCATCGTTGGTAATTTCCTTAGGTCCCTTTAGTTTCTTGCCTCCTAGTAGAAGCATTGCCTTGCATTGCTCCCTTGAGTTAAGCTCAGGTTTGCTAGGTAGTCTATCTGAGAGCGTCAATGAAAAAGTAGCTTTCTAGGCAATCTGGGTCTCTAACATCCAATTATAAGTTGTAAGCACATCAACCTTTGAGGCTAATTGCTTAATGTACTTATCTTGTTTCTATTGTGCCATAAGCATGTTTTCCATCATTAGCTCTAAATTTGAATTTTGGGCCATCTGAGAAGGGAATGGGGGTCTTTGAAAACCAGGGGGTACTCTACCATTCATAGGGGGCACATTCACAGTGTTTGGATTCGACCTGTAAGAGAGATTCGGGTGATTCTTCCAACTTGGATTATAGGTATTAGAGTAAGGGTCATTGGTCGGTCCCGAGTTGAAATTTTGAACATAATTAACTTCATTAGGGTCCTGGAAAAAAGGACTCTTAACTTAACAGTTCAAATATATATGCTCAATTGAACCACAAATCTCACAAGAAAAAACAGCACTAGAGTTTACAGCATTAACATTCAACTGATCCAATCTTTTAGTCATGATATCTACTTTAGCAACAAGTAAAGTAAAAGCATCAATTTTAAGCTTACCTCCAACCCGCCTGGATTGGGCTCGTTTAGTGGAATATTGAAAGTTATTTAGCGTCATCACCTCAATAAGGTTATAGGCTTCATCCTTGGTCTTACTCATTAAAGTTCCTCATGCCGCAGCATCAATAGTGGACCTCACAGCTTGGGTCACACCGTTATAAAAGGCCTAGATAATCATCCAGTGCTGAAGACCATGATGGGGGCACAAATGCAGTAAATCTTTAAAACGCTCCCAGGCTTCATAGAGCATCTCATCCTTTTTTTGCAGAAAGTTGGTGATTTGATTTCTCAAGCTCGCTATCTTGCTTGGAGGGAAGAATTTGACAAGGAAAGCTCTTGTCAACTCATCCCAAGTAACTCGTCCCAAGTAGTTATGCAACCAGACGGCAAAGAGTGCAACCAATCCCTCGCTTTATCCCTTAATGAGAAAGGGAATAAGTGCAGGCGAATCGCATCACTGGAGACTCTGTTTAACTTTAGCGTATCACATACCTCTAAAAAGACCGAGAGGCGTAGATTCGGGTCTTCCAAAGGAGTTCTGCCGAACTAAGATTGTTGCACCATGGAAATAAGTGTTGGCTTGAGTTCGAAGTTGTTGGCATCCACATCAAGCCGAGCTATGCTTGAGGAGATCGCTTGGACTCCAGGAGTAATAAAATCATGAAGGGCCTTCTTTCTACACCCGTCATGTTTCAATTCCTTCTTGCCTCGTCCTTTGTTCTTCTATCCTCTGCTTTTTCCCCTTTAAGCGAAAAATGCTCTCAATCTCTGGATCGGACTTGTACAAAATCAGACTTCGCATAAACTAGGAAAAATTCCTACAAGCACTTTCACTAACACTACCAACACAATTTAACAGCAAAAGAAAAATAACAAGAAAACAAAACAAAACAAAATAATAAAAATGCTTAGTCACGTTCGTAAGACAATACTCAATAGCTAGCAATTTCGTCCCCGACAGCGGTGCCAAAAACTTGACTAACACTACTGCAAGCGCACGGATGTTTGTAGTATAGATAAAAGATATCGTTCCTCAGGGACTAAAGGAATCTATTGAGCTTAATCTTGTCAGAATATGCTAAGCAAAACTCTATTTCAAATGGATTCGATGAACTACTGCAAATAAACTTGTCTAAATCAATAAGAGAAAAAAGTCTAGGAATTTTCACAGTTATGGAAGAGAATTGGATCAAAATGAATAAACATGTGCTATTCTCTAATTGATTAATTCTGCGAAATTGTAATCTCGTCAAGAAACTTGATCTATTCTTTCAAAATCAATCAAATTTGCCTAAACTAAGCAAAAATCGTTCTTTTAAACTGCTTTGACTTAATCCAAGTTTAATATATTCGATAACTTACTAACCCTCTTAATATATAAATCTCTCTTTCGAGACAAAGTTATGCTAAGTCTATTCAAGCAGTTTAACAGCCAAATGTCGTCTTTCGAATGGTCACTCGATTGTTTCAAGTGTGCAACTACATTTTTGCCAAAAATCAACCCACAAAATATCAAAACCTTGATAGAATGAAATCAAACCAATCATGAAAACAAGCAAAATTCTTTAAATCAAAACATGATCCAATAACAATTCCACAAACTACTAAATTCCTAGACTAAGAAACTATTCAGATATGATAAAAGATAAACTAACCAAAAAAATCGGTGAACTCTTGACCGGAAGAAACTTGACTGAGATGGCCCTCACCAAGGGCTTCAGAACCACCTCATGATCGAAACTCTCACACTCAAAACTCACACAAAAGCAAAAACAAAATTAAACAAAGAACAAAATGTGAGAGCAACTAAACTAAACTAGGCTAATTCTACTTGCTTGCTTGCTTGTGATGCCTTGGAGTGCTCTTCCTTCACTGTTGAACGTTACTATTTATAGAAAATTTTGGTTGATCTCAGCCACATAGTTGAGGAAAAATGAAGAGGCAACAGTTATAGGCATACCACGGTCCATGGGGTTCACCATGGTCTGACCGTGGTCTGTGCTAGAACCTAAGTTTTGCTCTTTCTTTGCTCTCAGGTCGTGGCATAATATGAATGACCATGCGGGAGGTCAAAACACAACCATTAAAGGGCAAATGCTAGGTAAAAAGACTAAAAATCCTGTAAAATACATAAAACAAATACACCTAAGCATAAATCGAGAACAGGAGAGTAAATAACATCATTAAACATAAAATTCTCCCAAAAAGATGTGCATATAAAGCACTTGTCGCAAGCGCAAGGGCGACTACTGCGTTGGCAATTATGGCTTAGCTCGTTTTCCTTCTCTATTGAACATATACATGGATAAAAGAACCCTCTGACAGATAGCTTACCTCGAGAACTTGCCCAATGGTGATCATCAAAGCCCACGTCCTACCGGAAAAGGAGGAAATCCTTAACGAAATGTCATTATTACTAGAATGGGTTACTCCATCTAGTAAAGTGTTTATTGAGAACCTAGAATTCCATACAAAAAGTAGATCACCTTTTGGTCTACTATCTACGGCCTCTCAAAGATTTTCCCTTCTATAGTTACAAGTTAATTACCTACAGTGTCCTTATGATATCCAAGAAAAAATAAGTTCTCATGTTCAAGAAAAATGGTTCAATGAGTAGTATGCAGCCTGCATCGACTTTTATCATCATTATTCCTATGATATTTGGGAGTCTTTGGGTATAACGATCTATTTTTTCGACAAGTCTGGAGTTGGTGGTGTTAATTTCCTATCAAATTCAATCTCTCCAAATGACCCCATTATTAAAGCCTAGGAATACGAGATGGTACTTTACTTCATCGCAATTCCAGATCCAAAATTCCCATTTTTCTCAAGATTAACAAAATTTCAACAATGCATGTTTCGAAGAATCCTTTGGATTCTTACATCTCCTGATGATCCAACAAAAATTTCAGTTCAGAGATGCCTAAATTTGGAAGTATATAGCACATTAATCAAATATGAAAATGAAAAGGCCACACCAGTCCACTATCTTGCTCAGATCGTTAACTGTGACTATCTCAATAATCAACGACAAGAATACGTTCCTGAACGACGAGAGTTGATTACTGATCCTGCTTTAGCAAGAGCCATTGGTTTTTTCAACATTTATCATCTACGTTGGGCATTAATTAAATAAAGAAAAACATTAATGCACTGTGGAAATACTACTTTTGCCTATGACAATGAGTTTAAGGAACACATGAAGGTGGAATGAGCAGTCTTGGAAGATATCTTTGATTATCTCTTTGATGTTGGAGCTGGAAAATTCTTATCTGAAAAAGGAAAGAAATATCTTCTAGACTTATTTGAGAAATGGCATCCATAGCATCTTCAATTAGATGAAGGTTTTTATGATTATCCAGATAGTGATGGTCTGGAAGATATAATTAGAGATGAAGGCATGTAGAATCTCAATCATGATGACTAGGCTTGTCATCATTAAAAGCTCTGAAAAGTGGTTGCTCCATTATTGTACTATTTTGACAAGTATCAAGTTTGCAAAATAAAGTAGTGTACTGTAGCAGTCAGTATGTACTGTAGCCAAGTAAAAAATCATTATGTACTCAGGGCATCCTATGTACCCACATCCCTCTATAAAAGGAGAGGTCGAGTGCTGAGAAGGGACACGGTCATTTGAGCATTCTTGAACACAAGAGAAGTCGGGATTCTCCATTTCTCTAGGCGCAAGCATCTCTAATGATCTTAGCTTAAGTCCTTCTTCGAGCTTTCCGTTGTAACATTTCCGCTTTCAAGCTTTCAATAAAAGAAAGTTTCCTAGTAGGGAACGTTATTCAATCGAACCTTATGTCTTAAATATTATAGTTTCTTGATTAAAGTCTCGCTATCCTTTAAAATATAAAACTTGATTAGTGACTACGGTCTAAGGTAGGGAGCGAAACAGATCTGTGTTGTGCCTGATCTAAGGAAGGTGTGGTTGAGATTAACAATCTCTGTAAACTAGAAGCTAGAAGAACGTCAGGGTCCAGCGCCGACTAAGTTTTGGTAACGGTCGAAATTCTCTAATTAAGTTTTAATTATTTTTACTAAGCATAGTTGGCCTATAACCACAGAAAATATAATATATAAAATATAAGTAGTAGATTGTGATCACTAGTACCAGTAAGTCATTATAAGAAGCTTAATCAAGTATATTTTGTGAAAAATCCTAAAAATTGCTTGTTTGCATGTTTCACCTAAAATAGGGGTCTTTCTATAAATTTCAAAAGTTTCGGTAAAAGTATAAGACCTCAAGGTGGTTAAAACTTAATGCAAATAGGTCGAGGTTGAAAAAATAATTGTCGAAAATCTGAAGGGATGTAAGTACAAAATACATGCAAGAGTTCCTCAGTATATTGAGGTCATCAAGCAAAAAAAACTTGGCATAGTTGCTTCATGCATTACACAAAGGCCTCCAGATGCACCTGCATTCAAGAGATTGTTTATATCATTTGAGGGCATGATAATTGGTTTCAAAAAAGGGTGTAGGTAGACCTGGAAAAACTGACCTGAGACTCAAAACCCGAACCAAATGACCCATACCCATAACCGACCCGACACCCGAAATATGCTCACCCGAAAGTGGACCCGAACCCGAATTGACCTGATCTGAACCATACCCAATCCAAAATTTTCTACAAAGTTTTTTGTTTTGGTATGACGAGCGTATTTGACCAAACATTGATTGACCCGAAATCGACCTTACCCGAACCATACCCGACCCAAACCAAAATGACCCAAAATGTCTATTAACCCGAAAATGACCCAACTTGAACTTGACCCGACCAGTACCCGAACCGAATGACCCATTTGCCAGGTCTAGGTGTAGGCCTTTCATAAGAGTTGATGGTTGTTTCCTCAAAGGGCCTTATAAAGGAGTGCTGCTAACTGCCATGAGTTTGGATGCAAATAATGGTTACTTCCCACTTGCTTATGGAGTGGTGGAATACGAGGATTTCCAGAATTGGGCATATTTCTTTAGAGCACTAAGAATCTGCCTAGATGGTCTTGATTTGTTCAAGCTAACATTCATTTTAGATAGACATAAGGTAAATAACATGCATTTTAGCAAAGATCATCTAGGTGATTGTCATGCTTGACTTTAGTGAATAACATGCATTTCTCATGCTCACAGTGGATTTGTGAACAGGGTTTGATCAAGGGAATGGTTGAGGTATTCCTAGAAAGCAGGAGGCAAATACGTGATGTGCACTACAATAGAAATTTCAGCAAAGATTATCCAGGTATGCAAACCTGAATGCATTTAATAACATGTGTGATTTACCCATGTGATTTATCTAGCATTAGGGTATGTGGTGTGCTGCAGGTGCAAAACTATACATGCTCTTCTGGACAACTTGCAATGCTTACACAAAGCATGTCTACAAACAAACAATGGAAGCCATTAAGAAGGAATCAAAAGAGGCTTATGAGTGGCTATTAGGTGAACCACTTGAACATTAGGCTAGGTATACTTTTGATCCTAGGTTGAAATGCCCTGATAATACTACCAATTTTGTAGTAAGTTTTAATGGCAAAATTAAGAAGTATACTAATCTTCTTATTGTTGGAAGCTATTAGAATGAAGTTTATGCAAACAATTGCAAATAGGTCTAGGATATCTAAGGACTGGAAGGGTAAAGTTGTTCCCAGGGTGAAGCTGCTTTTAGTTAAGGCTGAGAAAGAAAGTAGGGCATGTAAATTAACCCTAGCTGGCTGAGGGATTTTTGAGGTTTTAGAAGGGTCAACTCACTTTATAGTTGACCTTAATACAGTTGATTGTGATTGCATGGTTTGGGACATATCTAGTATACCTTGCAAACATGTTGCAAGGTGTATTCGGAGTGAGAGACTAGACATACAGTCATATGTGAATGAGGCATACACTGTTGAGAAGTACAAGCAAACTTATGATGTTTATATGCAGCCTATCCCTGACCCCATTTTCTGGGAAGAAACAGATTGCCCTAAGATAGGACCACCCTCTATTGAAATCAAAAGAGGCAAGCCTCAAACTGAAAGGATGAGAGATATAACTGAAAGAAGAAATGAGTTTACTAGAAACATTACCCTCATATGTAGCCTCTGCAAATAGTTTGGTCATAACAAAAGGAGCAATAGAAAGGATGGTGTGCTTCAGATATTGAAAGGCAAAGACAGGCCAAGCTACAAAGAGAAAAGAGGGAAAAGGAAGGTTGGAGGGCCTAGCAAAAAAGCACCTCTAGCAAAGAAATAAAAGACAGCCCACCAACCTTCCTCTTCAGGGGGCAGTCTTTGAACCTTCCTCTTCAAAAAAATCAGCTCAACCTTCATCTTCAAACAAGTCATGTCAACCTTCCTCCTCAAATAAATCAATTGTCCCTTCTTTCTCTAAAAAAGCACCTGCAGCTGGGTCTTCAATGCCAACAAGACAACTTAGATCTTCAATGCAAGGTAGTCAATTTGAAATTTCCCAAACCCCAGCATCCTGAGGTATACACAAATTGCTTCTTTCTTCATAGATTATGTTTTTTTAATAAATATTTAACATATTATTTTTTTATGATAGACAAGGTTGCTGCCATGCTATGTTGTGCTTTGCTGTTATGTGTCCCAGTTGGAGACATGGGTGTTGTCTCTGCCTTCTCTGTTGAATATAAGCTGCAGATTGGTTTTGGTATTTTTGGACTAATGCAATCATCATCCTGTTTTGCTGTTGGTTCTGAATCATATTTTGCTATTGGTTCTGAAACTGTTACTTAAGAACATTTTCCATTGTGATTTATGATGTTACTAGTTGTATGATACTTGATTGTATGCATATCATAACTTCTTTCAATGATGCTTGTTGTTACTTGTTTGATGATGGAAACTGTACATGCTTCTCTTCATTTAGGTGTTGGTAGTTTTGATTACCATAAGATGACTTCCATTAACAAAGATTATCAAAGGTCACACCTTACAACTCAATTAAGATCAAAATCACTAGCAAACATTTCTTTATCCACTAACACTTCATCTACAACCAAGCATTACAATTACTGCGATGATCACCACAATCAATACTAAGACTCTCTCATTGATGTCTTGAACCACTCTTTTGATGTCCCTTAGTTGATATGTCATCATCATCATGCCGTTAGCATCATTTCCATGTGCCACTCTATCTCATTCATCAAGCAGGATTGCCCACTTTATGAATTTACCACATTGAGGGCATTTGAAAAATAACCTCCCAGAATTATCACGAGACCTTGACAATTTGATTTCCGCACGCCTTCCAAAAGTGGTGCAATTTACCTCCGTATCTTATTAAAAATAACTTCCTCTTGATACTCCGCAACTTGATGAGCTATACCTTCTTTGGAAAAAAATTCACCCTTTATATTAAATTTCCTACAAATTTAGGGAACCCAATAATTAATTAGAAAAAGTAAATAATTGTCCACGCAAGTAATTTGCAAAATATAAAGCTCATAGTGAAATAATAATCCACCACCAAATACAAATAATTTATTCACAAATTACAAAGATGATAATAAAATAATAATCCATCACAACACACTAATTTCAAAATACAAAGCATTTCATAAAATAGAGAAAAGTGAAATACAAAAAATTTTACACTAACCTTCAATGGAATCTGTGAATTAGCTGCAATGATAAACGAAGAGAGAGAGAGAGAGCGAGAGAGAGAGAGAGTGGGGAGAGAGGGTAATGGCTAAGAGAAAGAAAAAGTGGAATGCCTTAAGAGATTATATAAAACAACATGTGGGACCCAATTTCATAGAAAATGTAGGCCACGGCTACATCTAGTCAGCGCATACAAGCAGTTTCAGCCAAGGGCATTTATGTTCAACCTACTCCCATGTCACTTTTCCATTCAAATTTCAAACATTTTCGCTGGATTCGGGTCACAAAAATATTAACCCAAACCTTGATGGGCCCAGAAATATTTACCCAAATTTAGTGGATCAGAAAAATATTAACCCATACCTCAATGGACCCATATGTAAATTTTTCTTATTAGTTTTGTGAAAGTAATTTGGATGAATTATGTAGAAGTTTAATTTATAAGTTTGGATGAATTATTATTTTTGTGAAATTCACAAGAATGTCCGATAGCTTATATAATGCAAGTTTCTAATATTATATATATACAAATGGGTGTAATTATATGTGTTTTGTGGATTAATTAATGTTGTCTTTGAGTATTAAAATATATTTAATATATAATTGAGTAATTTATATAATTATTATTAGTTAAATTAATATTAATTCTTATCCAATAACTTATGTGGTTAATATTGTTTGAGCAAATATGAATGTTCATCCACATCATAGGTGGATGTAT
>JACYFF010003369.1:11469965-11595065 GCA_017589665.1 Selenicereus undatus | reverse complement strand
TCACTTTCTCTCTCCTCCTTCCGGTAGGTTCGGAATCGGCGAATCTCCATTCACACTCCACTCAGTCGAATCCTTTCTCATAGAACTACGAACTTCCCCACTGATCGACTTTTGAAAGAATCTCGATTATTCATCTCTACACAATCTTTTCAGGTTTCTCGCCTTTCCCCTTTTTCTATGGTTTTATTTTGAATTTTTCGACTTCTTTGGTTGTTTTTGTTGTCATTTTTGAGGTTTTATGATTTCATCTGATTTTGAAAATCAGCTGTGAATTCTGATTTTGCTGATTTTTGCTTTTTATTTAATTTATTTTTTTTTCGTTTTGGTGGTGTGCCAGTGAGTCAAAAAACATGTTTTATGATTGTCCGCAAGTGTTTGCGTGATTGATGATTTTAGTTTGATTAGTAGCTGCTGATATGGAGAAGATGTTTGATGAAAAGTCATGGGGTTTGGTAGCAACGACCTGGGTTCGAACTCCTCTTCAGTCTTCATCACTGTTCTCTCTTTTTTTTGAAAGAAATAAAAGTTTGGTGAAGAGAAAAAAAACTCCAACTCATGTACCTCTCCCTTCTTTGGACAAAATGTTGAATTTGAAGTGAATGGTTGTTTTTCAATTGGTCTTTTCCTAGGATTTAATGTTACTCTTCGAAATTCAAAGTTTTATTCTTCAAATTTTTTATTTTTTTTTCAAAAAAAAGGTTTTCTTTTGGGGGGGGGGGGAGCTTGTGCTTCAATTTTCTATTAAGACAGTTGATAATGCTCTACTTATGCATGTTGTTTTGCAATAATGAGTGATTTATTTGCTGGGTTTCTGCAGTTTTTGAATTTCTGTTATCTGAGAGTTTCATGCTTGTGCCAATTTGTGGAAAATCTATGTTGCAATACTCACCATGTTTGCTGTAGCCCGTTTCATTTTAGTTGGAAAAAATGAGTGAAATTTGATCACATTTGTTGCATGATACTGTTAGATGGCTTGCGAGCCCTCTTTGCAGTTTTTTTACTGCTGAAATGCTGAGATTCATGATAATTTGACCTTATCAACTTCTTGTTTCTCTCGTTGCATGGTTGTTGTGTGCTAATACCGTAAAGATGTAAATGCTTGTCAATATGAAATTCTAGTAAGAGCTTTCAAGGGAATTGGATTAAGCAAGAAAAGTGGAAAAGATTATTTGGTTCTTTTTAATTAAACAAAGTATGCACGTTTCAGTTCTCTAGGCCAGATACCTACCTCTCAAATGTGGTTTTTTCCATCAAAGGTCATGTGTATGATAAAATCAACATGTATTCGTATAAGCCTTGTTATATATCATATGATATAGTCTTGTATACACAATGTCCGGCATGATTCTTACTTGGTGATGTTTTTGTTTTCTTTGTCACATCCATTATGCTGCTTCTAGCAATATGTCAATGCATGTTAGAATGTTTTAATAAACAAATATCATCCAATTAGTTATTTTATTTCTTTCTTTCTGGTAATTTGTGATAATTACATGGGTTTATAAGCAAATGGTGGGCAAAAAAAAAAAATCCCAAAAAACCTTCCTTTTGTATGAAATCTGTTGACTCATCCATAAAACACTCAGAACTATGTTATAGATATTCCCTACTATAGGGCAGAGCTCATGACAAACACAATTAGACCCAACAGAAGCCCAGGTGGCATTCTATCGTAAACCCATAGGGCCATTGGTGCAGTGGTGTACTAAGCTGTACATTGGTCTTTCTCCGTCTTATTTGATTTTGACAATTTCAAGTAGGCTTGTATCTAAGTTTTACTGTGGGATCTTTTCTTGTTATCATATGTTTTCTGAATTTTTGCAGCCGTGGTAGTAATAAAATGTCCTATTTGTTTTTGAAGAAACCTACTTGAGTAAAGCTAATGTTTTCATCATTTTATGGAATATATCAATTCTTTTTAACAGCTGAAGAACACTTGGAAAATCAGGTGTGTACTCTGTTTTTATGTGCACCTCATTTGAACAGAACATCTTTTTGCAAGTGTGTTAGCAAAACCATTGTGATGATAATGCCTATGTGCATCCTTCAACTGCAGTTTATTATGAAAAGGAGCTGACCTAGCCTGAATTTCTATGAAGACACTGAAATCATGGAGATGGCTGCATAGAAAGAAGAGCGTTTTGGCTGATGGAGTATGGTTTTGATTCTTTACCTCCTATTTCAGTTTAGTAGCTTTGAAGAAGTCCAGATTTCAGTTTCATATTTGAATCTAAGAAGTATAATGTTCATTTTGTTGTAGGGACCACATGGAGCACATGGATTCAGGATGAAACAACTAGCCTTTTTGGCGGTTGTGTGCCTAGCAATGCTGTTCATAGTTTACAGAACTACAAATTACCAGTATCAACAGACTGAGGTTTCATATTCACTTGTTTGGCTTATCATAATACACTCAGCGCACTTAAAGAACCTGATTCTGCAATGTTTCCCTCTCAGCCTGAGTTCTGTGCTTACTTGGCTCTTTTTGAATAATATGGGATGCCTAATCATTGCTCTCACTTATGTTGGAAGATCCCTTTGTACTTTGACTCATATGTGCTTCTAGGATCAATCTGCTGCTATTTGATCATCTAAGACATTTGAATTTATGCACATGTTTTTATATCCTTTAAGACTAAGTCTTACTTTTCCTCTGTTGTTTCATTTCCAGATAGAAGCTAAATGGCATCCATTTGATAGTGCTGAGGTAATATTAACCATTTATCATGAATTATTATATGGCCTTCCTTGCCTTTGTGGTTGCGGTTAAGTTGTAATTTGATACCAGTTTCTTGAATATCTGTAAATTCTAACTAGGTACTTTTAGTGGTCTTGAGTCTTTTGAATGATTTTGAGCCTTTGCTGTTGCGCTAAGGTGTTTTGCTTGTTCTATCTAGGATTCTGCAAGAGTGAAGCTGGATAATTTACCTCTTGGCATTGTTCATGCAAGGTCAGATTTGGAGCTGAAACCCTTGTGGTCTCGTTCAAGGAAAAAGGTTAGAATTTGTTAGCTTATGCACATTTCTGTCGAACATAGTCAGTAGATATCCGCATAGAATGTCAATTGTGAAAAGCCGTTTAAGGCAGTATGGCCTTTGTATTCCCTTCCGTGTGTTTATTTGTGTGTGTTTGTGTCTTTGTTCTGTTTCATTATTTCTCTCTCTGTCTGTGCTATCGAGTTGCAGGCAATTTTCTGGCTTGAATTGTCACTATTTGGATGTGTTCCTTTTTGCTGTTTATAAGTGTCTAGTCCCAAAAGAGCAGCAGAAGCCATTTACCACCCATATATTTGGCTTATGAGAAATATGATTGTTTCATTTGCCAGGTTGATGATGCCACTCATCGTAACTTACTTGCAATTGCTGCTGGTGTAAACCAGAAGCGTAATGTGGATACTGTTGTTAAGAAGGTAGTAAAATCATGCAAATCTTGTCTGCTTTTTGCATATGGTTGCTTGCCTCCTGGCTTGTCTTACGTTTATGAATTCAGTTTCTTGCAGAAAATTTTACGATTGCACTTTTCCATTATGATGGCAAAATGAACGAGTGGTGGGATTTGGATTGGAGTAACAAGGCCGTTCATATAGCTGCTCAGAACCAAACAAAATGGTGACCCCTCTGACTGACCTTTGTCTTCCATTTTTGGTCATAGAAAGTTAGCAGATGGTCTATCTGTTATTTGTTTTGTGGGAGATGGTGGTGTTTAGCTGGTTGTCCTAACTCCTGAGACAGCGCTTGGGTAGAGACGATAATCGTTATCGAATTGCCATACTTGCCTGATTGAAACTTATGAATGAAGTGCTTTTCCTAGTTTGATAATTGGATTTAATAAGGGATGCAATCGTGAAATGATAGTTACCGGGGAAATAGGAATGCTCATGGTCCCTGTATTCTGTGATCTACCTTCCAGGTCAGCTATCTGAATCCCAAATTTGCCTAGAGTTGTATGATAAACAATGACTCCAAATCTGGCCTAAGCAATCCATGACTCATGACGCCTCCTTAGTAGTATGATGGAACTGTTTGCTTAAATTGTGACCCTTGGAAGGTTGGTGATGGTGGTACATAAGTGAAAATGAGGCTACCTAGAATTTCTATTTATCTGCTGCATCAAAAATCAAAATTCACATCAAACTCGGCTGTTTATGAGTAATGTGGATAGGTCCAATCTTGAGAAAGGGAATATCATATTTCATATGTTCACAGATTAGCTTTAATTATCTGCCCAATGACTTGTTCCTGTCTGAGATGGTTCTTATGATGTTCATTTCTTTCATTCAGGTGGTTTGCGAAACGCTTTCTACATCCAGATGTTGTTTCTGTTTATGATTACATATTCCTCTGGGATGAAGATCTGGGGGTGGAAAACTTCAACCCGCAAAGGTTTGTCAGTAAACTATGATTTACAAGCCTACAAATGCTTATATGGGACATTCTTATTGGACTGATCTCGTTCAGACTTTTTTTAACTGTTATCCTGATGGGGAGGTATTCAGGTAACAGGCATTTTAAGCATGAAAAATTGTGGTTGGAATTTGATTGGGAGATTATGTGTGGGCAATGTAGCAATGCCTTGCTTCCTAGAAGTCAACCTACGGAGCAAGCTGATGTGGATTCGCTATGTGAATTGTTGTCAGTAATTATACTTAGTTATGTTTTTCCTCTAGAAGAACACATGATGCGGCTCATTATGTATCAGAAGTGAAAATATTGTTGTTCTTGTTGTTGTAAGGGGAAACATTGTTAGGACCTATTGGTCAATTTTTAGTTCTCTTTTATCATCTGGTTTTGGGAGCTTGGATGGTGGTGATGAAATGTGTTTACTTCTCACAAAAAATTTGTTGTCCCTATTTGTAACAATATGTTTTCTTTCCCCTGCTGTAGGTACTTGGATATTGTCAAATCAGAGGGTTTAGAGATATCTCAACCTGCACTGGACCCAAATTCGACTGAGATACATCACCGTATAACGATTCGTAAAAGAACAAAGAGGTTTCATAGGTAACTGAGTTTGTTTAAGTCTTCAGGTTTACCAATCTGCCAGATGTCTTTGGATACTGATGTGATTACTTTATGCAGGCGTATATATGATACCAGGGGTTCTACAAAATGTTCAAGTTCTAGCATGGGCCCCCCTTGCACGGGGTAAGTCTTCAAATTAGCACTTATTTTGCTGACATTATGTTTTATGTTTTTTCTTTTCTTTTCTGCCCATATAAATTGAAAATTTTTGATTCCTTTGGTTAAGAAACATGCTTAGGACCTATGTTACATGGACTTGGTTCCAGGTGTTGGACACGGGTACGGATCCAAGTGTTTGACTTGTGAAAGCTACGACTTTAGGACATGGGGACACTGTCCAAAATCTGGACACGGATGTTAGGACTCATTGTTTTACATGTGGAATCTGCAATTTCAAATTAATTTTGAAGAATATTTCAGTAATTAAAAGGCTATTCACTTGTCAAACTGTTAACATTAAAGATCCATTAAAAGAAAAATGGAACGAAGAAGGAAAAGGGCCATGCATTCCAAACTTTATTCACCCCTACTGCTTTAGACTTTGGAAAAGGTTCCGACAAGTATCCAATGTCCTATCTGCAGAGTGTTGTGCCCAACAAGGGTATGGCCGGCCAAAATGGAGAGTCCGGGTGTTGTAGCTTAGGACCCGTTATTTACCCATTATTTTCTATTGGTTTCAAAAATCTACGGGTTTCTTTATGTTCCTGCATATCCAAACCATGGATTCAAAATGTGGCCGAATCGAGACGAAATGGCCGCATTGGAAAGGTTTTGGAGTTGAGCGAACCGCGTTTTTATGCCGCAATAGCCGTGATATGGAACGCAATTGCTGTATTAGAACGATTTTGCTGTATTGCGACCAAAACCGAAATGGCAACCGAAGCCGCATTTTGAATCCTTGAATTCTAGACTATTTCCACGAATCTCTCTAGTTTTAAATGAAAAGGAAATCCAAATGAAAGAACTGACCTTTTATGTCTGTAGTCTGCTCTTCGACTTAAGTAGATCATTTGCTATGCCATTTTGGAAATTTTCTGGTGCATAAATACATGTCATGGAGCATAAGATAGCACTTTTATAATGCTACCAAGCTGTGTGGCATAATTAAATGTTTTTTTGAATATTGTACTTGCTTGCATATAACTTAAATCATGTCTAGGTGAGTCCATGATTTTGAAGCTGGATAAGCGCCTAGTGATACCAATAGCATGAATTGACTGTGCTGCTCAGCTAGTTATGTAGGGTAAAAAATGGTTGCTTCTGAGATATCAACAACTATCAGAAGAGTGTTTTGACTTGGTTAGGAATAACGCTAGGTCATTGAATTAGGAGGAAAAGATGTTGGGAGTGAGGAAAATGGGATCAGAGTGTTGTAACTTGAAATTGATGGGGGCTTCATAATTCTTTCGCTAGCAATAGTATGTACCTCAGTTCTAAGGTCAGTTATGGCATAAATAGTATGGGCTCTACATCCATTTGCAATTGAAGTGATATGCCAGTAACTTTCAATACAAAACAAGCAGAATTTCTCAATTGCTTGTACCACAACTGTGTTTTCTTAGTATCCAGAGTCATTTTTCTGCATGATGGTGATCTTTTATGGATGAGGGCTTCAAGAGTAGAAGCCCAATTTGTACTGCTCCACATTATTCCTTTTAAGTTCTCCAGAGCATTTGTTCCGTCAGATGCTTATGTTGACTTTGCACATCTTATATGTAGGTTTGTGGAAGGGATGGCTCCTGTATTTTCAAGGTCAGCTTGGCGTTGTGCTTGGCATCTTATACAGGTATTCCTATATTTTTGGACCCGAGGTGTTTAAGAATTATTGAGGTTGTTTTGCGTAACTGTCGAAATTCATATTATTCTGATGAAGGCAAGGCTAAGTGGTTCATCAAGTCTAAAATAGTCTTACTATATGTTTTCTTTGGTATGGTGGTTTCTGTCAGATGGTATCTGATGTTCTTTGTTGCAATAAAGGTTGACTTGGGATTTGAATTTTAGTTCTCTGTTTCTGTTGTCTTTCTCTTTATACTTTCGTAGGTGTTATAACACTTCAAAATGGCTTAGGCATACAATCATCATGCTTCTTTTGTTGTTTCAGAATGATCTTGTCCACGGCTGGGGATTGGATATGAAGCTTGGCTATTGTGCACGGGTGAGATTGTGTTGATTTGTAGCTATGTCTCAATTTACTTGTATATTATTTCTTTTTTCTGTTCTATTCTAGAGTTGTTCTTGTATATCGCTGGCTGTAGTTGTCAGGGAGTGTGATAATGTGTATCAGGTATGCATCTGTTTTTGTGTTTCGAGCTTACTGGCCATTTTTTGTGAGTTGGTGGGTCAAAATGATAATTGTAGATTCTCCAACCAGAAACTATGCATACACAACAACAACAACAACTTCCATTGTGGGTCCTGCTTTCGCAGGGTCTGAGGAGATCCAGATGTAGGCAGTCTTACCTCAACCGACATCTCTGCCCGTAGAGAGGCTGATTTCATGCTACCAGAAACTATGCATATTATATACAAAAAATTGTTGATGGACTAAAAAATAGCTCATTCTTGGCTTGAAATTTGTGCGTCATTGACTCCCCACAGCTGATCCCATTTGCTGTTACTTGTTTTTCTTGTTGAATTACTATTGATAGTGATGGTTGTAGATTTGTGAATAAAATGTTGATATGGGGATTTCTGCAGAGGAGAAGGGACAGGACTAGGTTCTGGGGTGGAAAAATATAGGTGGCTGAATGAATGATCTGCTGAGTTGGGAAGGATTTGGCAGTAAAATTCCATAAATATCATAAGCAGTATAAAAAAAGATCGAAATCTGAAGAAATAAGATCCATGTACTATCAAGAAGAGAAATCCTGATTGTGACAATTTATCTGACAGCACATGTATTGCTGAAACCCCTACTCGTTTTGCTTCTTTTCCATGTTAGGTAGTCAAGCTCTCGAACTGCATTAAGATCCATGCACAGTATACCATTCCTCTGGGTTAAAATATTTGGTTGGAATAGCAAGATGTATCCTGACCTTATTTTTGACTATGCTGGTTTAAGATGAGTCTCTCCATATGTGCAGGAATAGGAATACTGAGAGATTAGTGTGACTATGCCGAAGGATCTTTTCTTGTCTATTTCTTAACCCCTTTCTGTGGGTTTCTAGCCTCTCTACGGGCAGGATTGCCGGTAGAGGTAAGGTTGCCTTCATCTGGGTCTCCCCAGATCACGCGAAAGCAGAACCCATACGGGAGTTGTTGTTTCTGTGGGTTTCTTTTTTTGGGGGGGGGGGGGGGGGAGGGGGGCGCAGGTTTGGTTGCAAGTTCTTGCGTCTATTGTGTGTGGGTTCCAATACTGGTGGTAGTGCTGTTTGCTGTTTGACAGTGCGAGAATTGTGGTGGCATTTCTGTTAGCCTTTTGTTGCCATCTGCCTTGGGGTTGGAGTTGGATCTATGCTTCCACATTACCTGAGACTGAAATGGGCTGCTAACAATTAGCATTTGCTTTTTGAGTGGAGTTTAAGGTTCGGTCAGATTTAGAATAAAAAATGAAATAAAAAGGGGTTATTTGTGGATCATTTGAGGTTGGTTATGTAAGTATGCGGCATTGCATATCTGCATGTCTCATCATATTTTGATGCATCTCTTCTTATCTTGTAGGTTATTTTGTGCTTCTTCAAATCAATATCTGAATCCAAAAATGGGCAGTTTTCTCTGCATTCTCCCGCGACCCCTTTGTTTCTCTCTCTGTGTGTGTACATATATATTCCAAAGCCTATATTATACTCCTAGGAGCATACATTCCCATAAGCTACATCAGCGCTGCATATTAAAATTTGTCTATATGACAAATACACATTAGAAAAATATGTATACCTGGTGAGTGAGAATAGATACTCCCAGTTGTATGATATACATTACCTATCTATTCCCCCCCCCCCCCCAAAAAAAACAGCCAGCAGTCTCTCTTATCCTTTGCCCAACCCGCAGGGTGACCGAACAGAGAAGGTGGGAGTTGTTGATGGTGAATATGTTGTTCATCAGGGAATACAAACTCTGGGTGGCTCATCAGCTGACAAGGTTGGCGCATTTCTCTATTGTGTTCCCTCATATATATATCTGCAATAGTCATGTGGCTCATCACTCTTGTGAATGCTGAAGTAATCCAACTTCCACCAACTTCAATCTCTGCTGATTAGATCGCTTTCTCCTTGGTTTCATCCAATCTTTCTGCTTACATGCCATCCCATACCATACCACTAGGCACTAACCCACTGTATCTCCCGAGGCTCCCAAGTAGGATACTCCTTGCGGTTCAAATTCTTGCAAGGGTATATTGTCAGAACTCGGAATACCCCCCTCCCCCTCCCCCCAAAAAAACACCCCAAAAGAAATGAGGGGCCGCCTCCACTTTACCCTCTTTTCCCTCTGAAGCACTTCTCCCTCAGTTGCCTCCACGGCTGAGGAGGAGCTTAGATTGGCCGTCTTTTACGCACAAGTAAACAACCAAGCAAAATATAGTGTTTTCCTTTTCACCTTTAGCGCAACTTATTCTGAAGCTGAAAAGTAGCCCATAAATACTTTTTGAATTGCTTGGTGAGACGTCCAAAGCATACTTATTTATTACTTCGGTTATTATGGTTGTAATACCATGATTCTCCTGCCTGGAACCATTTAACACTTACAGATTTACATGTAGGCCCGGAAAGCAGAAGACTCTCTGAAGGTAATTAACTCAAGTTCTACCTTTTGTTTGTGAAATTAAGGGCAATATTAACTCCCAGCTGTTCTTGATGATGCAGAATCATTCTCCCAGCATTGATACCCGTGTCGAGGTAATTGTTGTAAATACTTCATGTTACAATTTTGACAAGTTCAAGTAAAATTTCTTAAGGTGGACTCTTTAAAGTTACTGTTCGATGAAATTGAGCAGATTCGAAGGCAATCGACGCATGAGCTTAAAATCTTTAAAGAGCGGTGGAAGAAAGCCGTGGACAAGGACCCAAGCTGGGTGGATCCATATGTGCAAAGGAGTTGGTTTAACCCCTTTTCCTTTTTCAGAAGAACAGCAGACGATTGACCAAGTTTCCAATTGGTGGAATATAGATAAACACTGCTCAGAGTCACCGCGGAAGCTCCAGAGTTGTAGAGTTGATATATCAGGACACAGAATTGGTCACTCGGATGATTCTGCAACTCTACATGTCCCTTGTTTACAAAAGCTGTTGACTCTACATAGCGGAATGAACCTAATTGGTCGCCCAGATGATTCTGCACCTCCGGTTCTCCAGATATCCTTTGTTTACAAAAGCTGTTGGCTCTCTTGTATTTACAGGATCTCACATCAATTTAATTCATTATTCCTCAGTTTTCGTTTTGTAAATTTGTAAAATTGGGGCCTCTTACTCCTATTGTGTCTTTACACAGTAGGGCAGTTTGCCGTCGATCATCACTGTATTAAATTTTGATGTTTATTTATTGCGAACAGATACTATCACCGAAATGTCAGAATTATTTTTATAGGAACAAACTCTATGGTTATCGATTGTCATCCTTTGAAGCATTTCGAGAATTATGAACAATGTCATTTCTAGAAATGAAATTTTCATCTTGCGTGTTATTCTTGTGGAACGCCCCGATTAAGGCAGTCATGCTTGAGGTACACCCCAAGTAAGGCTGGCACTCAAATAAGCATGACTTTAGGCCATGAATATATTGACCGTGACAATGGTGAAGGGTTACAAATTGTGAATAAGATGGCTAGACAAGGGAAGTTATAGACCAGACACAGATAGGAACGTGAGTTTAGCTGTTGGTGATATATTCATAACCAAAGAAGACTTTTTGAATGTGATGGACTATTGTGTAGAACAATGGTATCACCTTATAGAGAATAAAGAATAGTAGGAGCAGGTACACAATGAGATGTACCAATAATGACTAAAGTTGTGCTTATTGATAAATGCACTTGAATGATTATAGGGTTGATTGAGGGTTGCAACTGTCCTAACACTTAGTGCAACAAAAATAACACATCTAGATGGGCTGCATCTATACTGTTGAATGAATTCAAAGATAACCCTAATATAGACAAAAACATAATGCAAAATACCCTGATGAGGAGATATAGGGTGCAAGTTCTAGGTCACATTTGTGAGGGGGCTAAGAAATTAATGAAAGAAGTTGTTGAAGAGAGATATGATGAAGGATATAAGTTATAGCCACAATACATGGAGGTATTTAAGAAAAGGAATCCTGAGGGCCCTTCAAAGAACCCCTCATTCCAAAGGTGTCAAAGTTGTACAAGGTCAACAATTGTTACGTTCAAAGAGTATTGCAGATCTTTCATTGGGATTGATACATGGCACTTGAAAGGGTCATACAAGGGAATCCTCATCATTGACACGACTTCAAATGGCAACAATGACCAATAGTCCCTTACATATCGAGTTGCATCCCAAGAGGATGAAGAAGAATGAAACTTTTTTGTTCAAAAAATTACTGCAGATACTCTGCATTCTGTAGAAATTATAATTAGGGGACCATGTTTTTAGAATAGATTTAAAAGATCCAATATTCTGTGAAAATTATTTTAACGGAACAATTTACTATTTTAATTTTCATCTATCGTCCTATGTTTTTCATATTTGTGTATTTGACCCCGATCCTTAAAAACTTACTTTTGAAATTTTCAATTATGTTCATGTGATATTCTTCTCATAAATAGTACTTGAAGTTCTCTTTCATATGGTATTAGAGCCATATGGCAAAAAATAATTAACTGTGCTAATTAATAATTAATTAAACAAATTAGTTGTAATTATTGCTTGAATCATCGTTTATTTGCTTTGCTCTTAATTATTCACTTATTGTGCATACACCAGTAGGAACCATTTTAGTAGCGCTGCAATTAAACTATATCACCAGTATAGTTTTAGAGTTAAAGGTGGAATTAGTGAAAATTAAGACTGAAATTAAGGATATAAAGAAGCAGTTGTCTATCATCTATCTTTCTTTAATCAACGAAGTTAGACATAGTGAAAAATCTGATTTAGGTATTAGTATTTCCTTTTAGCATAAATATTCTTTCCTAAACCTAAGAAAACAAAAATCCATTTCCTTTGCAAGACATTAAAATTGAAAAAGAACCAAAAGAAAAATCAACTGAAAAAATCATTTGAAAAGACAGAGAAAAAACTGGAGTATTTAGTATAAGTAGTATAATCTTGTGGAATTACAAAATATGTTTGATAAAGAACAAAACCCAGAAGAATTAAATAAAATTATGGGTGTAATAATAGATAAACAAGAAGTGTTATTTGATGAAAATAAAGAGACAAATAATATCCAGTTAGAAGAAGAAATATATCAATACATAAACTTGATTAAGCTAGGAGATTTGGATGTTACTCGTTTCTAGGAAATTAGGAGAAAATTAGATTAAAAAATATGGAAAATTGATAGCTAGAAGTAAGGTTGAGCAAAAAAATTAGGTACCCCATTTCGGACTCGGACCCGTCGGGTCCATACCCAGACCCGGTTGAACTGGGTTCGAGACTGGTTTCGAAATCCTGAAATCGGTTGCAACCAGGTCCAGAGCTAGTTCCTAGAAGCTTGGAATTAGAACCGGACCCGTTAATCGGTCCAATCAGTTTTTTTTATAAAATGTCTGAGTTACCCGATTACCCGTTGACATTAGTTGTTGTTCTTTTGATGCCGCCATAATTTTCGACTATATGTTGATATTACTAAATCTTTTTGTTAATATATAGTACTATAAGAAAATGGTTTTTTTTTTTTTTTTTGCTTGGATGAAATGAAATGCTATTTATTAGCTAATCAATTGGATTTTAATTCATGGTAAATGTCTAGCTGCCACTTTATTAAATTTGATTATGAACGATCGATTAGCTAGTTTGTTGTGTGTATTGGTTCTCTCACAAAATTACAACATAAGCCAAAAATTTAAATAAACTGAAATAAAATAAAATAGGAGAAAAAATTAGGAACCGAGTACCCAATTCTAGACCAGGTTCCAACCGGTTTTGAGATTGGTTCCAAAAATCCTGGATCGGGTCCAGATTTTTGGACTTGGTTCCATGAAAAAGGAGTGGGTACGCGGTCTTGCTCAGCCCTAGCTGAAAGCGAAATCAATGAGATCGATAGGAGATGGATTCAACATCGACAAAATTGAATCCAATCTAGTTAACAATTTTATTCTGAAAACTGAAGAGTTTGGCGAATCATCTAGAAGAAATACACATTTTATGAGACATAGGTATATTTGACAAGACGGATGACCAATTTTTCCTTTGGGTCCATCCCAAGGAAAACCACATCATTTGAAGAAATTAGTCGTACTCTAATTAGCCAAACGAGATACATTTTAAACATCGATAGAGCTCATAATAAGGAAGAAATATTTCAGCATTGGAAAAGGAATATGAATAGTATCCTAAACTTGAATATCACATGGTCTGCTGGAAATTTCCTAAACTATCTCGAACTTAGTTTTTGTAATATTGTAGCTGATTGGTATGACTCATTATATGAGGAATGTAGCATGTATTAAGAATGATGGAAACACCATATGCTATGTTCAAAAAAATTTGTAAGGAATCAAAACTAAATTTATCAGAGCTAAAGTTTACCATGGAGAAAAAGTTAGAAAATGACAAAGAAAGATTGATAGCATAGAGCTATGGGATATGAGATATATGGAGAATTATATTGTTGAATTTAATCAATATTTTTACAAAATCGGGCATAATGAAACCAATCTTGATATAATTTATGGCAAGTTATCTTATCTGATAAATTCCATAATCAACGAAAAATACATTACATAGCTTGAAAAACAAAATGTCATCGATACCCTTGGTATAAGAATTTTTTATCCAAGAAAATAGGTAAATGATCAATGTATTGATGGCCATAAACAGAAGAAAATAAAAAAAATAATTTCTATCATGTTGGGATACTTCACTTCAATGGGGAAATGAACTTGAGAAGAGAAGAAAATGAAAATATTATAAGAAAAATAATTTTAACAAGCAAAGGGGAGAAAAATACAAAGAAAAGTATTATAACAAGCCAAGTCCCAATTGATTACCGTGCTCAATTGAATCAAAGTTTTAAAAAATGAAAAATTTGTAAGGTCATTGTTATGGATCTAAATGCAAAATTTCGAGGTTATGTTGAGTCTATGTGCCCTGTAGGTTTACTAGGATTATTGTCTAAAACTCAAGATGAGGTTTGGGATTTCTTTGAAAAGTTAGCTTGGGGCGCTTATGAGTTTGACCAAGTTAAAGAGACATTCAGAAACCCACCTTGTGGTGAGTGTGCTTTTCTTGTTAATCCTTACCAACAGGATCAATATATAAACTCTTATGACCACTAATCTCCCTATTTTGTGCCTCCTATGTCTTGTGATTACTATGAGTCTTCAAATCATGATGTTCATAATTATCCTTATTGTGATTATATTGATACTACATGTGCAAGTCTTGGGAAGACAATGAATGAAATGACTGCTAAAATTACAGAGACTGTGAAGGAGAGAATTGTTGAATATTCTCTTTGCTTTAATCATAGTAGGGAGGATTCTAATTTGCATGAGTTTGATTCTAGTATTGGATCTCCTAAACTTGAAGTTCGTCTTTATGATGATTTTGAGCCCTCTTATCTTGCTAAGCATGATTTGCATGATGACATGCATTTGCCCTACCAAGCACAAAAGAATGACCACTCTATGTCTCTGGCTCATGACCTTGCACCTGAATTTAGCTCATCTAGGGATGTCATTGAGGATGTCCTAATTTCTGCCAACCAACCTATTCCTCTTAATGACTCTTTTGAGTTTGAGGTGGGTGAAGACTTTGAGAGTACTACTGAGTTTGATACAAGCATTACAACTAAAATTGAGCGTCATGATTTTGATGAATCCAAAGATATTTGTTTATAGGAGTCATGTGAGGGGTGGTTGAGCCCACTACTTTGAAATTAGATGATGACATACTTTCTATGGAATATGAGTCCTTTTCATGTGGGTTTGATATCAATAAAGGTTTTGATGTGGGTTTTGTGTCGAATATGAGTCCTTTTCCTTTGACCCCGCCATAGCTGACCATATTCTTTCTATGGTTGTTTTTGAGGGGTGTATTCTTATTGAGGGAGTACATGTGTGGTATAGTTGGTGTAAGTGTTAGTTGTTCATTAGCTACTTGGCTTTTAACTCCTCATTTCCTAAATCGATTTTTCCTACCATACCCTTGAACCTTAGCCCTGTTACAATCTCGTGTTAAGTTCTCTCGATTATTATGTTGCATTTGTGCTTTTTAGTGGTGGAGAATTGATATTCTTGGCAAGATGATGGTAGTTTGCTTGATTGGAAGATGAATTGATTGAACCTTGCTATATTTTAAACATATGAGCAGGAGTGTTCCACATATCCATAAAGTGATGTGCTACCAGTTGGGCTTGTATATATTTTCTAAGTGGGGTGAAAGATTGTGTACAGATATCATCAGTGGGGATTAAGAATTTCTTGATGTGTACATTGTGTTTATGTGTGATCTAATACTTAGGTTACTTGAGTGATGTCGTTGATTTCAATGTGTATATATATATTCTTGGTGTTCTATATATAAGTTTTGAAAAAACCTAAAAGATTTTTGATTTTTCATTTCATGTTTTTTTTTTTTTATAGATTGTATAGGTATATCTTCTGCAAACCCTCGCAAGATCTCACTCGTTCACTAGGGACGACATAGAGGTTTAAAGGGCTTGTTGCAAATGCTAAGTGCAACCGCGATTCCTATGAAAGTGAGTTAGAATTTAAATTTCTTTTTCTAGGATTTTTAGTTTTATTTTACTCGAGGACGAGCAAAATTTAGATGTGGAGGTATTTTCAACCTAAAATTATATCAGTGTATACCCTTTTATTATCTATTATTTGCTCAAAATAAATCATTAAATTAGAATTTTAATAATGTTTTTATTTATTTTGTAGAAATCGGAAAAACTTGAAAAAAAATAAATAATTTGCTTAAATAAGATCAAGCTTTGGATCAAGTTGAAGAGAAAAAGAAAGAAGAGAAAGAAAACCCAGCTCACACGGCCTAAAGGCCTATTCGCGCATGCAGCCCAGCCTGTCTCTAGCCAAACCTTATCGATACATCTTTCCTTTCTTGCGTCGAGCTTGTCTTCTTTTCACCTACAGTTGGTCCAGCACCTAGCCTTGCTTAGACTTCCTTTCCCCTCCCCCTTTTTTCTTTTCCAGTTAACCGAGCCTAGCCTAATACACACCCCTTCTCCTTTCCTTTCCTAGCAGCAGCAACCATTTGTAACCCTAAGCCTATTTAGTGTCCCATCCGGCACGTTCACTTAACCCCCCATGTTCTAGTCACGCAATTTCAAACCCCCTCTTTCACTGCTTCTTCTTTTTCCTCGGTAAACCCAAAAGAAAACCTAAGCCCCCTCTATTCCCTTCAGTCTTCTCTATTTTATTAGCCCTAGTAATGTCATTTTCCCCTTTGCCCTCTCTCTTCATTCATCTTTCAATCCTCCTCTTTACTCTCATAATTAGTTTCATGAATTTACCTATAACCAACATCCAACCGTTACCTTCGTCAATTTCACCATCATCAACTTAGTCGTTACAAATAGTAAACGGGGAACTTTAATTCAAGTTTAACGGAGCTTGAAGAGGTGGATTTTGCGGTTACAAACTGTACAACAAACAATTGAGCAGAAAACAAGGAGTAGCATAGTATAGATTAGGGTAGAGTTAGGTCATTGTTTCTTTCAATTCGCTTGTTTTCAATTTCAGATTTGGTCTTTTGATGCAACAGTGTATGTAATCTAATTTGAGAGTAGTTTAATTAACAGATTAGGTTTTCATCAATTTCAAATTCAGACTTGGTTTATAGTTTCTAATATTTATGTAATTGGCTTGAGATTGTTTAATTTGAGTGTTTGGTGGTATTTGGGGCGTAGATACTTCAAATAATTAATTGAATTTAAGTTTTGTTCTGCTCCCCTATTTTGTTCAATCCTGAGCAACATAGCATCTGGGATTTGCATTTTTTTCGCTGTTCAGTTTGGAAATGGAGGTTTTTGCATTTGGGTGTTGGAAGGTTTGGATTGTTAATTAATTTCAATTATGCTTCATCCTATTTCCATGCCCTGTTTTGAGTCTTGCTGATTTCAAGTTGTGTTTGATTGACTACTTATGCATTCCATTTATGGAGCCAACAATTTATGTCATTTCTATCATGTTTGCCTTATTTTATTGTTGAATAAAATGGTACTAAATGAATGAATGTGTACTTGTTGGTTTTTAGATTTCCATATTTTAATCATGCCATTTCAATTCATCTCGGTTTCTTATGTTTCAATTAGATATGGGTTAGTTTATTTTAAGTCATAATAAATTTTGATCAGTAGCATTACTAGGAAATGTAATTTGAGTGGTGGAATATTTTAACCTTGGTTCTTGTTATTTTGGCCTTTAGTTTAGACTAGAATTTTAGTCTCAATCCAGCTCCGATGATGACACCTGTAAGCACTACAACAACAAACTGTACGCTTTCGGTTTAAGACTTTATCTTTATCAAAATCACAACAATTTGTAAAGATTACTTTGTTAAATCCTAATACTATTATTCAAGTTACACAAATGGAGTACACACATCAGGATATCCAAGAATTTTATAAGCAAATCAAAGAACTTTTGGATAAAGGATTATTAAGAGTCCTCACACCAATCCTGCTTTCATGGGGAGAAATCATGCAGAAGAAAAAAGCAAAAAGGTAAAATGATAATCAATTACAAAAAACTTAATGATAATACTATCCTTGATGGTTATTATACTCTTAACAAAATAGTTCTTTTCAACAAAATTCAAGAAGCCTCTTGGTTCTCAAAGATGGATAGTAAAAGCATATACTAGCATATAAAATAGATTAGGAAAGCATTCCTTAACTGCATTTAGTGCCCCTCAAAGACACTATGAGTGGATATTAATATCATTTGGTCTTAAAAATGCAATTTAAAGATTCCAAAGTAGAATGAATATTATCTTCAAAGATCTTAATCATTGTTGTCTAGTTTACATTGATGACATTTTTGTCTTTTTCAAGACCGTAGAATAGCACAAAGATGATGTTCTATCGACCCCCCAAAGAGGCAGTGATTATGGTATTATTCTTGGTAAGAACAAGTGTATTTATTCTGAATAAGAAATATAATTTTTAGGTCTATAAATAAAAACTGGACAAAATCATCCTACAAAAGCATATTCTAGAAAAAATAGAAAATTTTCTTGAGAAGATTGATGATAGAAACCAATTAGAAAGGTTTCTTGGATGCCTTACCTATATTTCAGATTTCATTAAAGATTCAGCTAAATTAAGAATACCATTGCAGTAGAAATACAAGAAGAAGTAAGTTGGACATGGACCCTTATTGATTCAAAGATTGTTCAGAACTTCAAAAAGATGTGCAAAAATCTTCCTGTTCTTAATTTGTTTAATGAAGGAGATAATTTAATTCTTAAAACAAATTTCAGTAATGAGCATCGGAGTGCAGTATTCAAAATCAAAGAAGGCAAAAAGCTCTGTAAATATTGCAATGGAAGTTTTAATAAAGCAGAATGTAACTATCTCATAATTGAAAAAGAAATTCTTACAATAATAGATGGAATTGAAAAAGTTCTTAATCTTTTTAGCTCCAAACATTTTCTTATTCTAACTGATTGAAAGGAATACTTGATTTTGTAAAAAAGAATTTATCAAATACGCAAGCACAAGAGCGACTCCTGCATTGACAATTATGGCTTAAACAGTTTTCTTTATTTATTGAACATATATAGGGATCTAATACTTCTTTGGAAGATATTTTAACTCATGAACTCGCCAATGACGATCATCAGAGCAGAAATCCTACCGAAAATGACATGTCATTACTGCTAGCTCGCGTATCTCCTTTTAGTAGAATCCTTATGTATATTTTTGGAATTTCATACAAAAAGGCGCTTTGGGTTGTTATCTTCTTCCTATCCAATAGTACATAAATTCAATCTTTTAGAGTTACAAATGAATTATCTAGAGCGTCCTTATGATATTCACAAAAAAATAAGTTCCTATGTCTAGGAAAAATGGTTTAACAACTAGTATGCAACCTGCATCGACTACTATCATAATTATTCCTATAATATTTGAAAATCATGGAGTACTATGATCTTTTTCCCTTATAGATGTGGAGTATGTGGTGTTAGATTTCTAATAAATTCAATCCCTCTAGATGACCCTATTATAAAAGTCTAGGAATATGGAATGGTAACTTACCTCAAAAAAATCTCAAATCAAAAGTATCCATTCTTCTTGAGATTAACTAAGTTTTAAAAGTGCATATTTAAAATGATCCATTGAATTCTCACATTTTCTAATGTTTTAACAAAATTTCATACAATAGAAGTTTGTATATTGAAGCACATTGCATAGCGATTAAGTATGAAAATGTAAAATGTCAAACCAACGCATTATGTTAAATTAATTGACCTAGAATATCCCAATTATCAACAACAACAATAGTTTCCAGAATGACAAGAAGTTAATAATCTTGCTTTAGCAAAAGCCATTGAATTTTATAACATTTGAAGACTCCCTCAATGTTAGTAGCAATGTCATTGACTGCTTCAATGCCACAACTCAAGGAGATTAGGTGTTTTGAGTGAAAGACAAAAGTTTACTTTGAATGCATTGAGTTACATGGAGTAATCATGACCATGCAGTAATAGAGTATCAAAGTCAGATAGACTGACTTTGGTTGCGATAAAATCGTTTTTGGTAAGAACAATTTATATGACCTATTGATTTATTCCTTGAGTTATATTGGTGTTAATATTTCTAGAAATAATATCTTATTTATATCTAAATGGATTATATCTTATGATACAATATATCCTTGCTTATTATACGAGATCTTGTAAAGATTTGATTTGATCCAGTTTATGAAAGTTGTAATGAATCAATTTTGAGCTCATTTGCAAAGTATTTTGATCAATTACGGCAAGATCTTTGAAGATCAAATCAAGCTATTCTCTCAACAATCAAGATCCAGTATTATCGCAATCAAGAGCTAAATCTAGAAACACCAAGGTTCGAATAAGTGACATTGTTTCTGGATAGAATACATTGAAGATTTGATAATTATTGCTTTAACGGTCAAGAAGAGTTTGAAATTTATAAAATGGAGAGATGAAGCATATTGCAAGATGCAAGAAAGAATTACATCGCAAAAAGAGCCCAAGTCAAAATCATTCTTGTGTAATTGTTCTTCATTTGAATATTTGAAAGGCAATTGTAACAAGTAGGTTGGGAAACTTACTCGAGTAGCTAGGTATTGAGAGCTCAGTACTTAGTGAGTGAGCTAGCTGAGGTTCTTAAGTCGAGAGAGATTGCAACGCTAGACAGATTGTAAAGCCAAGGTCATTGGCGTGTACGTACTTCTTAAGTTAATAAGAAGTGGAGATGATTAAATCCTAGGAGAAGAAGTGTCGTAGGCAGTAACTAGTCCTGTTTGGTAGGTGAACATCGTAAAAATATAGTGCATTTTGCCCATTTTATGTTTACTTCTTAATTCTATTAATCACTGATATTGTTGACTAACCATCAAGGTTGTCATCTCGGACTTTGGCTGAATAAATTCAAAGTACATTGCATTCTTTATAAAGTGTTAATTTGTAAGTAATCACCCTATTCAACCCCTCTAGGGTAACCTAACATTGACTGTTGGGACCTTCAAATGGTATCAGAGTCAGGTTCACACACATTGACTTAATCATCTTGTGGAAAAGATCATGGCTTCCTTTGGAAATGCTGAAATTGATTAAGGATGCCCTTTTACTACACCTCCCTTGTTTCATTGTTATGACTTTACTCATTGGAAAAAGCTTATCCATATCTTTATTAAGGACTATGACTATGAGCTTTGGGAGATTATCTCAAAGGGTGACTTTGTACCTACTATGAAGGAAGGAGATAAAATTGTTCCAAAGTTCAGATTCGTATTCACTCACGAAGAGACTGAGTAAGTAACTAAAAATCATAGGGCATTGAACATTTTGTTTTGTGGTTTGGATTCTAACTAGTTTAACTGTGTATCTGCTTGTGATACAACCAAAGAAGTTTGGGACACATTAGAGACTACATATAAAGGGACTAGTCAAGTCCGAGAATCCGTAATCAATGTATATGTCTATCAATATGAGCTATTCAAGATGCAATCTAGAGAATCCATCAAGGACATGTGTATGAGCTTCATTGAAATAGTCAACAATCTCAAGTCCTTGGGGAAAACATAGAACAATGAAGAGATGGTGAGAAAAGTGTTGCGATGTCTTCCAAGAAACAAATGGGGACCCAAAGTCACGACCATTCAAGAAGCTCAAGATCTGAAAACCAGGGTGGATGATCTTATTGGAAAACTTATAACCCATGAAATTCACTTGTAAATAGAAAATGAAGATCACACACCATAACAAGGACTTACACTAAAGTCCAATGACATTGAGATGTCACCTGAGGAATCCGAAAATGATGAAGATGAATCAATGGCTATGATAGCTAAAGGATTCAAAAAGATGTTTCATAAACATCCAGAATTCAAGGGCATTTGGAAGGGATCAACCTCAAAGAGGAATTATCAAAATTCCAAAGGCAAATTTGTCTCAAAAATTGACACTAATCAAAATTCTAGCTATGGTTATGGACTTCCACAGCACATGATAAAGGATTGTCCAAACATCAAAAAGAAAAATGAGAGAACCAAATTCAAGTCTAAAAAGGTAGACAAAGACCTATAGTGGCAACATGGAGTGATATTGATAGCTTTGAAAGTGAAAGTGAAGATGAAGAAATAGCCAACCTTTGTCTCATAGCCAAAGATAACAAAGGACAAAGTGATGGATCTGAAGAGGTAACACAAGAATATCTTCTCACTTTTACAAGAGAGTATCTTTCTCAAGGCCAATTAAAGTGTGTTCAATATGAGCAAGATCACATTTATAAAATCAAGGCCCTTAGAAAGGAAAACGAGTTCCTGAAAAAGGAAAATGAGAACCTGCAAAGATCCTGTGAAAATCTACACACCAAGGTCAATGACCTTGAGAATAAGAAAACTGTCTTGTAAAACAAGTGTGATGATTTTCACAAGTCTCCCTTGAAAGTTACAAAGCGACAAGAGAATTTGGACAAATTACTTGGATCCCAATGTACATCTTCTAATAAGGAAGGTCTTGGAGAAAAGATCATACAAGCACTTCTTTATTAGAGAAACACCACAAAATGAATCCCAAAGTAGGTTAGGCTATAAGAACAATAACCTTGGTCACAACTACCAAAGGCATATTATTTATCAAAGGAACCATAGACACCTTGGTAATAGGTATCAACGATATTATGATTCAAATATAAGCCATAAGCAATACATCGGATTCAAAAGTAAAAATATCAAATAAATTGCATCACGGTCCATCAAGGTATATCATAATATTTTTCTGACTCGAACAATTTTAGGTAAATATTTTGAGGTCTATCCAAGTTTGAACAAATATTTTCTTGAACCTAAAGTGACCAAGTTGACTTTTTAAATTGCAAAATTCACCCTAAGTCTTCAAAATTTTCATTTTTAACCCAAATCCTTAAAAACTTACTTTCAAAAAATTTAATTTTGTGCACGTGGTTTTCTGCTTATAGACCCTCTTTCAAATGGTATCAAAGCCATGTGATCAAAAATAATTAAGATAATTAAGTTAATTAATGATTAATTAAGCTAATTAACTGTGTTTAATACTTGAATCATCACCTACTTGTCCTGCTCCTAGTTATTCACATTTTGTTCACTCACTAGAAGGAACCACTTCAGTAGTACCTCAATAAACTATTGTTAGAAAAAAAAAACAGAGTTTTAATATTTAAAAACCACAAGTGTAAGGTGTATCGTTGAGTACTTGGAGTGTCGGCCGTCGAGAGTCGTGTTTTCATCTACCAGGGCTAACCAAAGCGTCTCGAGTTAGGCAAAATCGAAGGAAAAGAGGGTAAACTAAACTATGCTAACAAACATAGAAGAAGCGACTTGGAGTTGTGGTTTCACCAATGGACGAGCCAACTAATCGAAACAAGTCCTAACCTACCCAAACCACATCACGAACTAGAGATGGTTGGTTGCACCATTGAAGACCACCCAAGCCCTCTCTCAAGGGTCATGAGCTAGTCTAATTAGCCTAACCACCTATTTTCATGGGGTTAGCCTAATTAGACCACAAAATTAGCAACCCCCAGACCTAACTCGATTCGAATACTATTTTCATGTCCCGAGCTCGGCTATTCCCTCTCCCACACTAGCTAATTGACCTCACCTCTCAGCATAAGTCAATCACCCAAAAATATGAATGAAAGCTCTTTCAAGCGTTTCATTGAACACTTGGCGGGCGTGAGAGAAAACTCTAAGTTCTAGGCATAGATTGGGTATGGTTAGGCCAAATACAAGACTAATTAGCCATCAATAGGCTAATCACAATCCAAACCAACACAATCTACCAACTCAACATCACAAACACATGAAAACCTAAACTAACAAACAAGAACATAAACTTGAACAAGAAAACAAAGAGAATGAAATAAATCAAATCTAAAGAGCTTAACAAACATGAATTAACAACGAAAACTAAAGATTAAACTAAACAAAACAAATACAAGAATTAAATTAACAAAACATAAACAAGAAAAACATATGAAATAAATAGAGAAAGAGAGAGAAAACTTAGTCTTGAATTGATAGAAGGAACTTGAAATCCAAAGGTTGAATCCAAGATTACAATCTTCAATCCTAAACTAATCCTCCTATTGAGGTTTATTTGCTAAAACCTAACCTAAACTACCCTAAAAATTGCCAGAGAGAAGCCCCAAACGAACCCCGAGCGACACCCAGCAAAAATGCCTGAATGAGGAATAAATAGACAAGCGCGACCGAGGGGCACGACCGTGCCAAGTGGCATGGTTGTGCCACTTCTCTGGCACGGTGGCTCAGCCCCCTGTCATCCCTTTTTATCGGTTTTCGCTGTTTTTCTTCACTTTGTCCTGTCTTCGCTCCTTTCTGCGACGTTTGCTTGATTTGAAGTTATTTACTACAAAACATAAATAAAACAAGTAAAAATTCTAAAGATTAAGTTATTATACGAGCAAAAAGTGGATGAAAAAGGCACGTAAAATAGGACAATTTATCGCCTAACAACTATATCATTCATATAGTTTTAGAATTAAAAGTAGAATAGCTAAAATTAAGACTGAAGTTAAGGAGATTAAGAAGCAATTATCTGTAATTCATCTTTCTTTAGTTACTGAAATTATGCATAACGGAAAATCTACATCAAGTGTTAGTACTCCATTTCATCATAAATACTCTGTCCGAAACCCAAAAACCAAATTACATTTCCTTTGCATGATATAAAAATTCAAAAAGAAGTAGGAGAAAAGTCAGGTAAAAAATCGGCTGAAAAGGCAGAAAAAGAAGAAGAGGATAGAGTATAAGCAGTATAATTTTGAAGAACTGCAAAATATGTTTGACAAGGAACAAAATTCAAAAGAATTAAATGAAATCGTGAGTGTAATTATTGATACACAGAAAGTATTATCTGATGATAATGAAGAGACAAATAATATCCAATTACCAGAAGAAATATATTGGCAGATGAACCTGATTAAGCTAGAAGATCTTAATGTGGTACCTTTAGAAGAAGTTAAAAGAAAACTGGATTAAAAAATATGGTAAAATGGCTGTTGAAAATGAGATTAATGAAATTGGAGAAGAGCTCGACTTAGGAGAAATATGGACCAATATGTTTAACAATGTGGTTCCTAAACCTAAAGAATTTGGTGAACCTTCTAGAAGAAATACTCATTTCATGAGACCTACATACTCCTCCAGCCGGACGCACAACCAATTTTTTCTTTGGGTTTATCCGAAGGAAAACTACCACTTATAAAGAAATTAGCCTTACCCCAATTAGCCAAACCGAATATATCTTAAATATCGATGGAGCCCGTAATAGAGAAGAAATATTTGAGCATTGGAAAAGAGAAATGACTAGTGTCTTAGATCTAAATACTACATGAACTGCTGCAAATTTCCTAAATTACATCAAACATAGTTTTTCCAGCACTGTAGCAGACTGGTATGATTTATTAAATGAAGACGGCAAAAATACATTAAGAATGATGGAAACACCAGCTGCAATGTTCAAAAATCTATGCAATGAATCGAAACTAAGTTTATTGAAGCTAAACTTGATTCTGAAGAAAAAGCAAGAGAATGGCAAAGAGAGATTAGTAATATAGGGTTATAGGATATGAAATATCTGGAGAATTATGTCGCTGAATTTAGTCAATATTACTACAAAATTGGGCAAAATGAAACCAATCTTGGTATGTTCTATGACAAATTGTCATATCCGATAAATTCCATGATTAACGAAAAATACATTGCATGGCTTGAAAGAGTAGATTTCATTGATACCCTTGGTTCTAGAATCTCTTATTTAAGAAAAGGGATCAATAATCAATATCTTGATCTCCAACAGTAAAAGAAAATTAAGCAGTAATTTCTAACTTGTTGGGATTCACCTCACCAATGGGGAAAGAAACCTGAAAGGAGAAGAAAAAGAAAATTTTATAAGAAAAAGAGTTTTAATAAGTAAAGGGGAGAGAAATGTAGAAGAAAATATTATAACAAACCAAGTCCTAAGAAACGAAGATTTTTTAGAAAAGCAACTTATTGTCTTGTGAGGAAAAACAACTGCAAATTATGGGCATGTGAGAGGTAGGACATTATGCTAATGAATGCAAAAATAGAAAGAATAACAAACTTATCGAAACCTTGGGTAGCCTAGATTATGTTGAGCTTAGCAAAGACGATGCACTAGACCTAACCCTAAATAACAATAAAGGAATTGTTGAAATTATGTTGGACAATGAATATGAAGAAAGTGGTTATGAAGAAACAAGTCATATGATGGAAAGTAGCTCGTGATCTTCAAGGAGAAGAGTTTGTTGTAGACAATGAGAACAAAGAAGTCAAAGGAGATTGGGTCATTCCCATAATTCAAAAAGACATGATTTATAAAAAATTCATCTTTCAATTAAAGAGTATGTATATGAGATGATGGAAGAAAATCTAAAAATCAAAGACTGTGAGTATGATATGCGAGAAGTTAATCTCATTAATTGGAAAAATATTCCTAGGCATAACAAACATAGAAAATACAGGTATATCGATGTTGGAAGTGCCCAAGTTCAAAGTATTCCATTACAACATTATGGCAAAATATTGATCTTTATGTTTTACTCTGTGATATCAGACATACCACATTTAATAGTAAATTTATCAAAGGGATTAAAACTAATTTATATAATAGATCGGTAGGGTTCAATTGCCGACCTGAATATTATGTGAGTCTAACAGATGAATTTGCTAAAAACTTCTTATCCCTTAAGATAAAATAGTTGGGATGGATATAAAAAGATGAGGATATCCATTAAGGATATTTTGAAAAATTATCTACAAATTAGATAATACTATAAATCCAAAGACTAAGGTAATAATGACAGAGGCAGAAAAATTTGAAAGTCCTACCCCTATACAAAACATCTAGATGATTAAATCTAATCCATAGAAGATAAAAATTGACCATTCATGGACATCTAGCTTTGCCAACCCTACAAAAATCAATAAGAAAAATGTGATGAGAATTGATGAGAATGATAAAATTACCGTTAAACCCCAATTGTTAAAAAGCATGAGTGCAAGATTAGAATGGGGAGAGGGATCTTCATCAACAAAAGGAGAGCTTAAAGAAGATGGTATAATTAGTATGACCAATGAAATGAGTAGAATAAGTTTTGAACCCGCAAGACACAGTATAGACAGAAGTATGAGTCTAGAAAGAAAAGCCATTGGGCATAAAACAAGAACTGTTAGTGAGCCAATTTATGAGGATGAATTAGTCAAAAACATGAACGTGGAGCTATGCTATGAGGTCACCAACACAAATCCTAATAGCATCTATGTCCCTACAAAAGTATGCTTAGAGAGATAATAAATATGAATTGTGTGTCTACATAGATAATGGTTGGTATATATGTCATGGAAAAAGATCATTATTTCCCAAATTTATCTAGAAAAGAGCCAAGAATCCTTTACAAATAAGAATAGTTGACAATAGCATGACGTGCCACAATGAAGCCATAAAAGAGTTAAACATAGAATTATGAGGAGTTCAATGCATTTTACCAGTTCTATGGGCTACTGATTGACCATCTCATGATATGATTATTGGAAATAATATTTAGGGACTATATTCTCCATGCACACATACCACAAATCAAATATATTTAGAGACTATATTCTCCATGCACACATACCATAAATGAAATAATATTCATAATCAATGGTCACTTAGATCCTATTGAAAAATTGAGCAAGGTTTACACTCATCAGAAAATTAAATTTACACGTAGCCAGCGTAGTGAGAACGTAATGCTTGCACAACGTGAGTTAGCACTGACAACCTCACTACTTGAGTTACCTATTAAAGAGCAGATTGTTGAACAATAAGAGCAATTATGCAAAGAAATCTACTATGATAATCTATTGAAATTTTGGGATAAAGATAAGAAATTTGTGAAAATTACTTTCTTAAATCCCAATACTATTATTCGAGTTAAACAAATGGTGTATACACACCGGGACATCCAGGAATTTAATGAACAAGTCAAAGAACTTTTGGATAAAGGATTAATCAAGAATAGTAAGAGTCCTCACGCCAGTCCCACTTTCATGGGAAGAAATCATGCAGAAAAAAAAGAAAAGCAATAATGGTAATCAATTATAAAAAGCTTAATAATAATACTGTCTTTGATGGGTATTATATTCGTCACAAAATAGTCATTTTCAATAGAATTCAAGGAGTCTTTTGGTTCTCAAAAATGAATTGTAAAAGCGGATATTGACAGATAAAAATTGATGAGGAAAACATTCCTTTAACTGCATTTAGTTCCCTACAAGGACATTATGAATGGATAGTAATATCATTTGGTCTTTAAAATGCACGTTAGATATTCTAAAGAAGAATGGATAACATCTTGAAAGATCTTAATCACTGTTGTTTAGGTTACATTGATGATATCCTTGTCTTTTCCAAAATCATAGAACAACATAAAGATGATGTCTTAGCTATCACCCAAGGACGCATTGATCATGGAATTATACTTGATAAAACAAGTTCCTTTATGTTGAACAAGAAATTAAGTTTTTAGGTTTAAAGATAACAGCCGGACAAATCATGCTACAAAAGCATATTCTGAAAAAAAATAAAAAATCTTCCTGAAAAGATTGAAGATAGAAAGCAGTTAGAAAGGTTTCTTAGATGTCTTAACTATGCTTCAGATTTTATTAAAAATTTAGCTAAATTATGAAAGCCATTGTAGCAGAAACTCAAGAAAGAAGTAAGTTCGATATGAATCCCTAGTGATTCAAATATTGTTTAGAACTTCAAAAAGATGTGTAAAAATCTTCCTGTTCTTAATTTGCTTAATGAAGGAGATAATCTAATTCTTGATATAGGTGCCAGCAATGAGCACTGGAGTGCTATTCTCAAAATCAAAGAAGGATAAAAACTCTGCAAATACTGTAATGGAAGTTTTAATAAGGCATAATGCAACTATCCCATGATGAAAAAAGAAATCCTTGTAGTCATAAGGGGAATTGAAAAGTTCTTAATCTTTTTAGCCCCAAAACCTTTTCTCATTCAAGGTAATTGCAAAGGAATACTTGGTTTTATGAAAAAGAATTCATCAAATATGCAAGCGCAGGGGCGACTTCTGCATCGACAATTATGCCTTAACCAGTTTTCCTTTTCTATTGAGTGCATATAGGGATCGAAGAATTTTTCTGGCAGATAGTTTAACTCGAGAACTCGCCAATGGTGGTCATCAGAGCAGAACTCCTGCTACAAAAGGACGAAATTCAATATGAAATGTTATTACTACTAGAATGGGTTCTTCTTCTAGTAAAGTTCTTATAGATAATTTGAAATTCCATACAAAAAGTAGATCACGTTTTAGTCTGCTATCTTCTGTCTACCTTATAGCCTAAAGATTTTTCCTTCTAGAGTTACATATAAATTATCTAAGGTCTCCTTATGATATTCAAGAAAAAATAAGTCCTCATGTTCAAGAAAAATGGTTCAATGAGTGGTATACAACCTGCATCGACTATTATTATAATTATTCATATGATATTTGAGAGTCATGGAGTACTACAATCTAGTTTTTCAATAAGTCTGGAGTTGGTAGTGTTAGTTTCTCAACAAATGCAATCTCTCCAAATGACCCCACCATTAAAACCTAGGAATACAAGATGATAGTTTACTTTATGAAATTTCCAAATCCAAAGTACCCATTTTTCTCAAGACTAACTAAATTTCAACAATGCATATTTTGAAGGATTTATTGGATTCTTCCATCTCCTGATAGTCCAGCAAAAATTCCATATAATAGATGTCTATATAAAGAGGTGTATTGTGCACTAATCGAGTATGAAAATGGAAAAGCCATATCAGTGCATTATCTTGTTCAAAGAGTTGATTTCGACGACTTAAATGATCAATGACAAGAATGGTTTCCAGAACGACGAGAATTAGTTACTGATCATGCTTTAGCAAGAGCCATTAAATTTTACAACATTTATCATCAAAGTTAGAGGTTAATTGAACGAGGAAAAACAATAATGCATTGCAAGAACACTACTTTCGCCTATTACAATGAGTTTAACGAATATATGAAGGTATAAGGAGCAGCTTTAGAAGATGTCTTTGATGTTTGAGCTGGAAAATTTTTATCAGAAAAAGAAAAGAAATATCTTCTTGAATTATTTGAGAAATGGGATCTAAAGCATCTTCAATTTGATGAAAATTTTGATGATTATCTGGATAATAATGGTCTAAAAGATATTATTGGAGATGAAGGCTTGTAGAATCTCAATACTGATAACTGGCTTTGTCAGCATTAAAAGACTTTGAAAAGTGGTTGCTCTATTGTTGTACTATTTTGACAAGTATCAGATCTGTAAAATAAGAGTCTACTATAGCCATGAGGATGTAACTATATCCATGTGTAAAATTAGTGTGTACTGTAGCTGTTAGGACATCCTATGTACCCTCATCCCCTCTATGAAAGGAGAGGCTGAGTGCTGAGAAGGGACATGGTCATCTGAACATTCTTGAGCAAAAGACAAACCGATATTCTCCATTTCTCTATGAACAAGCATCTCGGATGATCTTAGATGTTTAAATCCCTCTTCAAAGCTTTCCATTGTAATATTTCCACTTTTAAGCTTTCAATAAAAAAGTTTCCCAATAGGGAACATTATTCAATCAAAACTTATGTCTTAAATATTATAATTTCTTGATTGAAGCTCCACTGTCCTTAAAAAGATTAAAGACTTTATTAGTGACTATGGTCCGAGGTAGGAAACTAAACAGATCTGTGCTGTGTTTGATCTAAGGAAAGTGTGGTTGAGATTAGTAATATCTGTAAACTGGAAGCTGAAGAACACCTGGGTCCAATGCCGACTAAGTTCAGGTAAAGATCGAAACTCCCCAATTAAATTTTAATTATTTTGCTAAGCATGGTGGGCCTCTTATAATAGAAAATATAATCTTTATGATATAAGTAGTAAATTGTAATAACCAGTACCAGTATAGTCATTATAAGAAGTCTAAACAAAAATATAAGCTTAGTTTTGCAAAAAAGCCCAAAGCTTTGAGTATTTGCATTCTGAACCTCAATTGGGCCAAAAGCAAAAAGTTCATAAAATTCAAGGGCATGAAAGTAAATATTTGTCCTCCAAAAGAATATTAACCCAAACAGTTGTACTCCAAAAAATTATTAGCCAAACATGGGTAGTTCCAAAAATCTTTATACAAATTCGTTGGATCAATTAAATATTTACCCATATCACAGCAAACCCGGAAGTTAATTGTTTTAAAAATATCTCTTACCCTAGAGTCATACAAGTGTGAGTACCCAAAGGGTCAATGTCCTTGAAACAAGACATTGGTCATCCTCATCTAATTCCTACCACCAAGGAATGCAGAAAGGTTTGATTTTTGTTCTTGCATGTATGTTTCAAAGCCAAGAGTAGTCTCTGGTACTTGGACAATGGGTTTTCTAGACATATGACTAGAGATGCGTCAATGTTTACTGAATTTAAAAAACGAAAATCAAGTAAAGTGATCTTGGTGACAATGGTTGTTGTAACATCCTTGACATTGGTAAGATTGGAAAGAATACAAGTTCCATTAACAATGTCTATTTAGTTGATGGCTTGAAATACAACATGTCGAGTATCTCACAGCTTTGTAATAAGGGCAACTGTGTATGGGTCAATGAATCCTAATGTGCTATTAAAAATGTTAGATCCAATGACATTGTATTACATTGTTCTAGATTAGACAATTTCTATGCTATAAGCCTTGATCATATCTCTCCCATGCATCTTCCCAGTCTTAAAGCATCCATTGCTGACGCATGGCTTTGGCATCGCAAATTAGGATATGCTAGCATGCACACTCTTCATAAATTAGTGAAGCATGATTTGGTAAGAGGTTTACCCTCTTATAAATTTGAGAAAGGCCGCGTGTGTAGTGCATGTGTTAGAGGTAAGCAAATATGTGCTTCCTTCAAACCCTTGAAAAGTTTGTCCACCTCAAAGTGCTTAGAATTGTTACATAAGGACCTATGTGGACCGATCCACATTATAAGTCTAGGAGGCAATTCATACATATTTATTACAGTGGATGATTACTCTACATTCACATGGGTGATCTTTTTAAAAGACAAAATAGAAGCTCGTAAGACGTCTATAAAGTTGTATAGGAAATTGTAGATATCAAAGAACTTAGTAGTGGTTGCTATCAGGATTGATCATGGAAGAGAATTTGACCAAGATAAGTTCATTGGGTATTGTAACAAGAGTGGAAACTCACACAACATTTTAGCAAGAAGGACACCACTGCAAAACGGAGTTATTGAGAGGTAAAATCGAACATTGGAAGACATGACTAGAACATTGGTATGTGAAAATAATCTTCCAAAATCATTATGGGTTGAGGCTGTTAACATTGTAAATTATGTACTTAATAGATGCCTTATCAGATCAATCCTTAAAAAGACACCATATGAATTATTCAAAGGCAAGAAACCAAATATGCCATATTTCAAGGCATTTTGAAGTAAGTGCATCATCCATAACAGTGATGATGAAGATGAAGGAGCCCTAGATGGTTGTAATCACCAATGTGCTCCTAGCAATGTGGACCTAAGTCCAAATCAAGGTGATCAAAATCAACCTAATGACATTGGAGTACCTCTAGAAATCTCACAAGCTACTTATGAGAGATCTCAAGGTGATAATAAGCCATCATCGAGTATCCATTAGGGTTGGCAAAATTCTGGGTCCAGGTCATTTCGGGTATGGACGAATCGGACAATTGGACAAAACAGCCATACCCGGACCCTGTTTGGATTTAAAATCGGACAGTTAGATCATACCCAGACTTGGACCCGGTTGTCTGATGTCCTGATGCGGAAGTCCGGATGTCCGATTTTAAATCCAAACAATGTATTATGTATACCACATTCTGTTAATCAATAAATCCATGTAATGGTTCTGCCAAGTGCCAATTAATAAGAATAAAGATGGCATTATGGCTACACAATTGAGCCTCTATAAAGTTAGAAGAAACACACAAAGTTCAACACCAAAGTTAACAAACAAACTAAATGAACAATAGTGTGATACTTCACACACTAGTCTATTACAAAACCATCAAGAGAATGACTACAAAGTCTACAATTGTTACTCCAACCGAGCCAACATGCTTCAAGTCTCCAATCTAGTCACCAAGGTCTTGAAACCTCTAACTCCAAGCACCTCAAAAACAAAATATAAATGGCATAAGAGTGGAATTCACTTGTGACTAAAAAGTATGGAACAAATGCAATGATAAATTATTACCTCTAATCAACTTGAAAAGGTTCATTTGAACCTCCTTGAGAAATGGAAGCATTGAGATCTAGATAAGTCATCTCCTCAGTTATGGCATCAACATCTCCTTGATCCTCCTCTAAACAAAGTCATAAAATAATTTATATAAATTAAGTTACAAGCCTACAACACATCAAAACTAAGTGCTTTAAAATTTCTAATACAACAAAGAAATTACCTTTCAATCCAAATATCCAATTCCTTGTGCAAATCGAAGCTTCTACACTATCGGAAGTTAAAGAACTTCTCGTTGGCTTTAAGATTCTACATCCAACACTAAAATCCGACTCCGAAGCAACCAAGGTGATAGGGATACTCAACACATCACGTGCAGGCTTTACTAGAGAAGGAGAACGGTATATAAGGGATTTCCACCACATCAAGATATCTATCTCTTGCTTTCTATCTATAAGTGGCTCTTCCAAATATAAATCTAACTCTGATTTCTCCACAAACAAACTTACATTCGTGGTGTCCAAGTCCTTAAAAACCAAACAATGAAAAATAAGTGAGCTTTCTGAAATCTAGTTTCGAAATTTAATTGAAAGTTAATTTTGTCATGAAAATTCAGAATTTAGCTTAATGTAAAATTTAATATAAAAGGTGTAACTTACATTCTCACAAGTATCCAAACCATCAGCTTTCGATTCAACATTTTGTTGCACTTGAGAAGTATGAGTATCCAAATTTGGCGAACTTTCCTCCTTATACTCCTCAAAGAGCACTTTCATGGTATCAAGAACTAGCTTTGTCCTTTGAACACCCTCATCCTTTCCATAGATTTTGGTGTAAGCAATCTCAACCGCCCTTCTTTTATATCGAGGATCCAAAACAACAACCGCCACCAAGACCAAGTTGCACTCTTGCGAATAGCTATCAAACTTCCTTTGCATTCTAACCACCATGTCCTTAATGAAAGGATCGAGATTTGTAGCCTCCTCTAGTAAGTGGTGTTGTATTTGCCAAACTCCATGGAAGAATAGATTTGAGGTGGGGTACTTACTTCTCGAAAAGAGCTTAGTCACATCATAGTAATGCTTGAGAAATTTAGCCAATACTGCAACTTTCTTCCATTTATAAGAAGAAGGGAAAAATGTATAATGCTTATCAATTATGGCAAGATGAGCAAAGACACCTCTATAAAATAAGGCACTCTCAAGCGTAAGATAAGTAGAATTCCATCTCGTCACCACATCATGCTTCAGTTTTCTAAGCCAAACAATCTTTTTATCTTTTGCAGCTTCTAAAAAATTGACAAGCCTAGAAGGTGACCCCTTGACGTATTTCACACTATCTCTAACCTTCTTTGTAACAACATCAAGCTCTTCCAAACCCGATTTCACAATCAAATTAATCACATGAACAACACATCGCACCCTAAAAACTGTCCGCTTAAAGTTAAAGCACCTTGAGATAATAACTTGGTCATATAGGAATCAACAAAAGTATCATTGTTTGAAACATTATCCAAAGTAATTGCCATCAATTTATTCTCAATATTCCAACCACTCTTACCCAACAACTTAGAAAACTTTTCACTAATCAATACACAAGCATGCAGAAAGGGGAAGCATGAAAAGTACAACACAAAGTTTTGAAGCTTCTAGTCATTGTTTATGAAATGGATAGTGATACACATATAAGAATCACCTGTTATTAAACTCCAAAAATCAGCCGTTAGAGAAACTCTACCGGGTCATGCACTTAGTACCTCATTTACCCTATTCTTGCTCTTAAGGTAAAGTTTAAACATGTCAGCCTTACATGTGTTTGTAGTAATGTGCTTCACATCCGGATTCAAGTATCCATGGACTTCTCTAACTCCTTCATACTCTACATGCAAAAAAGGAAGTTCAGGGCGTATAATCATTCTTGCAAGTTTCTCTCTATAGGCATTATTATCTATTGTACAACCTCTTCATGACATATCACTAGACAAGGAAGCATTCAAGAGCATTTGTCTCACATCATTTTGGCCTTGCAACTTCATACAAGTCTTTATATGACGTTTTAGGTTTGTAGTCCCGTACCTACTATCACAAATCAAAACATAATTGCAACCCTTACACTTCCCTCTTTTGTAATCATCATCTTCAGGCAACGGATAAGTACCTTCCTCTAATTTCTCACAATGATCCCACACTTCAGACCAGTTCTTCCTCCGCCTTGTTCCACAATTTGGTTCTAGTTTGAGCTTCTTGCTAGAAGCTGGAACACTTACAGATTTGCCTGTCTCTCGTGTGTTTTCTATATTCTACAAAATAGCAAAAAATAACCACATATAGAAACAATCTAATCTAATTACAATAATGCTTTCTAAACACATTAAATTAAGTATAAAAAGAAGAAAAACTAGCCACTTCTGGGACTGTGTATCAGAGATGTCAACATTCACATCAACAGTGGTGATAATTATCTAGTATCTACACCACAAGCAAATGATAAGTTAAAGAACATCTACATATTTAAATCATGATCACAAATTACAATAAAACTCACTGCCCTCATGATCTCATGTTCAAGACTCAACAGGTTGAAGGAACAACTTAGAGGGGCTGAATCTACAAAAGTTGAAACCCTTGTTGAACTCAACAAGTCCCAAAGGACCCTTGATGAACTAAAAGGCAAGTTGCAAATTGCAAAATGTAAATGAATAAGGAGATTCAGGACACAAATAAGCTACTAATATAGATTACCTAAGAATCTTCCTGTGTATATCTTGGCACCACTGAAGCGGCAAAGCTCAGTCCTGGTAAAATCAAACCTAAGGTAAAAGATATTTATTTTCAAACTCAATCGAGTAACAAATTATGTCATTACTCGAAATTAAATTCAACTTAATCAAACCTAAATACAGTTAACTTGATCAAATAGTTATGGTTGTTACACTGAGAGTAATTGCTATAAATCTATTATGATTACAAATTACAATAACCAGTAAAAGAGGCCTATTTAAGTTTCATGAGTGCAAGGATGTAATTAAAGACCTTATTCATTTGTAGGGAAAAGATTATAAACATCTAGCCTCCTTGGCCTCATGTTACAATTTTCTACTAGTTAAACTTCTCTAGCCTGCTTTAAAACCCTATCCATGGCCATGGACAGCAAAGACAATGAATCAGGGAAATTTGAAGATACATAGACAATAAAGATCCCAAACCTAACAAATTGCGTTTGAACAAAACCTAACAAAACAGAAGTCCAAGAAGGAAACGAATTTAACAAAACAGAAGTCCAAGATGCAAAGCGCAGGGCTATGGAGCTTGAAGGTTTGACGAGCAGGGCTAAGGAGCTCAAAGATACAAAATATAACAAAACAGAAGTCCAAGAAATGAAAGAAAGAAAGAAAGAAAGAGATCTGTAATTACCTTGAATTGATGAAGGAAACGAATCTAACACAGGGTTTCTTTCAGCTTTACCTAGTAACCAAGCGTCACACTTTCTAGAGGATTTATGAAGGAAACAAATCAGGAAAAAATTGATGAAGGAAATGAAATTTAACTTGAATAGTTCGAATTTAGGATGATGCCTTGAAACGAAATTTACCTTCAATTGAATAATTGATGATTCCTTGAAATGAATTGGGATCCAAACTACTGAGCGAGAGCTGAGAGTTTGATAGAGATGCATTAGAGGAGAGAGAAAGTGAGCGAGGAGGGTAGAGATATAGCCAAGAGGAACTGCGGGCCGAGGCACAGTAGGAACAGGTGAATGGATTAGAGGAAAGAGAAAGTAATGCCTCAAGGAGTCAAGGGTTTTCATTCTAGGGTTTTCGGTTTTCCAGGAGGCCAAAAAACAAATTTAATTTTTTCAATTTTTTCACCCAAAAATTAAAAGGCTCACATCAGCGCCTCTTTTGCGGTTTTGTAATTTTTTCCAGGAGCCAAAGCCCACGAATTTTTAGCTGCTCCAAAATCGAATCCAGACAGTTCGGTTGTCTGAATTTGTTCGGACTCGGATTTGCCTCTATATGCGGACAACCCGAACCCAGTTCATGAAACCCGGACCCGACCCGTTATGTCCAAATGTCCGGATTTCAAATTCAGACATAAAAAAAAGTGTCCATACCCGATTTTTTTCAGGTCGGACAAATTCGAGTATCCGGGTCTGGCAGTTTTTTGCTAACCCTAATATCCATGAACAAATTCAAAATACATTTAATGAACCAAGGAGGGGATTTAAGTATAAGTCTGCTCGTCCCTTGGACAACTTGCTTACTGATCTCGATACAAGTATAAGGACTTGTTCATCAATGAGGAATTTATGTGCATTTATTTCCTTTGTTTCTCGTATAGAACCAAAACAGAACAATTAACTCTTGGGTCCGCAGTGGTATGGGTAAATATTTATTTGGTCCACTTATTTTAGATAAGTATTTTTGGATCTACTCAGATTTGGGTAATAATTTTTCAGAGTACTACTACTTGAGTTACTATTCTTTTTTGAGCGTTTTTGCAAATATTCAAAGTTATTGGACTTTTTTGCAAAACTAAGTTTATACTTTTGTTTGGACTTCTTATAATGACTTTACTAGTACTAGTTATTACAATCTACTAATTGTATCTCAAATATTATATTTTCTGTGATTAACAGCTCACCATGCTTAGCAAAATAATTAAAACTTAATTAGAGAGTTTCGACCATTACCTGAACTTAATCGGCATTAGACTCCGACGTTCCTCTACATTCAGGTTTACAGAGATTGCTAATCTCAACACCACCTTCCTTCGATTAGGCACAGCACAGATCCGTTTCATTTTCTACCTTGGACTATAGTCGCTAATGAAGTTTTTAGTCTTTTTCAAGGATAGTGGAACTTAATCAAGAAATTATAATATTTAAGACATAAGGTTCAATTGAATAATGTTCCCCACTAGGAAACTTCTTTTATTGAAAGCTTAAAGGTGGAAATATTACAATGGAAAGCTTTGAATAGGGACTTAAGCTAAGATCATTAAAGATGCTTGCTCATAGAGAAATGGAGAATCCCTACTTGTCTTTTGCTCAAGAATGCTCAAATGACCGTGTCCCTTCTCAGCACTCGACCTCTCCTTTTATAAAGGGTTGGGGGTACATAAGATGTCATAATGACTACAATACATACTGATTGTACAGACGGCTACAGTGCACACTGACGACTACAATACATTGGTTTATTTTATAGGCCTAACACTTGTCAAAATAGTACAATATTGGGGCAACCACTTTTAAGAGCTTTAAATGATGACAAAACTAGTCATCACTACTGACATTCTGATGCCGTCATCACCAATTATATTTTCTAGACTATCACTATCTGGATAATCATCAAAATCTTCATCTAATTGAAGATGCTTTGGGTCCCATTTCTCAAATAATTCAAGAAGATATTTCTTTCCTTTTTATGATAAGAATTTTCCAGCTCCAACATCAAAAAGATAATCAAAGATATCTTCTGAGACTGCTCCTTCTACCTCCATGTATTCTTTAAACGCATTGTCATAGACGAAAGTAGTATTTCCACAATGCATTAACGTTTTTTCTTGTTCAATTAATGCCCAACTTTGATGATAAATGTTGTAAAAACTGATAGCACTTGCTAAAGCAGGATCAGTAACAAATACTCCTTATTCTGGAAACCATTCTTGTCATTGATCATAGGGATCGTCGTAATCCACGATCTAAACTAGATAATGAGCTGGTTTGACTTTTCCATTTTCATATTCGATTAGTGCACAATGTACCTCCAAATATAGGGGTCTGCTATATGGAATTTTTGTTGGTCCATTAGGAGATGTAAGAATCCAATGGATCTTCTTGAATAAGGCATTGTTGGAATTTGGATAGGGTTGAGAAAAATGGGAACTTTGGATCGGGGATTTTCATAAAGTAAACCATTATCCTGTATTCCCAGACTTTAATGAGAGGGTCATTTGGAGAGATTGAGTTGGCTGGGAAACTAATACCACCAACTCCAGACTTATCAGGAAAATAGAACATTGTACTCCAAGACTCCCAAATATCATAAGAATAGTTATAATAATAGTCGATGCAGGCAGCATACCACTCATCGAACCATTTCTCTTAAACTTGCGAGCTTATTTTTTCTTAGATATCATAAGGACATCTAAGGTAATTAACTTGTAACTCTAAAAGGGAACATCTTTCGGCTATTAGGTAGGCAGAAGATAATATACCAAAGCGTGATCTACTTTTTGTATGGAATTCCAAATTATCAATAAGGACCTTACTAGAAGGTGAAACCGATTCTGGTGGCAATGGCATTTCGCTATGGATTTCCTCCTTTTCTGGCAGGAGGTCTGCTTTAGATCACCATTAGCAAGTTCACAAGTTAAACTATCTGCCAGAGAGTTCTTCGATCCCTGTATATGTTCAATAGAGAAGGAAAACTGGTTAAGCCATAATTGCGAACACAGGAGTCGCCCATGCGCTTGCACATTTGATAAATTCTTTTCATAAAACCAAGTATTCCTTTGCAATCAGTTCGAAGAAGAAAAGGTTTTGGGGCTAAAAAGATTAAGAACTTTTCAATTTCCCTTATGAATGCAAGAATTTGTTTTTCCATCATGCGATAGTTGCATTTTGCCTTATTAAAACTTCAACTACAATATTTGTAGAGTTTTTCACATTCTTTGATTTTGACTATTGAGCTCCAGTGCTCTTTGCTGGCATCTGTCTCAAGAACTAAGTCAACTCCTTCATTAGGCAAATTAAGAACAGGAAAATTTTTACATATTTTTTTCAAATTCTGAACAATCTTTATATCATTAGTGGTCCATGTCTAATTTACTTTTTCTTAAGTTTTTGCTGCAATGCCTTTCTTAGTTTAGCTGAATCTTTAATGAAATCTAAAGCATATGCAAGGTATCCAAGAAATCTTTCTAGTTGTCTCCCATCTTCAATCTTTTCAGGAAAATTCTCTATTTTTTTCAGAATGTGTTTATGTAGAATGATTTGTCTAGCTTTTATCTCTAGACCTAATAACTCAATTTCTTGCTCAGCATAAATGCACTTGTTTTTTCTAAGTATAACAATGCATCTTTGGGTGATGGCTAAGACATCATCTTTGTGTTGTTCTATGGTTTTGGAAAAGACATGGATATCGTCAATATAAACTAAACAACAATGATTAAGGTCTTTGAAGATGTTATCCATTCTTCTCTGGAATATTTGAGGTGCATTTTTAAGACGAAATGACATTACTATCCATTCATAATGTCCTTATGGGGCACCAAATGCAATTAAAGAAATGCTTTCCTTATCCATTTTTATTTGCCAGTATCCGCTTTTGCAATCCATTTTCGAGAACCAAGTGGCTCATTGGATTCTATTGAAAAGGACTGTTTTGTTAGGAATGTCATATCCATCAAAGACAGTATTATCATTAAGCTTTTTATAATTGATTACCACTCTTTCTTTTCCTCTTTTTTCTTCTGCATGATTTCTTACCATGAAAGCAGAACTGGTGTTAAGGCTCTTGCTATTCCTGATTAATCCTTTGTCCATAAGCCCTTTAATTTGTTTATCGAATTCTTGGATATCCTGGTGTATATACACCATTTGTTTGACTCAGATAATAGTGTTGGGATTTAATAGAGTGATTTTAGCAGATGTTTTATCTTTATCCTAAAACTTTAGTGGATTATCTGAGTAGAGTTTTTTGCATAATTTTTCTTGTTGTTCGACAATCTTCTCTTTAATAGATAACTCGAGCAATGATATTGTTAATGCTACCTCTCGTTGTGTCGGTATTACCTTTTCACCATGTTGGCTGCATGTAAATTCAATTTTCTGATGAATATAAGCCTTACTTGATTTTTCAATAGGAATTGAGTGACCATTAATTGTGAATATCATCTGGTTTATGGTCTGTGTGCATGGAGAATATAATCTCTGAAAATTATTTTCAATAATCATATCATGAGAGGGTTGACCAGTAGCCCATAGAACTTATATAATGCATTGACCTCCTCCTAATTCTATGGATAACCCTTCTATAGCTTCATTATGACTCATAATACTATTATCAGCTATCTTCACTTGTAAAGGATTTTTAGCTCTTTTCCATATAAATTATGGAAATAAGGATCTTTTCCCAAAGCATACTGAACATCCACTATCTACGTGGGCACGCAACTCATATTTATTATATCCCTCTAAACATACCTTTATTGGGATATAAATGCTATTTGGATTTGTATTGGTGGCCTCATAGCACATCTTCATAGTCATATTTTCGACTAATTAATCTTCATAGATTGGCTCACTGACAGTTTTGGTTTTGTACCCAATGACCTTTGTTTCTAGACTCATACTCTTGTTACACTGTGTCTTGTGGGTTCAAAACTCATTCTACTCATTTCAATGATCATACTCATTATATGATCTTTTTTAAGCTCTTTTTTAGCTGATGAAGATCCTTCTCCCCAGTCTGATATTGCACTCATACTTCTTAATAATTAGGGTTTAATGGTAATTTTACCATTCTCATCAATTTTTATCATATTTTTCTTATTGATTTTTATAGGGTTGGCAAAACTAGCTATCCATGACCGATCAATTTTTATCTCCAATGGAATGGATTTAATTGTCTGGATCTTTTGCATAGGGGTAGGACTTTTAAATTTTTCTGCCTCTCTCATGGTGATCTTAGTCTTTGGATTTACAGTATTATCAAATTTATAGAAAGTTTTCCAGAATATCCTTAATGGATATCCTCCTCTTTTCATGTCCATTCCCATTGTTTTTATCTTAAGGGATAGGAAGTTTTTAGGAAACTCATCCTTTAGACTCATATAATATCTAGATCTACAATTAAATCCTAACTATGCATTACATAAATTAGTCTTTATCCCTGTGATAATTTGATTACTGAACTTGGTATGGCTAATACCATAGAGTAAAGCATAGAGATCAATATCTTTACCATAATATTGTAATGTAGTGATTTGAGCTTGGACACTTCCAACATGGATATATCTATATTTTCTATCTTTGTCATGCTTAAGGATGTTTTTTCAATTAATAAGATTAACTTCTCCCACATCATACTCACAATCTTTGATTCCTAGATCTCCTTCCATCATCTCACATACGTATTTGCTTTTTAATTGAAAGATGGACTTTTTATAGATCCTTTGACTTCTTCGTTATCGTTATCATTGTCTACAACAAACTCTTTTTCTTGAAAATCACCAAGACTAACCGAGCTACTTTCCATCATATGACTTGTTTCTTCATAATCACTTTTTTCATATTCATTTTCCATTATAATTTCAACAATCTCTCTGTTGTTATTTAGGGCTAGGTCTAGTGCCTCGTCTTCACTAAGTTGAACAAAATTTAGGCTACCCAAGGTCTCAATAAGCTTGTTATTCTTTCTATTTTTGGGTTCATTAGCATAATGTCCTACTTCTTCGTATGCCCAACATTTGCAGTTGTTTTTCCCTGCTGGACAATAAGTTGCCTTCCTAAAAAATCTTCGTTTTTAGGGACTTGGTTTGTTATAATATTTTCTTCTATATTTCTCTCCCCTCTTATTGTTAAAGTTCTTTTTCTTATAAAATTTTCTCTATCGTCTCCTTTCAAATTCTTTTTCCCATTGGTGAGGTGAATCCCAACAAGTTAGGAATTACTTCTTAATTTTCTTACGCTTTTGGAGATTAAGAGATTGATCATGGACACATTTTCTTAAATAAGAGATTATTGAACCAAGGGTATTAATGACATCAGCACGTTCAAGCCATGCAATGTTTTTTTCATTAATTATGGAATTTATTGGATACGACAATTTGTCATAGAACATACCAAGATTAGTTTCATTGTGCCCAATTTTGTAATAATATTGACTAAATTCAATAATATAATATTCCAAATATCACATTTCCCATAGTTCTATGTTATTAATCTTTCTTTGTCATTCTCTTGCCTTTTCTTCAGAATCAATTTTAGCTCTGATAAATTCGGTTTCAATTTTCTTACATAGATTTTTAAACATTGCAGTTGGGGTTTCCATCATTCTTAATGTGTTTTTACTATCTTCATTTAATGAATTATATCAGCCAGCTACAGTGCGAGGAAAACTATATTCAATGTAATTCAGGAAATTTACAGCAGTCCATGTAGTGTTTAGGTTTAAGACACTATTCATGCCTATTTTTCAATGTTCAAATATTTCTTCTCTACTTCAAGCTCCATCTATGTTTAAGATGTAATCTATCTAACTAATTGGGGTAAGGCCAACTTCTTCAAAGGTTGTAGTTTTTCTTGGGATGAACCCGAAGGAAAAATTGGTTGTACGTTCTATTGGAACGTACCTGGGTCTTATAAAATGAACATTTGTTTGAGAAGGTTCACCAAATTCTTCAGGTTCAGGAACAACATTGTTAACCAGATTGGTCTTGATCTCACTAAAGTCGAGTTCTTCGTTGATTTGTTTAATCTCATCTTCAACAGCCATTTTACCATATTTTTTGTCTAATTTTCGTCCAATTTCTTCTAAAGGTAACACATTAAGATCTTCTAGTTTAATAAGGTTCATCTGCCAATATATTTCTTCTTCTAATAAGATATTATTAGTTGCTTCATTATCTTCAGATAAAACGTCATATTTATCACTAATTACGCCCATAATCTTGTCTAATTCTTCTGGATTATGTTCTTTCTCAAACATATTCTGTAGTTGTTCAAGCGTGTACTACTCATACTCCATCTTCTTCTAGTTTTTTTGTTTTTTCAGCCAATTTTTCGCCTGATTTTTCTCCTACTTCTTTTTAAATTTTTATATCGTGCAAAGGAAATAAAATCATGTTTTTTAGGTTTTGGAAAGAATATTTACGCTAAAATGGCGTACTAATACTGATACTGGAAGTAGCTTTTCTGCTATGTCTTAATTCGTTAATAAGAGAAAGATGGACTACAGTTAACTGATTCTTAATCTCCTTGACTTCAACCTTAAGTTTGGTTAATTCAATTTTTAATTCTAAAACTATATCAGTGATGAAGTTTAATTAAGGTTCTACTGGAGAAAATTCTTCCTATGAGTGAACAATATGTGAATAATTTGGTCAATGACAAGCAGATGATAATTCAAGCAATAATCATAGTTAATTAGCTTAATTAATTATTAATTAGCGTAGTCATCTTAACTATTTTTTGTTACGTGGCTCTGACATAATTGAAATAGGGTGTCGAGTAGTACTTTTAAGCAGAAAACTACAAGCACAATTTTTGGATTTTCAAAATTAAGTTTTTAAGGATTGGGGTTAAAATGCAATTTTAAAAGCTTAGGGTGCTTTATGCAATTTAAAAAGTTAAGTTTGGTCATTTTTGGTTCCAGGAAATTTTTTCCCAAACTTGGATGGACTTGGAAATATTTTCTCAAAATTGCCAGGTCAGAAAAATATTAGCGTAAACCTCGATGGAACTAGGAGTAATTTTTCCAACCAAAGCATTATGTTGAAGCATTGGAAGACCCAAATTGAACATTGGAAATGTAAGATGAACTCAACCAGTTTGGGAGGAACCAATTTTAGTTCCTTACACCTAGACTAGAGGACCATCCAGTGATGGGGGCAGAGTGTGTGTTTAGGAATGAGTTAGACGAGGTTGGGGCAGTGGTGAGAAACAAAGCCAGATTGGTTACAAAAGGCTACAACCAAAAGGAGGGTATGGATTTTGATAAGACCTTTGCGCCTGTGGCTAGATTAGAAGTCTTCTGTATACTGCTTGCATTTGCTTCTCACATGGGCATTAAATTATTTCATATGGATGTCAAATGTGATTTCTTAAATGGCTTTTTAAATGAAGAAGTCTACGTTGAGCAATCCCCTAGATTTGAAAATCTTGAATTTTCAAGTCATGTTTTCAAGCTTCATAAAACTCTTTATGGCTTAAAACAAGCCCCAAGAGCTTGGTATGAACGACTTAGTAAATTCTCTTGGAAAATGGTTTTACACGAGGAAAGATTGTCAAATCCCTTTTCATTAAAATAAAGGGGGAAGACTTCCTCATCATTTAAGTTTATGTAAATGACATCATATTTGGTGCTACTAACAATATTTATGTCAAGAGTTTTCAAATTTGATGAGTAAAGAATTTGAGATGAGCATGGTGGGAGAACTCAACTTCTTCATAGGGATTCAAATCAAGCAATGCCAAATGGTGTATTTATCAATCAGGGTAAGTATGTGAAAGAACTTTTGAAGAAGTACAAGCTTGATGATGTCAAGCATACTAGCACACCAATGACATTGAACACAAAATTGGATCTTGATTCAAGTGGTAGGTCAGTGTCAAAAAAGGTCTACAGAGGCATGATTGGTTCATAATTATATCTAACATTAAGTGGACCAAATATTATGTTCAGTGTTTGCCTATGTGCTTGGTTCCACAGTGCTCCTCAAGCGTCACATCTAACCGCTATCAAAAGAATCTTTCGATATCTTGTAGGAACCAATGAGATTGCTTTATGATATCTTGGAGATGGAGATTTCAATCTCATTGGGTATTTAGATGCAAAGTATGTTAAATACAAGGTCGATTGAAAAAGCACATCTAAGTATTGCCAATTTCTTGGACATTCCTTGGTCTAATGGCCTCAATAGGCCTATCAACTGCTGAGGCTGAATATATAGCAGCTGCAGCATGTTGTACCCAAATACTCTAGATCACACAACAACTATGAGACATTGGTTTTGATTTCCAAAAAGTTCCTATTCATTGTGACAATATGAGCGTAATATATATCACCAAGATCCAATTCAACATTCAAGAACCAAACACATCGAAGTTAGACACCATTTCATACGAGATCATGTTGAGAAAGGTAATATCATTCTTGAATTTGTTCACTCACGTTTGCAATTGACTAATCACCAGACCACTTGGTGAAGATCGGTTTAGTTTTATTCAAAGTGAACTTGGCATGTTAAAGATGCATGAATTGAGTGGGAGGATCCCTCAAAGTCCAATGTGAGAAAATGTTGCTGGAAAACCCAATGACATTAGATCAGGCATTGTGACAGTATCTCAAAGTGCAGATCAAATCTGTGTTCTTGAACTTTGGATCCATGTCTCACAAATTAACTATGGCAAGTGGCTTATGGTTATGGATTTAAATCAATTAAAGGCCTCGGCAAGCTACCATATTTTTGAAAGCCATGGGATTTCAAAATCTTTTCCAAAATTAAATTTTGATATCTTCCTAATCTCTTTAGGCGGTTTCACTCTCTTGTTTATTAAAGGCAATGATGTTCTTTATCAAAAATTGATCTTGGTCCTATCCCTTGATATCCTCTAGCTGCCAAAAACTAACACCTCTCACGCCACTTTTCTCTCTCCTCAACCCCATAAAGAGGACATGCCTAATAGTAATTGTTCATCCCACAACCTCGACTCACTGTCACTTTCTCTCAGACTCCAACTCATTAACCTACATCTCTCTCCTATAAAACAAACCTTGATACCACCCTCAACAATGTCGTCCAAACAAAAAGGTAGTGCTCCTTCAGGATCATTCGCCACTCCTGCTAAGCAAACCTGTGGTGCCACCAAGCGCAAATTGCCAAAGTTGGGTGAAATAAACACTGTCTCAGAATCTGAGGAGAAGGGCCCACAAACTTGGGTAATTCTTTCTCTAAACTAGAGTTTCTAGAAGACCTAGGTTTGCCTAACCTTCCCCTTGAATGGTTCATTGACATAGGGGTTGAGCGCTTCAATCATGTAGTAGAAAAAGAACTGGTGTTTTATAAATTTGTTGATTTCAATTTCATGAGGCATGCAAAATTTTTTTTTATTGAAAAATTAGAGAAAATGGGGTGTACTGGTCTTCTTTGAAGTAAGTTATGAATTCTATCCTTAGTTGGTTAGAATGTTCTATGTCAACTTTGAGAAGGTGGAACATAAGGGTAGGGTTGGAACCCAACGATAGGGGTAGAACCTATTACACCACCAAAGTCAAAGACTCTATTATTACTCTCACTACAACCACCATTGAGAAAATCTTCAATTTGAACCTTGATCCCTCAAAATTTCCTCCCTTAATGTCAGCCGCCAATGCTTGAAAATTCTACCTTGACAAGTATGCCTATTCCTCCAAAGTTAAAAAATTAAAGCATTCCTACACAACCCTGTACTCAGATATGAGGGTCCTTTAATACATCCTAGTAAGGACCATCTATTATCAGGGTTCCTCAAAGGCGATCACCAATGACACCCTTTTCTAGGCTCTTTATTATATTATGGAGGGGTATTTTGTGGACTTAGCTGAGCTCATCGTTGAATACATGACTAAGGTCTATAACCAATTAAGAAACTACCCTTTGCCTTACTCAAATCTCCTTATTCACATATTCAAGTCCTTTTAAATTTCCCTTGAAGGCGAGGAATGCCTTGACTCTTAGATCCCAACCATTGATGAAGCCACCCTTAAGAACTTAAAGTTCAAACCTTTCCCCTCCAAACACTGGAAGCATGAGGAGGAGATTTTCGACAATAACATAGAAACTCCACCTCTTAAACCCTACCTTGAGATGATCCCTCCTCCCCGGACATAATGGTTTAAAGGAGATCTTAAGGAGATAAGGGGGTGATCACCAGTCTAAAGGCTTGTCAGGGTGAGAACAAGCAGACATTGATAGATCTCAAAGGGAATGTGAGAATCTAAAAAGGTATGCTATCGAGCTCAAAAGTATCACCTAAGATCTGAAGGCGGGGGAAGGGATCCTGAAAGTGATAAATTACGAGTTTGGAGCAAATTTAGCAAGGTTGGAGATGACTTTGAAGACTGCCCAGGCTTAGGCTAGTCAAGAGGAGGATATTAGGGACGACATTGGTGTGCTCGAGTTTAAAAAAGCAACCAAGTCAAATGCTCTAGCCCATAAACCAAAAGAACAAGCTTGATATTGTCTCTTTCTTCTCTCCAAACAATCTTTTATTTCTTTTTTTGAATAAGTTGGATATTTTTAAATAATGTTTTTTCTAAACATTTTGCATGAGTCCACCCCTTTTGATGAAAGTCAAAAATCTAGAGAAAAAGTATGGACCCAAGGACATTGACTATGACTCATTAAAGTCTGACCAAAAGGCTTTAAAAGCTTCTAGTGTTCACAACTAGGTGACTAGAGGTGCCCTTTGGTCCTTGCTTTGAATGACTATGCTATATTTCCTATATTGTGGTATGATTGCTTAATATGCTCATATGATTAGCATGCTTAATCGAAGTTTTGTCAGTCATCAAAAAGACCGAGATTGAAAACTACCTCAATGTCAGTAGCAATGTCATTGACTGTTTTAATGTCATTGCTCATAGACACTAGGTGTTTTGACTGAAAGACAAAAGTTTAGTTGAATGCATTGAGTTACACTGACCAATCTTGACCATACAGGAACGGAGTATCAAAGTCAGATTCACTTAATTTGCTTACGATAGAATCATTTTTTTGGCAAAAACAATTTTTATGACATATTGGTTTATTCCTTGAGTTATATTGGTTTTAATATTTCTAGAAATAATCCCTTATGTATATTTGAATAGATTATATCTTATGATGCAATATATCCTTACTTATTATATGAGATATTGTAAAGATTTTATTTGATCCAGTTTTCGACAGTTTTAATAAATAAATGTTGAGTTCACTTGTAAAGTATTTCAATAGATTATGGAAAGATCTTTGAAGATTAAATCAAGTTATTCTCTCAGCAATAAAGATCAAATCAAGGTATTCTCTCAGCAATTAACATCCAGTATTATCGTCAATCAAGAGCTAAATCTGGAAACATCAATGTTTGAATCAATGACGCTAGTTCTGGATAGAATACATTGAAGATTTGGCAAGTATTGCTTTAATGGTCAAGAGGAGTTTGAAATTTATGAAAGGGAGAGCTTAAGCATATTGCAAGATGTAAGAAAGAACTACATGGCAAAAAAAGCTCCAGTGAATTCATTCTTATGTAGTTATTCTTCATATGAATATTTGAAAGGGAACTGTCACAAGTAGGTTGGGGAACTCACTTGAGTAGCTATGTATTGATAGGTCAACATAGTAAGTGAGCTAGCTGAGATTCCTAAGTTAAGTGAGACTGGAACACTAGACAGATTGTAAAGCCAAGGCCATTGGTGAGTGTTTCTTAAGTTTGCATTCTTTATGAAGTCTCAATTTTTAAGTAATCACCCTATCTACTGCCTCTCTAAGGTGATCAAATTGTCTTTTGGGGCCTTCAACCTTTATTGTTAAATGTGGCATTAATTGAACGAGAAAAAATGCTAATGCATTGTGGGAATACTACTTTCACTTATCATACTGATTTCAGCAAATATATGAAGGTAGAAGGAGCTACTCTAGAAAATGTCTTTGATTATCTCTTCGATGTCGGAGGTGGAAAACTCCTATTAGAAAAAGGAAAGAGATAGCTACATGAATCACTTAAAAAAGGGGATCCAGAGCCTCTTGAACTTAATGAAGATTTTGAAGATTATCTAGATAATGACAAACTGGAAGATATTATTGGAGAGGAAGGAATGCAAATCTCAATATGGATGACTAGTTTTATCAGCATTAAGTGCTTTGAAAAGTTGTTGCATCATTATGTGTTATCTTGTCAAGTGTTAAGTTAGTACAATAATGTAGTTTATAGTGGCCATGTGAAAACATCTCGTAACAACATGTGTACTGTAGCTATTAGGGCATCCTATGTATTTCATATCCTTTATAAAAGGAGAAGTTGAGTGTTGTGAAGAGACGTAGTCATTTGAGGATACTTGAGCAAAATAAAAGTTGGGTATTTCCATTTCTCTATTAGCATGCACCTCTGATGATCTTAGCAGTTTGAGTCCCTTTTTAAATTTTTTCATTGTAATATTTTCACTTTCAACCTTTCAATAAAAGAAGTTTTCTAGTAGGGAACGTTATTCAACCTATATTTTAAATATTATGATTTCTTGATTAAAGTCCCACTATCCTTAAAAAATATAAAAACTTGATTGGTGTCTATGGTCTGAGGTATGAAACGCAACAGATCTATGCTATGCTTGATCTAAGGAAGATTTGATTAAGAATAGCAATCTCTGTAAACTGGAAGATGGAGAAATGCAAGGTCCAATGCATACTAAGTTCAAGTGACAGTTAAAACTTTCTAATTAAGTTGTAGTTATTTAAGCAAGGCGGGGCCTCTAATCACAGAAAATATAATGTTTATAATATAAGTGGTATATTGTGATAATAGTACCAATAACATCATTATAAGAAGTTCAAACATTAATATAAGTATAGTTTTCTCAAAAAGCCCAAAAAATTAAGAATTTTCACTTTGAACTCTATTATGAACAAAAAATGAAAAATTCAGAAAGTACTAGGTCAGGTTTCAAAGAAAAAGTCCCTAAGAATCATTGTCTCATAGAATATTGACCTCTGCAAATAGTTTACCTAAAGTGATAGGGACTTGAGAATACATTCTAAAAGCATTGTCCTTTTAAAATTATTGATGTAAAACAGTAGGTGCCCTAGAGTCGCAAATTTGGGAAACCTCAAAAGATCCTAAAGGTCAGCCATGCCTCTACTTGAGCCCCTAAAGCCTCAGGTGTTCCAATTCAATCTAGCCAAGCATCGTAAAACAGTTATTGATCTTCTACTACTTTTGGCAGCTTATTCTAAAAATTGTTAATGCTTAAATTTGGTGTCTGTGGACATCCTTTTGTACTTAGTCAAGTATGTGTTTCATTTGTTTATGTTATTAGTTAGTTGGTTACAAATGGGATCAGTTGGGCATTTTTTGGATAAAAAATGTACACCATTTCTCAAGTAGGATCAGTTGGTTCCAAGTAGGATCATGTTTGTATGAGGTTTGTGATATTTATTTGGGGAGGGTAAGTATAGAACATTGCATGAAATTGTAAAGCCCTGAGCATAAGTATAAGCTTTGCATTTACTAAGCTACCATTGCTAATTACATGTTCATTTTTCAATTCCAGTCATATCTTCATTATGTCTATACATACTACATATTACATAACCAGAACAAGTGTAAGCAATGTAATAATTCCTATTAGTAACATAGCTAGGGCGCTGTATCATTTCTCAAGAATTTTGAATTTAATCTTTAGTTTCCCCAGCTCCTATTTGACTTCATCAATTGCATTTAACACTTTGCATTCTAGATTTAGGTTAACTTCATCAACCCAACACAAGAACCTATCGCATCTCAAACACTTCATATAAGTTGTAACAAGGTTTTAGCTTGATTATGACACATTTCTCATTCCTTGCACCTTGCGCTGCATATGATAGAATCATGCTCATTACGCCTCGATGAAGATAATTTTTGCATTTTCCCTTCTCCAAATACATCAAATTAATTCACTCACCATTGACCTCATAGATAGAGCACATTATATAAGCAATAAATGGGACCTTACACTCATATGGCAGCCAACAGAAGGACAACTACAACAACGCAACAAATCTAAAAAGAAAATATGAAATTTTAAAAAAATTACTCATCTTCCTTTCCTTCAATGGGGTTCTCAAGGAAATGAAGAAGAATGACAAAGGCAAGTTAGAGAGAAAGAGAGAGAGAGAGAGAGAGAGAGAGAGAGAGAGAGAGAGAGAGAAAGTTGTGAAACATTGGGAGGAGAGAGAGGGAAGCTAGATTCATGCGTTAAATAAATATAAATCTAACTTTTGGGGGGCAAAGAGGGGAAAGTTGATATATACATTATCAAATTCGTTTCCCACATAAAACTCACTAGATTTATCACTTTAATCATCAAAAATGACCGCTTTAATTATTTTAGTACAATATTGTGTACCACAAAATGCAATCGAAAGACAGTGTCCCCTAAAAACTATTTCCATAAATTGTGAGGTACCTTCCAACAATTTTTTCCAATTCTAGGGGGAGCATTGTGTTTAGAATTTGTTCAACTCACCTTCGTGAGGATGGAACTACTCCTTAGTATGCTCTCTTTTCACACATGAATATGTAGCCTAGTTATTAGCAATGGTAATTCGTCCCAATAAAGGTACTGAATTTGTCATTTGGAGTGGTATGCAAATACAGGAATACTTAGGTCAAGTTGGGCTATGTTTATATATGAGTGATTAGTCAGCAAGTTCGTGTGGCTTTGAATGATCGAGTTTCTATAATGTGGAACATGATTTATAGATTTTGGGTACAAGTAAATGAAAACTTTTGTGTAATAGTAAGACTCTAACCCTAAGCGGCAAGCCCAACACTCTATACATAACAATCATGGAAAAATACAAAATTAGTTTTATCCTTTATATGTTGTTATGCCACCTCAATTTGTTCAGGGGGGGTCGTACAGACAAATGATCCCTTTAAAAAATTAAATAACTTAGATGTCAACTGCTTAGTAAAAATATTTGTTAACTGTAGTTTAGTAGGAGTATATCTAACCATGAGATCACTACTAGCACACTCTCTCATACAAAATGGTAATCAATAACAATATGCTTGCTTATGTCATGCTAAACCGAATTCATAGGCATGTTGAAAGCACTAATAAAAACCTTTGTGGGTGTGGAAAGTCATAAACCAAAGTCACAAATGAGCTTGCAAATCCAGATGATTCAATGATAGTGTAGGTGACAACCATGCATTCGACTTCAGTTGAAGATTTAGACACAGTGGATTGCTTCTTAGGGCGCTAGGAAATCAAATTGGGTTTAAGAAACATTGCCTATCTAGTCGTGAAATGGCAAGACTCCTTTCAACTAGGTCAGATGCATATGAGCAAACTAGAATCACGAAAGAGGAAATCGTAGGATGGAGCTGCAAATCGTAACTCATGTGCTCTACAAGTACCTGAAAATTCTCTCTTAATAGCATAAAGGTAAGTAGTTTGAGGAGCATGCAAATGTTGGGAAATCACATGAACAACATGAGCAATGTCAACTCTAGTTAAGGTCAAATATTGCACTACACCTACTATACTCTTGCATTGAAAAGGGCCTGTAAGTAAACCTCCATCCATTAGAGTCAAAGAGGTTCAAGAGAGGCATGGGCTGAATAAACTTAGCAATATGCATATGCAATTTATGAGTAAGATATTGAACATATTTCTACTGGATTAAAAATAGGCCCTTAGAAGCTCGTGCCACCTGAATACCCCCTAAAAAAGTAGATAAGTGGGATCATTCATAGCAAACTGATTGGAAAGCGAATGAATAAAATTATGAAAGGTAGAAGAATTACCAGTAAGAATGACATCATCCGTGTGGAGATGTAAAATCATAGTGGTAGTGCCATCATGGTAAACAAACATGGGTTTATCAGTTTAGCCACAACCCAAGCCATAGGACAAAAGAAAACCACAACATTTATGGAACCAAGCTCAAGAAGCATGTTTGGGACTGTAAATGGCTTTTTTAGCTTGCAGACATGGTTTGGAAAGTCAGGATGAGCAAACTCAGGAGTTTGTTTCATGTATATTTCCTTAGTAAATATACCATGAAGGAAGCATTTTTAACATCCAATTGCCAAATAAACCAACCCAATGTAAGAGAAACATACAAAACAAGATGAGTAGTGTAGGGCTTGACAACTTGACTAAATGTCTCATGATAATCAATGTGAGTCCATTGGTAGTTGCCAAAAGCAACTAACTGTACCTTGTGTCTTTCTACATAATTATCTGAAATTAACTTAACTCTATAATTCCACTTACAAATCATCAAATTTTTTCTTAGTCCTAGGTCTGATTTGCAATGAAATCCTTAAACTCCTCAGCCATGGCCTCTCTCTATTTAGTATCTTTTGATGCTTAAGTAAAAAAGGTTGGTTCAAGATCAGCAATGCTTGTGTTAAGTGACAAGATATTTTTTGGGTTTGTGCATTTCACTTTTGGTCGTAATTTACGTGGGATGGACATTAGAAGACAAGGGGCTGGGCTAGATGGAGGCAACTTGAGTAAGCAAGCTGGAAAAGGAGACTTCCAGTTGAGGTTTTGGGATATATGAAGAAACATTTATAAGTTGTAAAGGGAACTGTTCAACGGATGGATAGAGAGAGGCTAGCCTAGAAGAGGTAATAGTAGACAATGATGGTGCGATAAAGTCCTAAGTGATGGGTTTGAAGCTAAGTCAAAATCAATAGTAGGTAAGTGATTAGCCTGGGTAGCGGAAATGATTTGGGCGTATGTGATTGTAGGAGAGGAATTGGTCTGCATCGCAGAAGTAGGTTGGGCTTGTGTAATTACAAAGCAAGAGGCATATAGGAGACTTGCAATCCATCCAGGTCAGTAGGGTAGTGAAAGTTGGCCGAGAAAGAGTCACTAAGCAATCAAGATAAGGAAAGGAATCTTATAACATTGTGGAGTGAGAGCAAATGGTAGTTTAGGATCTTTGGGTAGGGAAGAATCGAACATGAGACCGAGCATACTCAAGGCTTTAATCTCAACCAATATGCTACAATAAAGGGGTGAGATATATCTTGGAGTACGAGAATTCATGTTCATCAAAACTACATGTCAACTTGTATAGATCTTTTCTATCAAAGATTCAAAGCACTTGTTTCCCTTGTGATGAGGGGGACAACCAAAGGAAAACAAATATGGTGAATAGGCAGAAATGTTGATTTATTTGTAGAGATTGTTGAGAAAAATTGGAAACAAGTACATTCAAAAAGTTTTGAGAAAATTACAAGCATGAAGCCTCTAAAATATGTTTACAAAAGAGGATTATCCATGAAGAATGGGTGTAGAAAGTTTATCCACCAAACACCAATTTAGCTATTTTAACTAGTTAAAACAGCTAAAGCCCTCCAAAAAGTTCTTTTTCTCCAAAAAGTTCTTGAAACCAAACACCCCCTATGTATTGTAAAAAAACAACTACATAAATAGCTTCAACACAAGCAATAGTAGGTATATTTGCCTCATTGAGAAGGGCATAGCCATGTCATTGATATGTTTATGCTTGTGTTCAGCCATCTCATTCTGAGATTATGTGTTGGGGTAAGACTTTTGAAAATAAATCTCATGTTGCAAAAAATAAGCACCAAGGGCTTGTGCTGTCAAATTCATGTCATTTGAATTTTCGCATTGAATAGATTTTGAACTAATCTCTAAAAATCACAAAAATAGTGAAAACCTCATATTTTTGGTTTAACGGACAAATCAAAGTACAACAAGAGAAATCATCCACAAAGTAAATATAATATTAATAACCAGATGGAGAAATAATAGAAGATTGTAAAATATTAGAATGTATTAACTCTACAAGTTGTTGACCATGATATTAAGTTAATGAGACAAATAATTGATGAGGTATAGCAAGTCGATATGAATTACAAAAAAAAGGAAAAGAAACTAAATTACTACTCCTAAGTTTTGATAGAGGTCTTGTTCCATAATGTCCTAAACACCTATGTCAAGTGACGGTACAGTTGACAAGCATAGCCAAAGCTTAGTGAGAGCTTGAGGACGAGATAGTTAATGGGCATGCATTGCTAGCACATGACGAATGAAGCAAAAGTTTACCCGAGAATTTGTCCTTGAAGCATATAGAAAATTGGTTAAAAATAAATTTTCGAATCAAATTTTGTTTTGTCAACAATTATTGAATCAATTAGCATTAGTGAAATGGTTCATAATCAACATTCATTATTTTTTTATGGTTCATAAGATCAATCTACTATTTGTAAGGCAACTTATGCATGTAGTCAAGTTTTTTATACGTCTTCCAATACAAAGGAATGTTCTTTTTCAACTTGTAATCAACATTCAATACTGAATAATACTCACTAGCGTTCATAAGCGAGCAACAATAAGCTCTCATCAAAGCATTTCTAATTATAATTTCATAACTGATCAGCTCTTATAAGAACTCATCAACATTGATCAACATTGAGAAGCATTCATAAACACTGGTCAACACCCATTGAAACTTATCAGTAGGAATTACTTGTGATAAGTTAAAAGAGAATACCCACACTCTCTACATAATTAGTTACGAAGCTTTGATCATCATGTTAGAATTGATTTCTATATGCCTTTGATTCTACTTAATTTGAATTATTAAGAGAGAATTGCCTTGTTTGGATAGGACATATGCTCTATGGCAAGCTTCAGGTTTGTCTAACCTTGACCTAGATATGTGACTTGAATGAAAAAAATTTACAAACTTTAATTTTTAAGTTTGAAGTGTTGCATATAAATCTATTGATCTAGTGAGTTTAATTACCTTCTATTTTTAACAATGTATATAGTATAAGGGATTTAAATTTAAGTTCTGCTTATACTTTTTGTCTCTTTATACTAAAAAAATAAAAAAACAAAGCACGTCACGAGAAAATGTGCATCCAATAATACAATTTGAAATGCCAAAAACGTCACAAAATTGAATTTAATGAGTTTTAATTTTACATTCTTAATAGTAAATTGTCTTATGTTATTTCTTATTATGGGTTAATATTTTATGAGAAGGGTCTTTTGCCCCTAGACAAGAAGAAAAAGTGTTAAGATACATTTTTTTTTTTCAAAAACAAGATAGCCTCACACTACCTTCAAATAGTAATTAAAAAAAAAACCTTGTTTTACAAATCCTACCGAAATCTAATGGATCATTCTAATGTGGCTGTGCGATTAGCTTATTGAAAAGGCAGTGATTTTGTAGGAGTTTGTTCAGTTGTTATTGTGTAATTAAGATGGCTACTCTTCCAAGTTGTAAGCTGTGTATTTGCCTTTTAGCTGTTGTCTTTTTATTCACCTTCTAGCGTTATCTTGGATTATTCTGTACTATTAATTGGAAAAGAAAGCACCTGTAACAAATGACCTATTTTTGAAACTACTACAAGATGGAATCCAATACATTAAATTAAAAGGAGAGTCAAAGCAGGCGGCGAGAATTAGAGAAGCAAAAGGTAGTCAAAGAAGGTGGAGAGAGAAACTCTAGGGAGGGAGATGGAAGATAAAAGGATTACACAATGTTTGTGAATAATATTCCTTCCAGATTGGATCAATTTGGATTGAAAGAGATTTTTCAAAAAGTGGGTAAAGTGAGTGATACCTATATTCCAACCAAGAGAGGAAGCAAAAGTAGAAGAAGATATGGTTTTGTACATCATCGGAGACATGATGAAGCAGAGAAGAGTATTGCTAAATTCAACAACTCTTAATATCAGAGAGTGTAGAATTCAAGTTTCCATGGCAAGGTTTCAAAAACGAAGCTCTCAACACGAAATGCTTGATCCAGCATGTCCAAGACCAGAAAATAAGCACATCTTGGAAAAGAAAGAAGGCTAGTGAGTATAACAACGAGAGGGTGTCAAGGTGATGACTCCATTGTTCAAGACCACAAATCAAAACAATATATATATATATATATATATATATATATATATATATATATATATTTCATTTTTTTGTCACAAAAATATGAAAAAATTTTAAATAGCCCAATTAATTGATACAATCTAACACCAATACAAAGTCCAGAACAAATTTACAGAAATACTAAACATAGTGTCCTTCCCCCACATTTTCCCTTGTAGGCTCATATAGTCATATTGACAAACTATAACTCTAACCTCCTACCTCACCCCTTCTCTGGTTTTTTTTTTTTTTGTTTAAACTAAACCACTGAAAACAAAAACAAAAACCAAAAAAAACCCTAGATGTCTACAAAAATAGAGACATGACACTAGAGAAAGAGATAAGGATATAATTAAAATTTTCAAATCTAAGATATTGAGGAAGAGTAAGATTACCAAATGAGAAGTCTAAATCTAACCCATATCATTGCTGATGGCGGAGATACGTCGATATGGAGGTAGAGATGCTTCAATGGCTTCCTTCCTCATTCAATGGCGGATTCAAATCCCTTTGGTGGTTCTGCCATGGTGGTGAAATTGTGGGTTGGAGGCATAAAGATAACTTTTGCATGTGTGTTGAATTGTGGGTGAAGGCACAAAGAAAATTTGGACAAATCTAGAGTTAAAAGAAGAGAGAATTTTGATGGGCCCAAGATTTTGACAGGTTCCATCAAAATCGCCAGTAAATTGAGTTAGTTTTTTTGACGGGCCTGTCAAAAACTCAACAGTAATTTTTGATGGACCAATTTTTCATCAAAATCTTCTATCAAAAATTATATCGAGATTCGCACAGTCTAACACACTGTCAAAATCCTTGATTTTCCGTCAAAATTTTTGACGGATGAACTTTCTGTCAAAAATTACCTTGAGTCCACACGACCTGACACACTGTCAACATCCTTAATTTTCCATCAAAATTTTAGACGGCTTAACTTTTCGTCAAAATAGTCTATCAAAAATTACCTCGAGATCCACACTACCTAACACACCATCAAAATTCTTAATTTTCCGTCAAAATTTCTGACAAGATTTTTGATAGCTTAACTTTCCATCAAAAATAGTCTGCCAAAAATTAAATCGAGATTCGCACGACTAACAACTGTCAAAATCCTTGACTTTTCGTCAAAATTTCCGTCAAAATTTTTGAGGATTAATTTTTTGCCAAAGTAGCTGTCAAAATTCAAATGCAATTTTGTAGTCGAAGACATTGACAATGTTGGGAAGGATGAAGATGCAAGAAAGAAAACAACTTTGAATGTAGAGGTGGAGGATAGTGTAGTCTAACAGTCACCAATTTTTCAAATTAATTCAAGTGTGTCGTACATAGATGAAAGGCCAGAGAACATCCTAGTTGGAAGTAACGATTCAATTACTAAAACCAAGACTGTTACTTTCATTCATAACGACTACTCAGGGGAGATATAAAACCATACAACATAAGCAAGCTTTGGAAAATGTGCATGAGAATATTGATCACCATTCTTTGGAAGCCAAGCATAGCCATCAAACCCCAGGCTTTGAGAAGCTCACTAATGATCACTCTAATAATGGGCTAGATTGTATGAAGACTTTGGGAGTTGGTGGAAGATCCTTGCAATTTCAACCTTGAGATGATATTCAAGACAATGATGAATGGTCAAAGCCTTTAGGCTTTGAGTCTTCCATCCATTTTTGTATCCCCATTCAAGAAACACGTCCATAGAATAAGGCATCGAAAATGAGGATCAAGGGCAAAGTCACACCAGCCAAAACCCAAGTACCTAAAAGATGCAAGTAAATGTCTTAAACTAATAGTCAGAGTTCAGTAGCCATTCATTAAATTGCAACGGAAGCATTGCAAATTGGGGAACTTTTGTGGCTTAAAGTTACTACAAACAAGAAGGCGGCTACAACAAGGATTGCAAAGATCCTGAAGAAAGCTAGGAAAACAAGCTTGTAGAGATAAAAGTATATGCAGGCTAGTAAGCAACATTCTTAGCAGTAAGAGAGTCTTTTCTCCGCCTTTTATCTCAAATAGATGAAATTTGAAGTGTGGACTACTAGAGGGTTATTTCTGGTGTAAGGATGGGAAAGTTCGGAAAGTAAAGAAGAATATCTTAAATTCTAGGCGTTGATTCATGAGGAAATGAGGTAGCATTGTTGGCTTGGTATGATGACAAGATCATCGATTTAAGCTTTCTTTGGAACATTTCGCCAAATATGTGATGGACATACAAAATTCTTATGACGTCAGCTACTATAGCATCATCCTAAGGTGAAATGTATGATGTGAGGGGAGATTTGGGTCAATATCTCTAGGTAAGAGCATAACATAGACTTTTAGAGCAATACTTGGACCTTATTGTACTTGAATATGGAGAACGCCCAGGGGGGTTATGTATGCTTAGAAACAAGTTTTTTTGAGTAGTAAAATTTAAATCTCAAGATCTAATCTTTGCCATCATTTCGAATGTAGCATTGTTGTAGGATTATGGTCTAATCCAAAATTGATCAAATCCAAACTATTTTAATTAGTGTTTTGCTGATTTTGTGAGAAAAAGAAAACAAAGAAAGAAAAGACAAGAAAAGAATAAAAAAGGGAGAAAGAAAAAAAAAGGAAAATATGATTTCTAATTATTAGAGTGGTTTCCAAGTTCACATTGAACACGTGAACTTGGTATTGACAAGTTTTGTTTTGGTAGATAATTATCTGAAGCGCAAGACTTTAGAAGATTTCAAACCTGGAGAATTCAAGAATTTGGAAGGAGGGAACAAGATTGGTTAAGAAGAATATGGAAAGTAGATATATAATGCATAGAGGTGTTGACAAGATTTAAAAAGTCTTAACAATATAAATAAGGCATTTCGGTGATAGTTAAAAATCATCCTAGAAAATGAATGAGGGGTCCTTTTGACCCAATGCAGGGTCTTGAGTGTGAGTGAGATCCTCTTGGCCCAATGCAGAGTTTTGAATGATTGTGTGAGACTAGGTATTTGTACGATGTATCCTAGGCATCCCAAGCCTTGAGAAGGGAAAGAGCGTGTTGTGAGGGGAGATAGATTTTTGAGTGTGATGGGTGACTCAAACACTAGGTAGATGAGACTGAGAGTGCATAGTATTATGAGTGTGCTCGAATGTAATATATATTTTCTTATTATAGTGAATGATACACCAATTGTTGCTGGACCGTAGTTTTTCCCCTCAATATAGAGGGGTTCTCCACACAAAAATTATGATATCCCTTTTCTTGTGATGTGTTTGTGTTTGGTTGATTTTTTTTAAATTACGCTTCTACTTCTATCAAGTGGGTTAAAGTGGAGTTTATCCCAATTTCCCAACAACTTCGATCAAAAGCATGCAGAGAGTAGATCTCCTATGCCCTTGAAGTGCATGCCCAAAACTTCAACTCTAATCCTCTTTAGTTTCAACAACAAAATTAGGGATAATCGCAAAACTAGGCATGTCCTTCTGAAAATGTAAATGTGCCTTATCGATGCCTCTAGTTTTCATCCCATTTAGAAAGGAATACTTTTGGACAGTGTGGAATCTTAGGGCTGATGTGAAGGGTGAAATAGGGTGGTCAACATAGCTGCATATCTCTACGTTGAGCAAATAAGCATACCTTAATGTTGATATCGATTTTGATTTCTTTGGGTGGCAATGGCAGGCAGCATGGTTTGGGCTATCTATATGAGTCACCTTGCATGACACGATTGGCTTCTGCTTTTGTATATTGGGGATTATTGGTCAAAGAAGAAGTGACGAAGTAGGATGGTATAGTACAGATGGGAGAATTTGTTAGCATTAGGTGGATTCTGTCTATCTAGTATTTTCCTTTCTTGTGATAGTTTATCTTGTGTTTTTTTTTTTTACTTTTAAAATACTATTATTGTAAGGTTGTAGTTGTTTTCTCAGACCTTTGTACTTATTAATCATCAAGGGGGGGGGGGGGAAACAACCAACCATTTTAAGCATTCATTTCTATTTCAAGTGCACCCTTTTCTATGTGTTAGTAGTACCATCACCTTGTAGGAGTCAATACTAGCGCACATCATATTTGTTAGGGTATAGTACTTATCTCTACTTTGTATTCTTATTGTTTTCACATTGTTACTAGTATATGTTTGTAGTATTTCAATGTTCTCTTCCCTTCTACTTACCATTTGTTTTCAACTTTTAAAGGTTTTCTCAAAAATAAAATAAAATTATGTGGTCTCATGAAATCAGCTTCTTTATGGGTAGAGTTATCTGTAGAGATAAGGCTACTCACATACAGATCTCCCCATCCCTGCAAAAGTGGGATCCACACTAAGAGTTGTTGTTGTTGATCTGAATCAACTCTTTACTATCGTGGTTTATTAAGGATTTTTCTCCTTTTTTTAAATAATTGGTTCTAGAATTTTTGTATCCCTGGCAAAAAAAGTAGAAGAAATTAGTACTAATTGTTTAGAAAATCTATCAAATGAAAAGAACAATTTATGAAAATCATTTTCAGTTTAATACTAAAAAATTCATTACCTTGCAAAAATTAAAGATGCTAATTTTTCTTTTATACAACAATCATAGTGATTCAGTTTAGACCATCTCCTCCCTTTCTCCAGTTCCCTAATGATAAAGGGAGGTTTCTGGATGGGGGCATAGTAGAGGACCAGAGCTAAGAAGATGATCAAGTGGGGGCAACATTAGCCGGTTGAGCAATTTTGAAGATGGATGGCTGTAGCCGGTAGTGTGCTTAGAGATGAAGGGAAATGGCTAGGCCATTTCTTGGAAAATCTAGAAATTTGCTCATCTTTTAAGGCTAAGGTGAAGGCTCAGCCATGCTCCTTTGAAGTTGGACTTATATATAAACACACACACACACACACACACACACAAAAGGTGAAGGCTCAACCATGCTCCTTTGGAGTTGGACTTACACACACACAGACACACACACACACACACACACACACACACACACACTAAAACAAAATATCCCAAGCCTACTATTTAAGACATGACAAGTTCTCACAGCTTCGACATCATTTCCTAATTTAAATCCAAGCCTAAAAAATAATAAAAGATTTCTTATTTTCAATATTATTAATTTTCCCTTTCCAATTTTTAAAAAAGTTACACATATTAAAAGATTTTGACTACAATATTACTATGGTTGCCTTTTAAAAAGCACAAATAATAAAATATTGTAATAAGATATTGATAAACCTCTAACTTCACCATTTGGACCCTTTAATTCAACAAGCCTTTTCCATACATATTCCTATTCAACAAGCCTTTTCCATACATATTCCTTAGGAATAGTGGAAGATTTGGCAAAATTTGCTCCTCTTTGCTCACAATTATCTTATTTGGACTGATTCTCCTGTTTGTAGGTGTGTTGGTCTTGATTTGGAGAGTTTCGGTACTTATCGGCTCAAAAAGGAGCGAGTAGCGATGTTACCGGAAGGAACAAGGTTCGAAGATCAAATGGGAGGGACAAAGGCTTGAAGAATCAAAGGGAAGGCACTTGCATGACTAGCTGTGCATGTAAGCATGGTTGTGCAAGTTAGAAATTAAAGCCAAAAAGTGCACTGCTGAATGTGCAGAATGTGCATGGCCATGCGCTAAAGGCGGAAGCTTTCTACGAAAACACACGGTCGGCTGTGCATTTTTGCACGACCATGCGTCCCCTAGTATTTCATGACTTAACTGTTTTTCAGGGGGGTTCTAATCTATCTTAGTTTTTACTTTGAGAGCATTTCTTAGGGGTAATTTTAGGGCTCATCTTCTAAGTACTTTAGACATTGATCTAGCTTTGAATTTTGGTTTTGATTGGAAGATTGTTGTTGAATTTATCGTGACAATCAATTCAAGTCCGTAATTCTTACTCTCATCTTGCAATTTCAATCCAAGTTTCTATCTTCAATTATGTTCCTCAAATTAGGGTCTGCGATTGTGACTGCGAATATGTGTAGAGGCTAAATCCCCTATCTTAGTTTGGGATGAGCTCCTATTATGCAAAATCGAATCATGTTTTAAGTTTTTGTGAATTATGCCAATGTATGTGAATTGAAATCTCATTTAATTTTCCAAGTGTTGGTTGAATTGCTCGAGAGAGATTTATTAATTGTTCTTAATAAGGATTTAGGAGATCAACGAAAGTTGAATCCTTTATCTACTACAATTTTTGTGAGCGATTGAATTTCTTGATGTGAAAACAATTGGGGTTGCAATTGGGAATTCTTGATTACTCAATCTTGTCACTTTGATGATTCCAGTTTCATGAAAATAACAATTAGGATTGATTAGTCAGTCTAAAACCTTTGAGAGGAGGCGTAGACGAGTTTTAACTTGTAATCGTTGCGCTTCAATTATTTGCATGGGCAGGTTTGCAAGACTTAGTTTATGAATCGCATAGTATAATAGTGTGATGAATCCCAAACTAGGATCGTTATTATTATTGAATTAGTCAAATTTATGTTACTCAGCAGAATAGAATTGTTTCAGTGAATATAAATCTGAGTGACTGTTTTGCCTAAATTGAGTGTTGAAAATTATTTTGGTGATTAAAATCAAGCTAGTTTGGTGATTGAAATCATGTTCCCTGTGGATACGACCCGTATTTACCGAGTAGCGAACTACAGCTTCGCTGTGCACTTGCAGTAAATTTACACAATAGATATTTATCCGTTTATCTCACACTATTGTTACGTTAACAGTAATAACACCAAATAATAACATATAGTGATTGACTTTTTAATTTATTACCTTTTGTTTGAACATGAATACAATATAAATATGAAATATTAAATATTAAAAATTTAAGCAAAAAGCTATATGAGTTATTTGTTTTACACTTTTTATTTTAGTCATTTATAACAGTTAAGACTTCTAATGAGGTTAAAATAATTTAACGCAGAAGTTCCAAGAGAGAATTGAGAAGCAACAAAAATCTTAGGGATCAAATAGGACTTAACCGCGTGGATAACATTCAAAAAGGAGATGGAAAATATTAGAAAAATCATTGTTAACTTCCATGGTGAGATGGTGCTTGAATCAATTGGAGCAACATTAATTGCATCGTTAAATTTTATCATATCAATTTAGTGCCGCATTCTAAGAGTATATATTCAACTAAGTTAATTTTACGTTATATTGTAGTATTAAACTACAAAATCTAACAATATAGAAAGAACTATATATTAAATTCATTAATATACAACACGTGTATATATTCAACTAAATTAATAATAATCTATGCTAACTTTATTTATCTCATTTAATTTGAATTATGAGAAGGAAATAGGAAAAAGGAAATATTGTTATTGTGCTTGTGGCGCAAATGTCTTACACCGAAGCTCCGCTTTCCGGGCAACGCGGTAGACAAACTGGATAATGGATATGATTCAAGACCCACGAAATCATGTACGGCTTTGTCCTTTTATTAATTCACAATTTTATTTTTTTGGCTTTTTTTTAGAAAAATAAAGCTATCATTAAGAATATAACTTTTTCATGGCTTAAGATTTATAATTTATTCATGGCTTCAGTTTTAACTATTGGATTGAGATCTTGTGGATTTAAAAAGTACAACTTTTTATGGAGAGTCCATTTTCTTTTTTTTTATTTGTTAAGAAATGACTTTTCTTTTATTTAATGTAAAAAATTATAACCCATAAAAAGCTAATTCGCCTATAGAAAATTTTAAAGGCATTCGTTTTACATAAATGATAGTTTGCAAATATTCTAGTTGTCGTAAATTGACAATCATGACAACTACTGTAATTCTTACAATTTTGACCGTATATATGGTGTACATTGAACTGTATTAGTAATTTTTGTAATATTTCATATCTACTATAGTTTTACCATATGTTTACAATACAAACATTTCTGTTGGATTCTAGATTAAAAATTATTTAGAGTTCATTACTGCAAAAAGAAAAACATAATGCTTTAAATATGTTGTTTTAGTTCATAATTACCCAACTTCTTAAAAATTATTCCAAAAGAACTATTTTAATATTCAACGATTAAAAAGTAAAAGTAAAAGATATATCATTCAATTGATCTGAATATCACATAACTCGCATTAATTTGATCTCATAATTCATACTCACTCTGTTCCATTTTTATCTTTTTATAATTACTTCCATTGGTAATGAAAGAAGGTTATGACCATAATTTTTGATATATAGATTGAAATTTGAAATTTATAATGAGATCAATTTCAAAATAGATGTCTTTAAGCTTTCCCTTGTCTTGTTTTCATTGTAAACATCTATTACATTTGTTTGTAAAACTAGTCAAAAATTGAATGAGTTTGACTTCAAAATGCCTATTAGAGAGGGGGGGGGGGAGTAGAATGGAATATTATTTATTTATTCATTTATTTATTTACACTATACACATTATTATTACGGGGTATTCGATAATAACGTTTGGAGTACTATTTAGTATTTTAATTAAGTTAAAATATTAATCAACTAAATATTGGTATTTGGTAAGCTAGCGTTTAAATTAGCAAATTTTAAATACGATTTAACTTTTCAAGGAGTGTTTTACAAAAGTTAATAAACATAACTTGTGACCTTCAAAAGTAGTGATTCATATTTCTTGGTAAAAAATATCTTTCATTAATTTTATTTTTAACAATTTATCTATTTTTATGTCAATTTATATTAAACGGTTACCCCCAATAGTTAAATTTATTTTCTTCAATCATTCATATTAGCAACAAAATGGCTAAATTAGAATAATAATATACTCTATAAACAAGCATCTATGTTTAAATAATTATTTATTATTTAAACAACTAATTTTGTTGAGTCGATCTAATGTGATATTTGGTTGAATATAATGTAATATAATCAACCTTATAATACAATCCTAATTACACATATATTGTAATTACAAGTATAAAATAGTTATTATTTATAATATTTTCTTACAGTCAAATAAAATCATAAAAATATAATTATTAACTTATTTATATTACGAAGTTATTTCCATTTAATCAAACACTACACTCGTTTTAATTCAACCATCTGGAATGTGCTTCGGCATGTGCTTTGTACGCACCCATCTGGAAGCGGCAGCCGGTGTACTGTGTGGTCAATCGCATGACTTCAAAATGGAAAAGTCGTTTAGTTGTCTAAACTTTGGTGAGGCAGTATTTGCTGACCAAAGACCCTTGCAATTCCATTTTTGCTTCAATTCTATTCAACCGTCTCAGGGTTTCCTGTTAGTCTTTATGCCCATTTGCTTCCTCTGCAAACAATTCTCTATTCTCTCTCTTTCTTTCTCTCTCGTTCTGAGCAAAACTTGAGGTGGGTTGAATCTTCAAATTTTGCTGAATTCAAGTTGGGTTGGGTCTTCTTGTTGGGAGGTTCTCAGGAATGGCGGGTCGCTATGATCCCAACCCTTTTGATGATGGAGAAGAAGTCAATCCCTTCTCTGTAAGTCACCCTTTGCCCTTCTGTCTCTCTCGTCTCTCTTAAAGTTGCCAATGTTTTCAATTTGCTATATGGGTATGTGAAGTTAGATGCTGTTTGGCCCCTATTGGGATTTTTGTTTGTATATTGATTGATGATTTTTAAGTTGTTTTGAATTTGGGGTTTTATTTTGTTCGGTGGGGTGTCCTGCAGGATCTGGCTACTGGGGTTAGCTTTTACTGTTCTTGATTGATTCAAACCAGTGGAGTGAGTGATGATTGCTGTTTGCTATTTGCTATTTGTTTGAGTTGACGCCGTTCAACATTTTTTTTAAAAAAAATTTGGTTTAAGATTAGTAACAGTATATGAACTCTTTCTTGAGTGAATTCTCCCTGGTTTTGATCATAATTGGTGATGTATTCTATGTGTTGTTTTGTTTATTTATTTGTCAACTCTGCTGCTTGGATTCTTCATTTCTGTTTAATAACCAACTCAGTCAAAAGCTTAAGCTTGTGGTTGGAGCATGGAATAGGTATTATACTCTAACACACTCCCTCATGCGAATTCCCATTGAGCTTGAAGTGTGGATGCTACAAAGGCTATGAGATTCGAATATGAGATCTTTTGCTCGGAAAGCCTATATACTATTTTCAAAAATCAACTCAACCAAACTCTATGTAGTATTTTCAAAAATCAATTCAACCAAAAGTTTAAGCTTATGATTGAAGGTTCAGCAATAGGTTTTTCACTCTAACAATTTCAACCTGAAGTGTCCTTCTACGGCATATGGATACTAAGATTACGAATGCAAACAGTCCCTTGGATCCATACCCCACACTTGATGCCTTTACCCTTTAGTATGAGGGCTAAATGAAAATCTGCTGGCAACTTAGGAGAACTGACACATAGGATTCGATGTGGTTTTATCACTGGACCAATGCTCATGAACAAAATCAGAGGATATTCTACTACTTGAGTTTGAGCAGTGGAAAATCCAAGGTTTGAAAGAGGGGGGGGGTCGAAATAGTAGTGTTTAGTAAAATTGTCAATCTTATGTACAAAATTTCAATTTCAAGTTCGATCTTGATATAATTAGTATCTAATTAAAGTTTCAAGTTCAAGGTTCAAATTCATATACTAAATTTCAATTGAAATCCAATAATAATTAGTTTCCAATGAAAGTGTCAATTTTAATCTCATATACATAGTTGAAATACCTTTTTTTTAGTGCACAATTGAAATACATAGGGCCTTTTCGTTGAAAAATCCGAATTTACCCACCTCAACCTACTTCAACCCACTTCACCCACTTCAATAACAAAATACCTACTTCAATCCACTTCAACCAATTTGAACCCACTTCAATCAATTTGAACCCACTTCTCACTATTTTAACCAACTTTTGCCCATTATAATAAAAAAAAAAAAATTCAACCCACTTCAACAAAAAAATACCTCTTCAGCCTACTTCAATCCACTTCTACCACGCTCAATCAAATTCACTCATTCATCAATGCATATTTCACAACAAAAAGAGCAGACCCTAAGTACAAACAAAACAAACTAATTAGAATCACTAATTGTAATAAAAGTAATTGGGAAATAGAAATTTAACTTGTAAACCTTGAATTGAAAAAACCCAAATTAAAATTGCCAAAGACCAAGCTTTAAATTGGCAGATTTGGCACGTTTGCTAGTGGCTGACTGTGATGTGGAGAGAAATGGGAGAATGCCTGAAATCGCGAATGCAAATCTGTGTAGTGGGCTAGTGGCGCCTAAGTCGAGGTAAAATTAAAAAAATCCTAAGATTTCTCTTCGCTTTGACGCTTAAGGCTCTATTTGGACTTAGGAAAATTTGGTGGAAAGAAAAAAATTTGAAAAAGTAACTTTTTTTCTTATGTTTGATTTAGAGAAAATCACAAAGAAAAAATATGGAGGAAAATTAAGTGGAAATTTGTTAGAAATAAGTAATAAAATTTTCCTCATCAAATTATGAGGAAAGTTTAGGAAAAGTTTCCAAAAGAATTCCCAACCTTCTCCGACCTTGCATGACTTAGATGATATCAACATGATTTAAGTAATTCATCAACATTTAAATTTCTCGTCTAAATTCTTGCATTTTTTCCTTAATTCAAACAAGAAAAAAAACCTCACTTTCTCCTTACTTTATTTTCCTTCAACTTTTCTTTCCCCCAAATTTTCTAAACGGAGCCTAAGTGACCTCGAACATGCGACCTCCTAACCTCCACATTCTTATCCGTTGTGCCGGCCAACCCATTAAGATACCATGCTGCTTATATATATTTAAGACATCTTTTTTATGCTGTCAATTTTTCTAGTTCGCCATTTTTTTTAAAAAATTTTTGGGGAAAGGGCCTCAGATGTCCCAACTGGCTACGCCGGCCTTGAGTTTGGGTATTAAAATTTATTAGAAGCTGAGAATTTCACTGCATTATGTGATCTACCCTACGAGCGACCCCACACTGGCTATGCCCTTGAATTTGATTATTCAAATTTGTGAGCAGCTGAGAATTCCACCACATTATGTGATCCACCCTACAAGCTGAAGGATTCAATCTACACAAGATTTCTGGAAGATTATCCCCCCCCCCCCCATTGTGTATTAAGAAGCCTGCCAAAAGTGTCACTTAATATTATAGAGGGCCTATTCAAATATGTATGCAAGCAGCTCTCTACCTGGAATTGCTGTTTTGGCTGTTCTTGCATTATAACTATTTAAAATCTAAGATGCCATGAATTAATATGCGCCTCCCTTTGATCCTACTTAATTATTTGGATTTCTTGTGGTCTCGCCTTCTTCAGGCTTTGACTTTCTTCATTGTGCTAGCTTACCTTTTCGAACAATGTTCTTGCAATCGGTCATATAGGATGCATGGAGATGTCCCCTCACTAAAACTGTCGAAAGCTTGCTATTAGATTTGTAACTTGGATGTTCCCTGCTTTGGTTGTGCAATTTACATTTTACTAGAGGCTATTTGCTGCTGCCTTGTTGAGCAGCAGGATCTGGTGGTTTACTGTCTTTGAAAAGTGGGTACTAGCAGATTCTACAACCCAGAGAGATTCAGAAATGTATTTATTGCCTTACCATAAAATAGGAATATATCTTTTTTTCCCTGAGCATGGATGAATGTTTGATAACTAATTAACCGGTGTAATGCTGTTTATAGTTTGGAAGCTAGATTATAGATTCTGTTGCTTAGAATCTCTAAAGAACATTGTTTGTAAACGCCCCTTCTACCTTGTTACAAGAGAAAGATTATTCTCTGAAACGTGAAGTTCTCATGGGCAATAGGTTTGTCTAGTGCTTTCTCTATACCTGAACACTTTTTGTGCTATCGAAAACTATATGGTTGGCTCTTAAAATATGGAAGTTGCTAAGGTTTTCTTCATTTCTAGGCACAAGGAGGGAATGCCAAGTCTTCAGGGCAATCGATATATACTGGAGGAGCCTTTTATATGCCTGTAAGTAATCAGCATCATTTCTTTGAGATTAGTTGCCCCCCCCCCCCCCCCCCCCCCCCCCCCCCCCCCAAATTTTTTTTAATTTGATAGGCTTTAATCCATGTGCAAGTTGTAACTAGTCAAAGAGTGCACCGCATATAGGGCCATTGTTTCACTACCTTTTCCCAATATTAAGCATTAGTGGTGTCTTGGATTTGAAACTTTTTTTGATGGCACTGGTAGACCATACAAGTACCACCTGAACTAATTTAAGAAATTTAAACTAGGAGGATTAAGTAGTAGTGCCGACTAGAATTTGAAACTTATTTATGACACAGGGAGGCAATACAGTTACCAAATTTGCTAAGTTGAGAAATTTGACATGGGAGGACTGAGACGTCCTGACTTCTTCTGATATGGTCTGAAGTATGCATTCACTTATCTCTGTTCCATGGACTTTCCTATCCAGTGTAAGTACACCTTGTGTTGGATACCAAACAGAGTAGCATGGGTATTCAAGAGTTCACTCTAGGCCAAAATAGGAACACTTCCTGGAAAATGAAGAAGCCTAGCACTTGAACGGTTACTTATGTAGAATTCAAGTCTGTTAAGTAGATAGTGAGCGTTTACTACTTCCATTGTCTCTTCCTTAGAGTGGTTTTGAGGTTTTATTTTCTTATTTTTATTGTTGACACTCTTCATTGGTATTATAATTATTCTGGGGTGTCCAGAATCCTGGAAGCATTGCTCCTGCGTCAAATTCAAGATTGTCACCTCTTCCGCCTGAGCCAGCTGACTTTTACAACCCAACTGCTACTGTTGATATTCCACTTGATTCAGCGAAGGTACCTGAAAGGTTCTTTTATGTTGAATGTTGTCTGATGTCCATCATTTTCACAGGTTGCCCTTTGATGTCTACTCACGATCCATGTCGTTGTTTCAGGATTTGAAGAAGAAAGAGAAAGAACTCCAAGCAAAAGAGGCTGAACTGAGGAAAAGAGAAGAGGTAACTTTATTTTGGCTAAGTACTCATATATGACCTAGTAAACATCTACTCATTTCTGTTTTTAACTTGAGTTGACTTCACATGAATTTGTATTTTTCAAGTCTGCTGTAAGAATTAAAGATAGAGGGGTACATGGTCCAACCTGTTAAAAAAATTACTTACCATAATGTGTGACCTCCCGTCTGAGTGTACATACAGGGACGAAGTGGCCTAATATAGGCATGTTGGTTTCAGTATCCTGAATGAGTCCAGATAACAAAATGCTATTACCATTTGACCAATCCTCTTGATACAATGCAGGCAATCAAGCGAAGAGAAGAAGCAGCAGCACGAGGTATAATTGTTCTTTCGTTCAGTCTTGAATATGCCATTGTTTTGAACTCCCTATGGGTATTATAGTTTATGTGGCTTGATATTGATTCCTACTTTCACTCCACAGCTGGGGTTGTTATTGAGGAGAAGAATTGGCCTCCCTTTTTCCCAATTATCCATCACGACATTGCGAACGAGATACCGATTCACCTCCAGAGGTTACAGTACACAGCCTTTGCAACATTGCTGGGTATGTCATTATTTTCCTTTTAAATCATTGCATCTTTCAATTATAGATGGTTCCATACTTCCATACTAGGCACGTGATCCTTACAAGTTACTACTCACAAGCCCTGACAGTAAATAAGGGAATCATATGTCCAGGTGTCATTGTCAGATGAACAACCAACAAAACTAAATCATGATAGCTGTTGCTTTATGAATTATTTTATGTATCTGTTTTCTCTAAATCTGCATTTACTGTCAGTGTTTTCAAATTGGTTCATGCTCACTCAATTTTCTAACAGATTTCGATTTGGATATATTCAGGTTTGACATTGTGTCTCATTTGGAATTTTATAGCAGTTACTACAGCATGGATAAAGGATGGCAGTGAGTTTATACGCCAACACCCCCCTCCCTTTCTGTGTTTTCTGCTTGCTTGGCATTCTGTTACTGTATGCTTCACATTTGGAATGTGATGTGGGGATATTCAGATTGATTTAATGTATTTGTTGCAGGTCCAACTATTTGGCTCCTTGCTATTATCTACTTAATATCAGGTGTCCCCCTTGCATATTTGTTGTGGTACCGTCCCCTTTATCGGGCTTTCAGGTACTGATGTATCCACAATGAAGAAGTTACTTATATTTCCATTTTACCCTGATTTGACTGTAACATTGTGCATTTATCCTTTGTTGTAGGACTGAAAGTGCTTTGAACTTTGGATGGTTTTTCTTGTTTTATATGGTAGGTTCTTTCTCTACTTCAATGATTAGCTTGCTGCATTTTAACTTCTAGAAATGTTCGACATTCATGCGCATTTCTTCTCTTTTGTCTTTGTGCAGCTTCATATTGCCTTCTGTGTCTTTGCTGCTGTTGCCCCTCCTATTGTCTTTAAAGGGAAATCCCTCGCGTAAGTTTTTCAATATGTACTGTTCTCATCTTCATGCGCTATATTAATCGATTTTATCCTCTGCCAAACGCTAAAATCCCTGACTGTGGCTAGAATTTGTGGATATTTAATTTTCACAGTTCAAGCAAAGAGTACATGGACCATCTTTAAAGTTTTGTTCTGATTGAACACCGCTTCCCTCCAAAAGGAAGTGAAGATTTCCAAACCGATTTAGTAATTATGTTGATCCTGAGGGATCTTGCTTATCGTATTGGAAAATTAGCCTTTAATGACCTGTAACTTCTGCACGTATGCATAGTAATTCAGACTTTTGAGATGCAGTGAGCTTCATTCCCAAGTCCTGATTACAGTTTATTCTTTTTTTTTTCTTCTTCTTAAAATAATATTTACACTAAAGTAAGTGGAGATATTCGGTCAGAGTGTCAGACTAACTGGTATCTTTATTTATTTCGTTACTTTTAAACTCTCCTACTTCCCAAAACCTCCACTCACAATTGACAAAGTTACCTCAATTTGAGCATTGCTTGACTAGACTGATCGGAATGAAGTTTCCTTTTCTTTTATAACATGTTTTAAATTTGCTTAAAACATTGCTATCTGCATAGATGGGATCCATACTAGGTGGTGGTGGTGTTGTGGATTGGAAAATACTTGATATGGAAAAACAAAATGAAATATAATATAATAGGGTTATTGGACCCATATAATCCTAAGTTTAGGGGTTTTGAACGCCATTAATCCCAGCTGGGGGAATTGGATGTGAAGACTTCCAACTTTGAACCTATTTATTTCCTTCGCACTGCCACCGATTCCAACTCTGTTGCTGCTGGATGATGTGGCGTGACCGGAAGCGTACGTGGCAATGTTGGACTAAACAATATATATAATAATTTTTTCGCAATTACACATCAGCATAATTAATTCTTGTATTTTCTCTAGAAATAATGTTGACATTTTTACTAATTTTTGATTTTCTACAAATAATTAGACAAGTTGAATATTCATTATTATTGTTTTGTTGACATCAAAGATGTATCTTTTCTTCCAAACCAAATTTCCGCAAAGCTACTATAGCCTCCATCTCCATGGCCCATGATCTGTGCCCAAGACCCGACCCAAGCGCCACCATGGAAGGCCGTCGGAGTCTGGCGAAGCCATGGCCGAACTTGGCTGATGCTGCAGAGTATCACCTTCATTGTTTTCGAGAGTCAAACTCTAATCCCGTGCCTATTTTATCTCCACCTTTTTGACTGAAAGCCCACCGGAGTCGATGGGCCTGGCAGTGACTCCGTCGTTCATCGGTGACCCATGATATCAGGCGCTGCTGATAGTGGGAGGTGGAGGTTTATTAGAGGTTAGGGTTTGGGTTGTGAGGTTTGGATGGTGAACCTAGTGGAGGAGGTTTGGTTGATTTTTGGATCTTTTTGAAGGAGGGCTAAAAATTTTTGAAAATTATTTTGTGATTTTTAGTACACTTTTAGATCTTTTTTCATCTTTATGAAATCTGTCTAATTATTTGTAATTGTTAATTAAAATTTTGAAGCATACACACACCCGGATATATATATGTACATACATATATGTATATGTCTATACTTACTCGCACGTGTGTGTGTATACATATATGTATGTACATCAATACATATATGTACGCACATCGTGAGCGTGAGTGTGAGTGAGTGAGTGAGTGTGTGTGTGTGTGTGTGTACGTATTCTGAGTTGCCATTAAAATACACAAATATTGACTTTTTAGTCAAACTTGTGCCACGTGTGCTTCTGGTCATGCCACGTCGTCCAACAACTGAGCTGGACTCTATGGTGGTACAAGGGAAATAAATCGGGCCAAAGTTGTGAGTGTTCGTGGACAATTTCTCAATTGAGATTAATGGCATCCAATACCCTCAAATTTGGGATTATTTTGGTCCAATAACCCAATATGATGATAGTCGGGCATGATATTTGCCGAGTTCTTGGTACAGATTATTTTGCACGTTTGGGAAATCCATCTCATCATCTCAAGTGCCAGTTTCGCGTGCTTAAGGATTACTCCATAGTCTCACATAGACATATGAGTCCGCCTTTTGCGAGAAAAATGTGGACATATACAACTAATAATTTTATGGCTAGCGGCACTAAAATGGGTTGTCTTCCTTTAGAGTTCAGCTAACCCTACTTATCGTTTTCTTCTGCAGTGGGATCCTTCCAGCCGTTGACCTCATTGGTCATCATGCCCTTGTGGGGGTAAGTTCGGATGCGCTTCATGTCTTCCTGTGCAATATCAGTTTCTGATAGCTCAAGAATTTGTCCTTTCTATTTTCTTTTGTGGGCTTAATTCTTCAGAGATTATCTTTCTTGGAAGCATTTATTTTTGTTGTGATCAGACTATCCTTTTTGTTCAGATCTTCTACTTCATTGGATTTGGACTCTTCTGCCTTGAGTCACTCCTTAGCATATGGGTTTTTCAGGTCTGTCTTATTCACTTTTTTATGAATTTATTTTTTGGGTTTTTGGAATATGGTAATTCAAACTTTGGGGGTGGTGGAAACAAATAATCCGATGTTAAGAAATAACTTCCAGCTCTTCGAACTTTGAAAGTATTTGTATTCACAAGTACACGATCATTTTAGATTATATTTTTCAGGCAATTCCAAATGATAATTGCTTTAACACAATACAAACATACAAATTTCAACAAAATACAAACATATAAATTTCAAAGTATCTAGATTTACTTCAAAGTGCAAATTGTCTGAAAAATATAATCTAAAATGAGCCCTATATTACTGAAAATAAATACACTCGAAGTTTGGACTGATGGGAGTTATTAAGGTTGGATTGGTTTTCATCACCCCCAAAGTTCAAATTATTATATTTTGAAAATTCTTAATTTTTTCTACATTATTTCATGCTTGCCAGTGGTATTTCAGAAATGACTACTAGCATTATATTAGTTGTTAGCATGTGGGAGCAGTTACCAGTGTTTTGAAGTGTTTGGAAGGTTAGGAATAACAGTCAGCGTTTGGAGCAATTGGGGGCAATTCAGAGCATTTGGAAGTGGTTACCGAGTACAAAACATTCCAAAATGTTATAACTTATAACGAACAGGTTCTTATGGTTAGACTTCTTTTTTGTAAGGGGGGAAAAAAGACATTAAAGGATGGCAAGCTGAAACTGAAAGAGGGCCTAGTTGCTTTGTCTCTCAAATCCCTTCAACCAAGAAGTCTTGTCGCCCGAAGATCTCTCATAGAGGAGAGAAGCTCGTGCCATTTCATCTGGAAGTGATTTGTGACTAAGGGTCTATTCGTTTCAGCATCTAAAATTGGCGTTTGGCAGTGTTGAGGTATACTGTTACTGGCTGGGATCGTTTGGGAGTGTTTGGGAGAGGTTCTGAACGTTTGGGAGCGTTTGGGAGAGGTTTGGAACGTTTGGCAGTGGTTGACAATGCTTAGCAGCAGTGGGAAGTTTTTGGGATAGCTGATAGCATTTGAGAGTGATTAGCAGTGTTTGGTATTTAGAAATCGCTCCCAGATGCTCAAATGGACAGGCTCCAATGGCTAGATTTGATTAAGCTAACCCTTACTTAATTTTGAACTCAAATATGTTGGGACCATGCATACACCCACTGATTTGGGCCAGCTCAATTTAAACCCAAATAAGAAATGGTCCAACTCGAAGCCGCTCTATGTGAATTCTCCTACTGCTGTTCTTGGTATTTCCAGGACAAGCTTATTGGATGAACATAGAACAAACCCTAAAGTCCTACTTTAGCCCCTAGTTCAAGTAAATTGACCACTGTCAAACCCAAACCAAAGCACCACGAATGCTTATGGGCGCTGCTGTCTTGAACAACCCGTTTGCCACATCCTGCTAGTGCTGTGAAATTCTGCTGTCCTGCTAAGAATACTGTGTCTTTCCCACTTACCTTGTGTTTTGGCAGCAAGTATACATGTATTTCCGTGGCAGTGGCAAGGCGGCAGAAATGAGGCGCGAAACTGCAAGAGGTGCCATGAGAGCTGCATTTTGAAGGAGATACCCGGATCTTGTAACTCTTCATCATAGAGACGCATAGCTTGTGTATGGTAGATCAAACCTATCAGCCTTCGGCTCGATGTTTACATCCATTGTTACATATAGCCATCGTTTGTTTTGTTTTCACTTTTCACATGTCGACTTGTGACGGGGCTGTTATATGTATAGGGGATGGTTACATCCGTTTCTGATCGTTATATGTAATTCCATAGCCGAATTTGGTGGTCCTTTTTGTTATTTAACATTTTAAATTTTTAACGCCACAGGTGTGATAATTTCATTTACTCAGCTTCTGTTTAGTTTGCCATCGCATGCAATTGGGATGATAATGAGGGACGAAAATTGATCCCATTTGGTTTTGTCTGTTTTGGATCAACTCAATTAGGGTTCGTCAGTTGGGAATAAGGAATCGATTACATGTTATATCTGGGATTAGTATAAAGGCGATAATCTGTCATGGTCTTAGAAAAACTACGTACGGTTCGCTTCCTTGTGTAGGAATCGCAAGGTCAGGTCTTCCCTTTGTGCCCAATTTAAGGGTACACATGCACTGATGCCCAGTCTTTAACATCCTTTCTTCTAAATTCCTCAATGCATAGAGTTTATATCATACACTTAAGAGCACATACTCTTAAAAGACACATCAACAAAAAAATATTAAAAAATGAAATATATGATAAACACACACACATATATATATATATAGAGAGAGAGAGAGAGAGAGAGAGAGAGAGAGGATGTAAGAGCACGTACTTGCATATGTATCTAATAATTTGCCCTCAATGCAATATTTTTTATATTTATGAATAAAATAAGGTAAAAAGAGCACTATAAATAGGTTTCGGTAGAGATATCCTATCCTCAATGTGATATTTTTTATATTTATCAATAAAAAAAGGTAAAAAGAGCGCTGTAAGTAGGTTTCAGTAGAGATATCCTAAGAGCAGTTCATCACCAATTTTCTATATTTACGAATTCAAATGAGGCCTCAAGGTACTTAGGTCCTATTTGTTTTAGTGGTTAACAGTTGGGAGCAGTTGAGTGCGGTTGTGATTAGTAATTGTGAGTAGTTTTAAGCGGTTTTATGCAGTTGAGAGGTAGTTGGTTTAGCATTTGTAAAATAGTGTGAGCAGGTAAGAGTAGTTAGAAGATGCTGAGAGTAGTTAGGAGCGGCTGCAATTAATGGTTAAAAGCAGTCAAAATTGACTTATAGTAGTTAAAAATAGTTACAATTGGACAAATGCCAAAACATGCAGGCTTTAAATGTCAAACTATTTTAACCTGCCTGTGTTGAACTACTGATAGGTGTACCAAATTTTTAGAACGTGTCTCATCCACTCCGTTGAGTTTTACAGTTTGTTTTGAAAGCCCTGCAGGAGTGAAGAAAGGTGGTGGACCTCCCACCGACCAGCCTATTTCGAGCCAGCCTTTTATGACGAGCTGAGCGCGTGGGCCTCCAAATGGACGAGCGCCAGGCAGCTTTAAAAATTGGGATGCTTGCTTTTCATCAGTTTAGGCTTCTTTTTTAGGGATTTGATGACCTCTCCGCACATGTATTGTGTAGCTAATTATTCCATGAAATTCATGCTAATCACTCTAGACAAGCAATTCATGATCATAGTCGTCAATTGATATTGCACCATATATTGTATCAGCATATATTATGTCACAAACTGAAAAGTCATATATAATAATAATATGTATTCGGGTTGAATTTCTTTCTTCTCTTAGTTAAGATTGCTTTTTGAAGGCTGTATTACTCATTAGATATTTTAATAAGAGATGATAAGCAAGAAAGAGAGGGCTTTGTTTGAGATAGCGTGGACGGTGGAGCCTTCCTTTTCAATTGCATACTTCTCCTTAACAGAGTAAATAGAATTTCAGTAGATTGCCCTTATAATATTTGGCCAACTTTTACTTGACTAAACTTCTGTCTCTACAGATTAGAAAATTAATTTAATGCTGATTATAGTAATACCGTATATTTTTTTGGCCTTGAATCATCCATTTTACTGAAGTTGAGTTACTGCTGGTCCAATAAAAGATAGAGCTTTTCCATTACATATTTTCTCCACTTACGAGACTCGAACTCAATATCTTACTTAAGGAGGGTAAGTGTCAAACTATTTGAACCAACCTGTGTTGATAATAGTAATATAGGATATAGATATGCAAAATTAATACATTCTATTATTTCAATGTATAGCAACGGTATAGTATTAATTAATTTGTCTGAACCTCAAGTTGTTTGACTTCGATATAAACGATATGCTAAGCGCGCCCATTGTTCATTCTATTATTTCAATTCCGTTAGAGTATTTCTTTAATACATGACAGCTAAGCGGGCGATAATTCCAAGTTGCAAAAATATCAGCACAGTGACTTCGAATTATGTTTACATTATCAACAACACTAAGAAGCAAACTCTATTAATTTGAATCTATTCATTTTTTTTTTTCACTAAAGAAGGTGTAAATAATGATATAGGTAGACTTTAAATATAAAATTATTTAGTAATAATTTCTAAACTATTTGTAAGTTAAACTAATCTCGATCATTTAAATCTATTCGTAATTATGCCTATGAATTTATGAGATATTTCTTATGAAAACATACCATTGCCAACTTCTCTAAGTACTAGAGAAAAACTAGTTATTCATGTGCTTCCCTAGTGATATAAGACAAGATGCTTTTTAGAGAGCAAATGACCCCCCTCAAATGTGTTATAAAGTTATATTTTTAGCTTCTTTCTATTATAAACACGTAAGTTAACTAAAATGAGTTAAATCAGCTACTCACAACTGTATGCTGCAATTCCAATTATTAGAAACAAAAATAGGAAAAAAAAAAGAAGAAGATAGGTATTTAAAGATGAATAGAATGTCATAAATGTGACATAAAAGCACGATCCTAGCCTAAAGTCACAAAACAAGACAAAAGAGAAACACATACCTAGAGCATTGACCAAAGCCAAAAGCTCCATTGGTCTTCAAATCTGCCAATCAACCCCATATAACACATAATAAAACTTACTAGTACCACCCCTAGCTACATCTTTCTCACACCAAAATATCACATAATAAAACTTACTAATTTAATTACTTATATGGACTTCAAAAAATATATCAAATTTACGGTTAAAAATAAAAAATATGTGTACAGCCTATACCATTTTTATATAATAAATAAAATTTCAGTATATTTTATTATAAAATAAAAAGAATAAGAATTATTATGAGTTTTTAAAATTTTTTCATATGGACTTTTGTTAGGAGGCATGACTGGGGATTGAGCGAAAAATTGATAATGACATGTATATATTTTTTAACTCACTATTGACTTATGTACTTAAATTTGTAACTGTAGAAATTTATGATTAATAAAAAAACAAAGGAATGACTTTCAAGTTAAAGGCTAATTTTTTCCTAATTCTTTTACATGCTTATTGAGTTATATATGAGTTGTCATTTTTGTGAGAATTAATTTTAGAATTTAGTATTCATATTTATTTTGATGATTCTTCTAGTATTAGAATGAGAATAGATGATAACATCTATTAATTAATTGTTTCAGTCATTATTTGATCGTATAATTAATTTTATCACATATGACTTCCTAATTAGTCACCCAAGGATCGGAGCAAGGCAAATTAGAAATGGTTATGGAGAGTATAGGAGATTCTTTTTCTAATATTTTATATTAAAAATGTATATTTAATTTTACTTTGCTATTCATTTTAAAGATAAGATTAGAATCTAATAAGCATACTTTTTACATATAATATTCTTTTATGAAATTTTCGTACAAAATTTAAGGAGGGGGAGAATAAAAAGCTTCACCAATTTGATGAGTAATTGTTTTCTAAATATTTTTGAGATTTATGAGGGTATTTTTGAGTGAATTCGTAATCACCTACTTGATCTCTTACTCAAGCACATTGCTTTGAGATCAATCTGTACTCTCCAATCTTATAGTGAAGTTTTCGATCAATGCTGTCTGTGGTTTTTTTCGATTTAGATTTTCCACATAAATTTTGGGTCATGGTGTTGATTTATTTTTCTTGCTATTATCTTATTTCGTGATATTCTTGTTGCATCCAATTTTTCATCTAATTCGATCTTAACAAGCGGTATCAAAGCTTAGGACCAAGTATGACAACCGTACTGTCACGAAATTTGATATTTCCAAATTTGATGGCAAGATCAATTTTAACATTTGAAAGGTCTAAATGATGGCCATTCTTACACAGGATGGATTAAAGACAGTTGTTGGTGGTAAAGCCAAGAAGTCGGAGTCCATGACGGATGAGCAATGGGAGGATCTTGACGAGAAGGCGCTCTCTACCATCCAATTATACCTAGCACCTCATGCCCTTCATGAGGTCCTTGACAAGAGTACCACGACAAATCTTTGGCTTGCATTGGAGGTGTTGTACATGATAAAAACTATGGCCAATAAAATTCGTCTCAAAGAATGTTTGTACACATTCTCTATTACCGAAGGTACTCCTATTCAAAATCATCTTGATAATTTCAACTCCATTCTTATTGATTTGGAAGGTATGGATGTCAAAATAGAGGATGAAGAAAAGTTATATTATTGGTGGTCTTATTACCCTCTTCCTATAAATATTTCAAGGAAATCTTATTATATAGTAACAATGAGACACTGTCATTTGAGGATGTAAAAGCTAGTTTATTGTCCAAAGAACGATTCGACCTTGAACTGTGCCCTGATGACAAAGGTGAGTGCTTGAATGTGAGAGTTAGACCCTTCAGAAAAGAGGGCACCACTAGGAGAAACTCTCATTCAAAGTCTAGGGGACATAAATCCAACAAATTTTGCAAATATTCCAAGAAGTGAAGATACTTAGTTGATGAGTGTTATAGCTTGAAAAACAAAAAGGAGAAAGACAAGAAGAACAAACAACCTCAAAAATCTATTGAAGCTTCCATTGTTGATTCTGACTCAGATGGTAATGTATTATGTGTGACCACCTCTAACAATAGGTGTGCTGTTGAGTGAGTTTTAGATTCTGGTTGCACACATCATATGTCTCGTTTTCAACATATGAACCGCTAGATTCTGGGGTCGTGTATACGGGCATTATTGCCCAATGTAATGTGGTTGGTACTGGTACCGTGCAAATCAAAACCCATGATGGTATTATGAGAACCTTGACAAATATTCGTCACATTCCAAATTTAAAGCGCAATCTTATTTCACTTGGTACTCTTAAGTGTAATGATTGCAGGTATTCAACTAAAGCTGGAGTCTTGAAAGTCTCCAAAGGAGCACTGGTTCTCATAAAAGGTGTGAGACTTGGTAGTCTCTACATACTTCAAGGCTCCACAGTGACAGGTTCTGCAGCTGTCACCACCTCCTCATTTGATGTCTATCTCACTTGATTATGGCATGCTCGTTTGGCGCATATGAGTCAGAAGAGCATGGCAATCCTAAGCAATAAAGGTCTACTTGGTAGCGATGGTATATGTAAGCCTGACTTTTGTGATCATTGTGTCTTTAACAAGCAAAAAAGAGTTAGTTTTTCTTTTGTTAAACACTATATCAAGGGAATCCTAGATTATATTCATTATGATTTATGGGGCCCCTCTAAAGTTCCTTCTTTTGGAAGAACATGCTACATGTTGACTTTCGTGGATGATTTCTCTTGTAGGGTTTGAGTTTATTTTTTAAGACATAAAAATGAAGCATTTCCTGTGTTTAACAAATTCAAGGGCCTTGTTGAGAACCAGATTGGGAGAAAAATAAAAAAAGCTTAGGACTGATAATGGTCTAGAGTTTTCTGAGTCAGATGTCAATATTTTGTGTTGTTCATGGCATTGCTAGACAGAAAACTCTAGTTAGGAAGCCTTAACAAAATGGTGTCGCTTAGCGTATTAACTGAACTCTTTTAGAGAGAGCTCTATGTATGCCCTCCAATGTTGGTTTATGACACAACTGTGATTTTTGGGCCGAGGCTGTTTCAACGGCCTATTGTCTTATGAACCGTTCTCCACACTCCTCTATTGACTTCAAAATTCCAGAAAAGGTTTAATCAGGTAATCCCATTGACTATTGTTCAATCCAAAATTATGATATTTTATACCCTTTTATCGTCTATTATTTGCTCTCAATAAATTGTTAAATTAGATTTTTAATAATGTTTATGTTTATTTTGTAGGATTTGAAAAATTTGGAAAAATAAGCAACAAGTGCATGGCTTAGATCGGGTTGAAGAAAGCAAGAAACAAGAAAAGGAAAACCAGGCCAAATGGAGCCCAGTGGCCCAGCTCACAAGACTGGCCCAGCGTGCCCCTTCTCCTCTCCTTTTCCTTTCGGGCCTGCTGTTTGCCTTCTCACCAGGCTGGCCCAAACGTTCCCCCCCCCCCCCCCCCGCCGTTTGCTTGCTTTTCTTTCTCTCTTTTGGCTGGTCCCTTCTCTTTTCTTTAGGCCCAACTCTCTCCCTTCTCTCCAGACCGTGGCCCATCTTCTCATTCCTTCCCCTTTTCCTTGCACCGGCCCAGCGTGTCCAGCCCCATCCCTCCCTCTCTCTCTTTCATTTACCTGAGCATGTGCCCTGCACGTGAGCAGCTAACCCCCCTCCCTTCTTTCTTGTTCCTCGTTCATTAACTCAACAGAGGCGCAGACAGAGGACCCGAAACAAAGCAGCAACCATTCACCTTCCTCCGCCATGGCCGTTACTCCCTCACTCTCTCTCCTCCTTCAATCACCGTTATTAATGTATCAGTTACAAGGTGCTAAAGGGGCAAGATCTTGTGTCGTAATGGTGGGCTGAAAACTGAGAAGAGGGGGAGCTCGATTTTTATTCAATTTTTCTGGTTTGTTTTTTAGATTTAGTTTTAGAAAAAATGATTCAGTGTAATTTGGTTTCAGGATTGTTCAAATTGAGTTGAAATTTGCAGTTTGAGAGTTTCGATTTCTTGAGTTTTCGAATCTGTTTATCTTCAGTTTGTTCCCTTTGCTTTGATTTTTAGTTCTGTTTTAATGCTGTATTCGCAATTCTCATACTAAGGTTTTTGGGTTACCGTATCTGTAACTACTTTGAGCCATCGTTGGCTCAATTGAGGGAAGAGTTGAGGATTGAATTTCCGACAAGGGTTCTCTGATATTTGCTCGTGGCTACTCGTTCTGGTGCTCTTGTGCTCTGCTGCTGGGTTCATTCGTTCTACTTTGTTCATTTGTTCTCTTTCCTCTGTGTTGTTTATTCAAGATTTCTAAAACAATTACGGCTAGGTGTTGATGACTCAAATTAAACTTGTTACAGTTTGTTTTTTTCATTTTGCAAACATCGCTTGCAATTTCAAGATTTGATTTTGTTTAATTTGGTCTATTAATTTGTAGAATTATTCAACCTTTGAGTTAGTAAATTAGCCTCTAGTTTTAAATTAGATTAGAATTTTTAATCTAGTTTCACAACTCATCCCAGAGGATGACATCCGTAAATATTACAACAGACAACCGTATACTTGTGGAAAATCACAACAAGTATTTTAATCTACCTTGAGAATATTTGGATGTCCTACATATGCCCATGTGAATGATGGCAAGTTAGCTCCTAGGGTTACTAATTGCGTGTTTCTTGCTTATGCGTCCGAGTCAAAGGGATATCATTTATGGTGTCCTGGTTCCAAGAAAGTCATTCAAAGTCAAGATGCTATATTTAATGAGTCTGATATGTGTTCTCCTGGGAAAGAGTCTACTGTGTCTGCCACTAGTGCATGTAATCCACATGATACTAGTAACAAGGTGGAGTTAGAGGTTCCAACTCAAGGTGCAGGTACTACATCCACATGACCTCATTCTAGTGACAAGGGCCCTATTGATGAGCCAAACTCGAGCACCTTAAGTCTCGATGAGCCTAAAGGGGAGGATACATATTCTCTTGCCCATGATAGACCGAGGAGAACCTTTGGAAATCCCTCTTGTTATGCCACCAATGATGAGAGTGGGTTGATTGCATATGCTCTTGCCGTTGCACAAGAGACTCCCAAAGGTAATGAACCTTCAATTTATTCAGAAGCTATCTCTTATCCTAACTCCCCAAATTGGCTCATGGCAATGCAAGAAGAGATGGAGGTTTTCACAAAAATGGTACTTGGGAGTTACGTGAACTTCCTAAAGATCGTAGTGCCTTGACCAACAAATGGATCTACAAGCATAAAGAAGGTATCCCTAGGGTTGAAGATGTAAGGTGGATAGCACATTTGGTTGTTTGTGGCTGCAACCAAAATGAAGGTATTAACTTTAATGAAGTACTCTCTCCTATTGTTCATCATACTTCCATTAGAGTGCTACTTGCCTTAGTTGCTTTATTTTACTTGGAGTTGGAGCAACTAGATGTTAAAACAACTTTCCTCGATGGCGAGTTGGAGGAAGATATCTAAATTAAGCAACCCAAGGGGTTTATAGTTCTCGGTAAGCAAAATCTTGTGTGTCGTTTGAAGAAGTCTCTATATGACCTTAAACAAGCTTCGTGGCAATAGTATAAAAGGTTTGATGCCTTTATGATTGGACAAGGTTACACGCGATGTCATTATAATAATTGTGTCTATTTTCAACAATTAATTTGAAGGTTCCTTTGTCTATTTGCTACTATATGTTGATGAAATGCTCATTGCTTCTAAGGATAAGTCCTTGATTAACAAGTTAAAATCTAACTTAGTAATGATTTTGAAATAAATGACCTTGGTGCACTAAGAAGATTCTTCGTATGGAGATACATATGAATCACAACGCTGGTAAGTTCTACCCATCTCAAAAGAAGTATCTTGAAAAGTACTCGATAGATTCAATATGAGCGATTGTAAGTCGGTCTTTATTCCCTTAGTTGCTCATTTCAAGTTATCATCTTATTCTTGTCCTAAAACTAAAGAGAAAATTGAGAAGATGTCTTATGTTCCATATTCTAGTGCAGTTGGTAGTATCATGTATGCTGTAATGTGCACTAGACCTGATTTATCATATGCAATTAGCGTTGTGAGTCGATTTATGCATAATCATGGTAAGGAACTTTGGGATGTTGTGAAATGGATTCTTCGTTATGTGAAGGGTGCTCTTTATAAGTGTTTGGTATTTGATAAATCCAAGTCTATTACTCTTGATGTTGTTGGTTATGTTGACTTTGATTATGGTGGTGATCTTGACCATAAGCGTTCTATTTCTAGATACATCTTTACTTATGTGCGGTTGCTATATCTTGGAAAGCATCCTTACAATCTATTGCAGCTTTATCTACTACTAAAGATGAGCATGTGGCTACAACTAAAGGTGTCAAAAAAGCTATATGGTTACAAGGTCTTCTTATTGAGTTTGGCATTGCACAAGGAACTACTAATTTTTCTGATAGCCAGAGTGCAATTCACCTTATCAAGAATGATGCTTGTAATTCTAAGACCAAATGTATTAGTGTCAAGTACCATTTTATTTGAGATATTATTACTACAGTGGAAATTATTGTGAAGAAAATTCATACATCAAATAATCCCACAGATATGCTACCAAACCACTTCTATTACTAAATTCCAACATTGCTTGGACTTCGTTGGTGTTCACAGCTTATAATAGCCGTTCGGGGCTCCACCCCACAGAGCTATACCCTTCGGGGTTCTATGGTGATATCGGTTATTGAAGGATTTTTGGTCCAAGGTAGAGATTGTTGAGGAAATGACCTAAAAATTTTAATGGAAGGTTTATATTATATGGTGATTGAACCAATACAAGACAAGAAAAAAAGAAAAGAAAAGGGAGCCTGGTTTTTTCAAGGCACACAGGCCTAGCTCCTTGCATGGCCTAACATCAGCGCCTAGGCTGCCTTGCTTCTTCTTATATTAGGACATAGCTCAACAGTCTTCTTCAGCCTTTGACTTGCGTTGACTACAGGTTCTCGGTGCTTGGGCCTTCCTTCAGCAGACGCAACCCAACACTAGCATCTCTCTCTCTCTCTCTTCCAACAGCGCGAGGCCCAGCAACATCATCAGCAACATTGCCTTCTTCCAGATGGGTCCATGGAACCACTGTGGCGAGGCCCAGGGTCCGTAGAAATCTGGGTCACGATCCATGGTAATCTTGGTGACTTTTAGGTTGGTCTCTCTGATCCATTTTTTAAAGCTATTTCAGGGCCTAATACGGGGATTAATGCTGGTTAATTGTTGAAGCTACTAGAGATTAAGTGAGTTGCTATAAACCATCATCAAGCTTCATCATCTTAATAAATCAATCTCGATGAAAGGCTCATCATCAAGAATCATCATACCATCTTCCATCCACAACAAAATTATTCACTATTTTTCTAGATTTGTGACGGTATTTTTGACTGAATTTGCAATCACCTACTTGATTTCTTATTCAAGCACATTGCTTTGAGATCAATCTATACTCTCCAATCTCATAGTGAATTTTTAAATCATCATCGTCCATGGTTTTTCCTATTTGGGTTTTCCACATAAATTTTGGTGTTGTGGTGTTGATTTATTTTTCTTATTATTATCTTATTTGGGAATATTCTTGTTGCATCCAATTTTTCATCTATTTTGATCTTAACACTTAAAATTACGCTTATGTTATTAATAAGAAGAAGCAAACTCTATTAATTTGAATCTATTCATTTTTTTCAATAAAGAAAATGTAAATGTTGATATAGATGGAATTTAAACATAAAATTATTTAGTCATAACTTCTAAGAGCATTCCCAGCCTGCGTTTCATGCCTGTCATATTAGAGCATTCCCAACCCATATTCCAAATTATGAAACTCTACTCTGCCACATTAGCAAAAATTTTATTTTTTGGAACTCGTATTCGTTCATTTCTCCAACCCATGGAGCTTCAACTTGAATCACCACATGAAATATTTATTATGGATCCACTTTTATAATACACACATGTTCTTTGACCTTCAAACAAAGAAAAAGAAAAAGTTGAGTTTGAAGCCACAAAAATAATAAAATAAAGGAAGAATTGAAATGAATGGATGAACTCTACCACGATCCTCCATGCATGCTATTTCATGAAACAAGCTAGCTACCAAAAAAAAAAAAAAACCCCTCCTGTGCAACCTGGGGGGGGGGGGCACTAGAACTCATTCCAGTGGCTGCAATAAGCAAAATTTTCACTTTTCTAGAACTTGTATTTCATTATTTTTCCAACCAATGTAAGTAATTTCGAGATAATTAAATTAAATATTTGTCGTGAAGTTCACCTCATGCATACATTTTTTTAATATGTTGAATAATATTTTTAAGGAAAAAGAAACAAAACACAAAAAAGACAACCACAAAAAAAGGAATGAGGAAGGGAACGCTGCCTTGTGGTGCCTCGAGTGCCTCGCCGCATGCCCGTGTGTTTGCAAGTATTGTGTTCCATTTATTTTGGAATGTTGGACCCTATCACTGAAACTCATTTAAGTGATTAGGGATGACCCAAACTATCTAGCAGTTAAACTAATCTCTACACTATTTAAATCTATTCTTAGTTATGCCTATGAATCTACGATAATTTTTTATGAAACGTACTATTGCTAACTTCCCTAATTGCATGAGAAAAATTCTAGTTAGTTTACGTGCTTCCGTAGTCATATACTCATATGAGATGCGATGCTTTTTAGAGAGCAAATGCCCAACATTCCCCCCAATGTGTTATAAAGTTATATGTTTAGCTTCTTTATATTGTAAACATGTAAGTTAAATTGAAATGAGTTAGATCACCCACTCTCAACTGCATGCTCCAATTTTAATTATTCGGAAAAAAAAATTGGGAAAAGAGACAACAGGTATTTAAAGATAAATAGAACAGCATACATGTGCCATAAAAGCAAGATCAAAGCCTCAAGTCACAAAACACGAAAAAAGAGAAATACATAGCAACCGCATAGACCAAAAGCCAAAAGCTCCTTTGGTCATTAAATCTCCTAATACCACCCCTAACTACATCCATAGCTCAACCCAAATATCACATAATAAGACTTACTAATATCACCACTAACTACACCAACAGTTAATATCATATAGTAGCTAGCATGACTAAATGTCATCTGCCCATAGCTCAAGTAATCAAACCCCAGCCTCTCTAGCAGTAAGCAATGCACTTCTTCTTGCAATCCATGGTGCAGCCACCGCCGCCGCCGCCGCCGCCGTAGCCCTTGCCTGACCTGTGGAAGGAGGAGAAGCACTTGGCAGGGCAGGTGAGCTTCTTCATGAAGCACGGGCCCCTTTGCTGGCAGACCACGGAGGGGACGACGGTCCCACCCCTCGAGTACCCGCCGCTCGGCCCTCCGATCCCGTAGCCGTACCCGCCCCCGACCCCGCCTGGGCCCCAGTTGTTGTTGTCGAACCCGGGTATTCCGAACCCGGGCCCGAAGAACCCGCCGCCATCGTTGTCTCCCCTCCCTCCCCCGCCACCCCTACCCTTGGCGGCGGCGGCGGCGGCAGCGGCTGGGGGCGTTGTCGGGTTGGGGTTCCGGCCCACTGGGTCGGGTCGGGTCGGGGTGGAGAGGGAGGAGAAGGTTATTGTGATGAGGAGAAGTGTGAGGAGGAGTTTGTTAGTCATGATTTGTTTTGTTTGAGTTACAGTAGGTCCTTTTCCTTGTCTGGATGTGCTGGGTGTGATATGAGGGGAGAGGAAGCAATATTTAAGGGGGAAAGGCAATCAGGAGGAGAGAGAAAATGAGGGAAGGGCAGTTGAGTGTTTTGGAACGGGGACGGAGGAGTGATGAGGTTAGGTAGGCTGACATTTACTCACACTAACTTTCATATAAGCTTTTTTTAATTAAAAAATTTCCCATATAAAACTGTTTTATGTTAATAAAATTTTATCTTTGTCCTTTTTTATAAGAAAATGATAAGTGTCAACTTTTTCGATTTGATATTACATGCATCTTTAATTCTTTATGTCTCGTTTGAATATTAAAGAGAAGTTATTTTATATGTTGCTTTTATGAATATTATTTTTCTTTCTTCCTATTTGTTGCATGTATATATACCTTCTTCCCCTGATTTTGGACAAATTATTATATACATTCAGGAATATATACTCCCATATCTTATTTATATATATATTTTTTGAGTGTATTTATTATATACTTATATATTCTTTTTATATAATATGATTTTGATGATGTGTGTTGGGAGATCACACTCCCATGTATATATAATGCCATAGTTTTCTAGTTTTGTCATAGAAAATGCTCCCCATATAGGTGAGATTGTGTTCACCATAACAAGCTCTAGATATTATACAATGATAATTATTACTTGACTTTTTTTTTGGGTTTCTGGTAGTAAACAAAATTCACAAGAATTAAAATTATTAGACCACAAATTTATACTTGCATAATTTTGTACTCACAATAATTCTTTATTTACGTGAGTAAATTAATGGTGGGTAGATATAAAAAAAGAGTGTATTGACATCCTACACAAAATTCACATTAAAAAATAGCTTGATATAATTAATGTAATTAATTCGATCTTTCAACTAGTCTTAAACTGATTTGATTTAAAGTGTGGTTTGTTCTGTAAGTACATGCTAGTTAATTCAATTGGTAAACTTTATGAAATTTTACATTGTTATCAAAAGACTTGTGTTTGAATTTGGCAAAAAAGTGTGTCTTGATATTTTTCTAACTACTGGCATTTTGTCAACCTAGTTGTGAACAGAGAAAATAAAATAAAATTGACAGATAATAGATGTTTTGTAGTAAACCATTTTTTAAATGTTTATATATATCAACATAAATTAATGCAAATATGCTCTAGATTAGAATGATCCAACTTTTAATTCTTACAATTGGTGATCAATTATTCATTTTAAGTATTTGTTGACTACAACAACCAATATAAAAGCCACCTTCATAGGATCAACTTAGGCTGTGTTCGATAATTGAGGTTGAAGTAGATGTTAGTGATTTATGGTGATCAAAATGTTATGAACCACTACTTAAAAATGTTCAGTAAAGTAGTAGATGAGGTAGTGGTTAGAGATTTATGTAGTATTTTTCAAAAGCTAATAAAAACAGTTTTTAAGAATTTTTACTTAGTAGTTGCATTACAAATTACAAATTCTTCTTTTTTATTTACTAAAAATCTTTATTTATTGTGTCATTTTTAGCAATTTTATATAAATCTGCTACTTTAACAGCTACATTTACCAAATGCATTTATTCTAAATCGCTAGTTGAACAAATAACCACTACCACTAGTTGGTAACTACTAATCGATAGTAAAACTGCTAATAACTAGTAAAACTGCTAATTATTACTAAAACAATTAATTTTACCAAATACGGCCTTAGTTAGCCAAAGAAATATTACACATTCACTTTTATATAGTGAAGAATTTTGAATAGAAAATGCAAATAATGAAATATTTTTGCACATTACATACCATCCACTACTCAATCTCCTCTTAGTTTATTTATTTATTTATTTATTTATTATTTATTTCTGTTTGACACATAACGTAATAAAGTTCAAGGCATTTATCAATTTTTTTATTTAAATATATTCTAAACTTGAAATTACCTAACCCGAAGTTTTCCATTTACCCCTTTTAGTTAATCCAATTCAAACTACCTGTCTATTAGTTGTAATAATTACGAAGTGCAGTAGCAGTTAAGCTAATCTAGGCAAGTGTCCATATGCTTCAATCCTAATGGTGGGGCCAAATCAATGTGGATTAGAAAATCTTGTGAATTGATTATTATTTAGCTTATTGTCAATGATTCCACTATGCAGAAACGGGAATTGAAGCGAAATCAACGGGACTTGATGGTCCACCTTTTCTTTTTAAGTCAGCCGTCCTTTATAAGAAAAACGGCATACTGTACAAGTTAGACTTGTCATTTCATATGAACGAGTTAAATACATATCGGTTTATATTGAGTTCAGGTTTGAAAATGTTAAACTCTAATCCCTAAATTTTGGGTTCGAGTCAAATCTAATGATTTAGAAGCATTTTTAAATAATTTTTGCCTCCTACAAATATTAATAATTAATGTAATTTTGTTAAAAAAAATAAAAAACATCTAGCTCCAAAACTTCAAACGTTAATTTTTAAGTTCTTTTTTAGGCGTCATGTTACTGAATCTAAGACTCATTTACTTTCTAGATCATATAATCTCAACAAGAGAGCAAAGAAAAAAAGAAAAAAAAAATTGCATACATATTTAACTAAAATTCCTATGAAGTATTCTTGATGATGCCGGTATCATTCGTCCGGAGAAGATGATCAACAACGTGCAAGTCCTTTTGGCTCACATATAATATTTTACACAATGATTTGATTAGATGCTGAAACTGTAGTTTGTCATAGGAAAAAGGCCAAATAATTTTAGCGATAGTACCACAGTGAAATTATTATAGTAGTATACTAAAGTTATGAACAGGGAAGAAATATATAAAAAATTTAAGAGAGGGTGGAGACAGGAATTTTGCACTTTGTAGGTAAGAATTTAATATCTACATATGGTCATTAACAGGTAAAAATCATCACATATATTGGGTAAATAGAATTTTTAAATAAAACCATATATATTAAAAATCAACCTAACCTAGACGGATTAACCAAAATCCTAACGGGTTGGATCCAAAAGTATTCGTGTTCCAAAATCTTGTCCGGAATCATAACTTTTTCAAACATATTAGGGTCGGATTATTGAGTCAGGTAATTTTTTGCCAAGTCTAGTGCTAATAGTATTCATATATCATCTAGAGCTAGTCCACGAAGGGGTTGGTCGGGTCAATTCATATAATAATCAAGCCAATTTTGCATTAATCTTAAAGATAGTTTAGATTTACTTAAATATAGAAAATAAGATGTCTTCACTCTAATCTATCAAACGTGCCAACTCTATGTCAAAATCACTTCGATTCATGTTTTTCTCTCTAACTTCAGATTGGACTAGAGTCATGTTACTCTAGATCATCGAGTTACTAAATTGAGTGACAAGACGTCAATGACCGGATCTTCAAAGTCAAAGATGGGCTTTCGATTCATCAGTCTGGTCTTTGGCTTGTACGATCATCGGCTTGTCCTGCCAGGATAACGGATCTTACCATAGGTGCCTCTACATGAGCTTCAAGTAACCAAATATGAACTGGTACCATAGGAACTTTGACAATGAAAGACGGGGAAAAAGCACAGGAGATCTAGGTTGCTTTGTGAGACCAATCTCAGGCTACCTCTTTGAGAATATGGAAAATCCATTTGTGGACTTTGTTAGCACTCTTTCTGTTATGTTAAACCTTTCCAACTCTAAATTAATCACAAAAACAGAAGTATTCCATTTCTTGTTTTAGCAATTCTCCTGTAGGAAGCCTTATGAAAGTGTTTAGTTTGTCATAAGTCATCATTACCACCATGGGTGTTACTGCATCATCGGGAATTTTTTATAATGGGGGACTTAATAATACCAATTAGTTTTATTTTTATTCTATCTGAATTTATTTTCAGATGATGTACATCACGGTGATGATAAAGGTTTTATGTCAAGATATTTTTTAAGTGTCTTATCTTTATCTTAGTTATTATGTTATGGCTTAAAATCATCAAAATTTTCAATAGTTATAATTAATTATCAATTGTGAAGTTACAGTATTTGTCTACTATATTGATGTGCACAAATGACAACCCAATCAGATAAACCCTATCTATGAAGATGTGTTGTATAGTGTAATTTTATAATAGCAAAAAAGTATGGTTAAAAAGCTAACTTTACATAATTTACAAGCAGTAATACCCTTTCACGATATTTTTTTAATAATATTTATAATATAATTTTTAAATCAAGATAAGATATTTATAATTTTTAAATCAAGATAAGACAATATATAAATGTATAAGTAACATTAAAAATATTATGTAAGAAGACATTTATAAATTTGCAAAAATAATAAGTACAGTTCATTGGCAATTGCTGAGTGGAGATCACAAAGTTGATTAACAATGCATCAAGTGAGTGGAGAACCTTCTACTTTCAACCAAATTTTTTTAATTCATCAAATGTTTAGACAATAATTTTAGGTGATGATAAGCTTTTGTTTTTAAAAAAAATTATAAGTACATACAGCCATATAGTAAAGATCTATATTATTTTTAATAGTATACATATATAACCTTGTGTTATCGGGCCTTGGACTCATGATTTGTACTCATATAAACCCTAATGTATTCATATAAATATACATCTAACCACCTCAATTGGAGTAGGCACTCCAATTACCTCACATGGTATTAGAGCTACAATTTACTAAACCCTAATCTCTTTCCTTGACTGCCACCTACTATGGCCAATATTCCTTACCCCTCATGCTTTGGCGTCTCCACATCCACAGTTTCTCCCAATAGTTCCTCTTCTACCATGGCTGAATTGAGCACTCGTACATCTCAAAGTGTAGTAGCCTAGCTTCACTCTCCCATCTCCATGCCTGTTTTATCTCAAAATCCACTGCCACTGCCTTCTTCAACCATCTCGGAGATGCTCGTCGCTGAGTAACCCTACCTCACTACCCTTTCTAGTTCAATCACTTTCCTAAATTTTACAATTCTCCTCTTTTTCTCTTCCATTGAATCAACCACCTACATCACAAGATCTCATCTTGCATCAATCCTATACTCGGTTCCCTCACTCGCAATATGAGCACAGGTCTCTCTCTTGGAATTCTAGTCCCATGCAGCTCCATCCTTCCACAATTTCAATCAATCCTTTGCAAACTTCTCTTATCTTGGGCTCTTGCTTATTGCCCTAATGTCACCAACTTGGTCACTGTTCGACTCGCCTCCTCGAAAGATTACTTGACTTGGCAAACCCCACTACGGTTCTCATTTCTCACAATTTACTTGGGTTGGTAGATGGCTCCTTCACCTCTCCTTTGTCTACTGTTTTGGGCACGAATGGCATACAGCAAGCAAACCTAAAGTACTATGCATGACCCGTTCTTGATCAGAGTGTTCGCTCTTGGATATTGGCCACCTTATCGCCAAAAGTATTGATTGACATTTGTGATCAGCCCACATGTTTTCATGTTTGAGATAAACTTATTCATGTTTCATGCACTTAAGCATTGCATGAGCTCTTGAACTCAAATGAATGTAACTAATATGAAAAGGGTGAGAATCAAAATATTGACTCTTCTTTACTAGAAATCAAGGATATTGTGGATAATTTGGCCACTGTCAACTCAAGGTACCGCCAAGTGATCTTGTTCACTATACATTGTTGGGCCTTAGGCGTGAGTATGAAACTCTCTTCCGACTCTAACTCACATTCCACTTTAACTCAACTTTGACAACCTAAGCCTACGGTTACTACTGCATGAACATTATCACCTACGTCAGCTTAAAGGCGATGATGCCATTACTCTGTTACAAACTAAAATATTCAGCATAAATCAGGATATGGAAAGGCGGGAAGCGGTATGGTTGCAAAGCTTGGATTTCCATTTAGAACTTGAAGCCTTTTAATAGGCAAATACACAACAGAAAATGCCATAAAAATATGACTCACAACAGCCTATAATCTGCACTCCACTAACCCCTAAAAATCAGAAAACATTATTCGACTAATTCCTGAAAATCAGAACAACTCTAACTGGAAAATCATGAGCTGTGACTTTAACTGAAAAAACCTGAAAATAGCTAACATTTTAACATTCCCCCCCCCCCCCCTAAACTGATGTTTGCTAACATTCAGTTTAAAGCTTGAACTATGCAAACACCAAGTAACCTCCTAAAGTTCCTGAATGACTCCACCTTCAGGGACTTGGTGAATATATCTGCAATCTGTTCCTCACTTCGACAGTGTTTCAACTCTATCATTTCACATTTGCAGAGATCTCTTAAGAAATAGTACCTCACATCAATGTGTTTGCTTCTTCCATGCATCACAGGGTTTTTAGCAAGATTGATGGTTGAATTGTTGTCACAGAAAATTGTAGCAGCTGCTTCTTGCTTGAACTAAAGCTCTTCAAGAATTCTCCTTAACCAAATGGCTTGACATGCACAGGCTGTTGCAGCAACAAATTCCGCCTCTGTACTCGAGAAGGTGACAATTGGTTGCTTCTTCAATGACCACATAATAGTTGCTGACCCAAACAAAAAGGCATAGCCAAAAGTGCTTTTTTTGTCATCTTAATCTACTGCATAATCACTGTTAGTGAATCCTACCAAGTCAGATTTTTCACCCCTTTTATACCACAACCCAAAATCTCTTGTTCCTTGCAAGTAACGAAGAATTCTCTTAGCAACCAACAAATGTACTTCTGTAGAGTTCTCCATGTACCTACTGAATAAACTCATAGAATACATTATGACAGGCCTCGTGGCAGTTAGATACATTAAACTACCAACGATTTGCTTGTACAATGTGCTATCAACCTTCTTCCCGTCGTGGTCTTTATGTAGCTTCAAGCCAAGTTCAATAGGGGTGTTTGTTGGGTTACAATTTGTCATCTAAAATCTTTCCATAATTTCTCCAACATACTTCTTTTGGGACATAAAGATCCCTTCACTAGATTGCACAACTTCTATGCCAAGAAATTAATGCATGAATCCAAGATCTGTCATTTCAAACTCCTTCATCATGGACCTCTTGAATTCTTGAAACATAACATTGCAATTTCCAGTAAATATAAGGTCATCCACATACAACCAAACAACGAGCATTTTCCCTTGATCTCCAATCTTAACAAAAAGTGTATGCTCATAAGGACATTTCATGAAACCAACTTTCAAGAAGTATGACTCAATTCTACTATACCAAGCCTGTGGGGCTTGCTTTAGCCCATACAAGGCCTTTTTCAATCTATAAACCTTATGCTCATTTCTAATTTTGACATAACCAGGGGGTTGTTCGACAAATACCTGTTCCTTCAAGTACCCATGTAAGAATGCCGACTTGACATCTAGCTGGAAAAGAGGCCAAGAGTTTTGAGCCGCTAATGCAACCACCAATCTGATTGTGTCATGTCTGGCAACTGGAGAAAATACCTCTGTATAATCGATCCCGTATTGTTGTTTGTATCCCTTAGCCACTTAGTGCGCCTTATACTTGTCTACTTCACCATTTCCCTTTAGCTTTGTTTTGAAGACCCACTTAACTCCAATGATTTGTTGCCCTCTAGGAAGATCATAAAGCTCCCATGGGTCATTTCGTTCAATGGCATCTATCTCCTCATCCATTGCTTTTCTCCATTTTTCTTCTTTTACAGCATTCTCAAAAGTCGTAGGGTCACAATCTGCAAACAGGGCGAAATGTGCGACCTCCTGAAATTGATTAACCCCTGTTACCTCGAAGTCTTGCATCCATGCAGGCCTTTTTCGAACACATCGAAGAGATTGAGCTACTGCATCAGTAGCTTCTGTTTCTTGCACATCTTCTGTTTTTTGAATGTCAGTTGAAATTTCAGCAGTTGTGCCACTAGTCTGTGGTGAGTTTTCTGGTGTTGAGAGTACTTCTTCAACATCATTATCATGTAGAACTTGATTAGGTTGTTGCCTATTCCAATCCCACATATTTTCTTCATCAAAAACAACATCTCTGCTTGTGACTATCTTTCCTGTTAGCGGGTTGAACAGTTTGTAAGCTTTGGATGTTTCACTAATACCCAAGAACACACATTTCTCACCTTTATCATCAAGCTTCTTTCTCATTGCATCTATAACATGCACATAGCCAATACATTCGAAAATTTTGAAGTGTTCAACGCTAGGCCTTCTGCCACTCTAGGCCTCTTCTTGAGTCACATTTTGAATAGCAAAAGTGGGGCTTCTGTTCAGAATATGAATGCTCCAATTTACTGCTTCTGGCCAAAAAAAAATTGGAATTCTTCCTCTCACCAACAAGCTTCTAACCATATTCAGAGTGGTTCCATTTTTTCTTTCTGATACACCATTCTGTTGTGGTGTATACGCAGCTGGGAGCTCTCTTCGAATGCCATGAATTTTACAAAACTCATTAACTGCAGTTGAGCAGTATTCACCCCCACGATTAGTTCAGAGGGTCTTAATGGTCTTTCCCGTCTCATTCTCCACACGTACCTTGAAGCTTTTAAATGCAACGAAAGCTTTTGATTTTTCATGTAAAAAACAAACCCATGTATTCCGAGAAAAATCATCAATGAAAGTAATGAAATATCATTTACCTCCATTAGAGAATGGCTTTATTGGTCCACAAATGTTTGAGTGAACCAATTCTAAAACACTTTTCGCCCTCCATGACTTTCCTTGAGGAAACTGAGAACGAGGTTGTTTGCTAACAACACATTCTTCACATATTTTGGAAGGAACAACAATATGAGGAAGGCCAATCACCATACTTTTTTGTTGAAGAGTCCTTAAGCCACCAAAACTCAAATGGCCATAGCGAAAATGCCATAACCATGAAGGATCCTTTACTTTAGCTATCAAACAAGATTGAATGTTTTCAATCTTAAGCGGAAACAATCTGTTTGAGCTCTTTTTCACAACAACGATAGCTCCTTTAATAGGGTCATAAATCTCGCAAACACCATTCGAAATTGTGATAACATATCCCTTTTCTTCCAACTGACCCACACTCAACAAATTACTTTTCAAATCAGGAACATAAAGCACATTCGATATTGTTTCCACAAAACAATTCTTAGTTTTAATCTTTATATCACCTTTTCCCATCACTTTCACAGTTGAACAATCACCGAAACGCACAGTAGAATGAAAGTCTTAATTTAAAGAAGAAAATAATTAAGGACTTACTTCCACACATGTGATTACTACATCTAGTATCTACAAACCAGATTTCTGGTTCAGGTTTGCCTCCATTGTGTACAGCCATCAACAGAGTTTCTTTCTCATTCTCCTCAATAAACTTTGCACTCTCTTCCTTCTCTTTGTTAGTAGGCAGCCTACTATAACACTCAGATGCTTAATGACCAAATTTATGACATCGAAAGCACTCCACTTTTGATTTGTCATAATTTCGACCTTTGCTTTTATCTTGAAATTGGTCATTACTGATCTTGAAATTCCTTCTAGAATCTCTACCTCCATGATCTCATCGGCCTCGTCCATGACCTCGACCTCTACCTCATCCTCTATAGCTGTTGGAATGAGTATTAACAGAAGCCTTCAGTTCTTGTTCTTCTGCTATAGGGCTTCTGTTTATTTTCTGTTCATGGACTAACAAAGAGCTTTGCAATTCATCAAGGGATAGAGAACCCAAGTCCTTTGATTCTTCAATTGCACAGACCACAAAATCAAACTTTGGAGCTAGCGAACGTAGTATCTTCTCCACAATCGTGACATCTTCCATCTTCTCCCCATATATTCGCATCTTGTTACTTATCTCCATAACCTTACCACAGTAACTTGTAAAAGATTCTCCATTCTTCAGTTGGAGAGTTTCGAATTCTCTTCTCAAGGCTTGAAGTTGTGCATGCTTGACTCTTTCAGAGCCTTGATATTTCTTCTTCATAGAGTTCCAAATATCCTTAGAAGTTTTCTTGGATGGAATTGTTTCCAAGATGGGACGATCAATTGCCTGAAATACGTAATTCTTTACCTTTAAATCTTTCAGACGTTTTGCTTCCAATTCATTATTTTGGGCCTCTGTCAAGGTTGTCCCCTCTTCTAGTTCTTCAATTCCAGGCTCTATCAATGGCCAATATTCTTTTGATCGAAGAAAACTCTCCATCAACATGCTCCAATGGTCATAATGACCATCAAAGCGTAGAACTGCAGGTTGGATAAAATTGTTGTTATCTGAGGCCATGAAGAAGTTGTAGAGGAAAGCAAAAGGCTACTGCCTTCTTTTGTGGGAAAAACTCTCGAACCTGGCTCTGATACCATTGTTACAAACTAAAATATTCAGCATAAATTAGGATATGCAAAGGAGGGAAGAGGTATGGCTGCAAAGCTTGGATTTCCATTCAGAACTTGAAGCCTTTTCATAGGCAAATACATAACAGAAAATGCCATAAAAATAGGACTCATAACAGCCCATAATCTGCACTTCACTAACCCCTAAAAATCAGAAAACATTATTCAACTAATTTTTGAAAATCATAACAATTCTAACTGAAAAATCATGAGCTATGACTTTAACTGAAAAACCCTGAAAATAGCTAGCATTTTAACATACTCATCCAGCCCTGGTCACTCAGTCCACTAGCGACTAATTCACATCACACAACACTTCTTCCTACAATAATAATGGGCGTAGCCGACTACGCCGAGGGGGTGGTCAATGATGCAATAATCGAAACTGTAACAATCGTGGAGGAGGTTTGCGGAATAATCATAATAACTCCAACAACAATCAGACCAACAATTGCAAATCCAATAAGAGAGTTCCTATAGGTATCGGTGTTTGTAATTTAGTCTCTTCATGTTTTGATACTCGACCAAACCGTGCACTAATCGATTCCTTGCAGGTAACTGTCATAATTAGGCTTATTGGGTCCTAATCCTAGTAATGCCACTTGCCAAATCTGATTTATGATTGGGCCTATGATTTCCTTCTAGTGCAGGTCATACCCCAGAATCACTTGTTCCTTATCTTGTTGCTATGTCCTTTGGTGATGGTTCGAAAACTACTTGGTACCCAAATTCTGGTGCCTATGCGCATATGACCTCTCATGATGGTAAGTTTGATTATAAAATTCCTTACAATGGCACTACTTGTACAGTTGTGGTTAATGGGGTTAAGCTTCCGATCATACATCTTGACAATTGTACTTTACCTACTTCTCGTAAATTATTGAAACTAAATTTTGTGTTCAGGGTTCCTTAATTAACTCACAATTTGATTTCAATAAAACGATTATGTAAAGATAACAAATGTCAAGTTGTTTTTGATGCCGCTTCTGTTTCTATTCAGGACAAAACAATGGGGACTGCTCTACTTAATGTTCGAAGTAACAGAGATCTTTATCCTCTTGTCTTCTCGTCACTCACACCTCAAGCTTTGTTCTCCTATCATCTTCTTGCTAAAGCATGGCATTGTAGGTTAGGCCACCCAAATTCTAAGACTTTGGATTTTCTTCATTCTAATAAATCCATTGTCAGGACAACAAAGTTTTCTAAAGATTGTGCTTCATGTTATTTGGGCAAATATACTAGACCACCTTTTTCTAAGATTAAGCATTGTTATGATACACCATTGTTATTTATTCATAGTAATTTATGGGAAGCTCCATCTTATTCTATTGATTGGTATAAATACTACACTCTTTTTGTTGATGAATTCACTCGCTATTCTTTGTTATATCCTTTGAAAAAGAAATCTGATGCTTTTGTCACATTCATCTATTTTCAAAAATTGTTGGAGAATATTTCCAACACCACAATTGTTTACTTTCAAAGTGATGGGAGGCGAGAGTACAATAACCTTGCTTTTGGCACTTTTCTATTGCAACGTGGCATATACTTTTGTAAATCAACTCCTTATACACAATAACATAATGGTGGTGTTGAAAGAAAGCACAAACACATTGATATGGCTTGGATATTTCTTATCAATGCTCAAATGCTTGATATCCATTTGTTTGATGTTGTTCTTATAGTTTTTTATGTCATAAATCGACCTCCTACTCCTCTTTTACAAGGACCACCACTGTTTCAAAAACTCTTTTCAAAACTACCTGATTATGGTTTTCTTTAGGTCTTTGGGTCACATTGTTTTCCTAACTTGACTCTTTGTACACAAAAAATAAGCTTCAGCCTCATTCAGTTAAGTGTGTCTTCCTTGGTTGTGCCCTGTATTATAACACTTATAAGTACTTTGATCATCTTACGGGTTGCATATATATAAGTCATCATGTTATATTTCATGAACACATCTTTCCTTATTCCGTCGTGCTTTCCTCCGAGTCTAAATCACCTCTCATGACATATTTTTCATCTTGATCACCTACACCTACTTCTCCTAGCCTAGTAACTATGTCTTCCTAGAGTCCCTTGGTTAGCCAAGTTTCATCCTCCCACGATCGATGCTCTTCTCTCTTGGCCTAGCGCTGACTATATTCCTCTTGTGTCTACTGCTCCACCAGACCTTCCCCGATGCCTTACAGACTCCAGGACCCTAGTGACTATCCGGTGCCTCCCATTCCAGCCATTAGCTTAACGGGTCCCTCTAGCATGCCTTTGCCTCACTCTGCTATGGGCCATCTCAGACCCCACACGACCATCCAGCCCAGCCCACTCTCATCAGCGCAACTTCCATCCTCCATCATTCATGCCTACAACCCAGCTCGTGAACCCACTAGTCCTCATCCTAAGATCTCTACTTCAGCCCATGAGGGACCTGTCTCCCCTTCTTAGCATCCAAGGCTAAACCGTTCTAAGCTGGGTATTTTTAAACCCAAAACTATTATATCACTTGTTGTTGATCATGTAGATGCTGGCCCTACTTGTTTTTCTAAGGGGGTTAAATCCCCGACTTGGTGTTAAGCCATGGCCAAGGAATTTAATGCATTTTTTAAAAAATCATACTTGGGAGCTTGTACATCACACTCCTTCTGTGCATGTTGTGCGTTGTAAGTTGCTTACAAAACAAAGTATGCCTCAAATGATTCCCTTGATTGATATAAGGCATGCCTTGTAGCTCTTGGGAATCACCAACAAGTAGGTGTTAATTGTCACAAGATATTTAGTCCAGTTGTTAAAGCCTCTACTATTTATTTAATTCTGTCTATTGTTGTCTCTTACAACTGGATTATTCATTAACTTAATATAAAAAAATACTTTACTTCATGGTTATCTTGATGAGGTGGTCTTCATGAAGCAACGTCCTACTTTTATTCACCCACAATTCCCTAACCATGTTTATCGTCTTAAGAAATCACTATATGGCTTGAAACAATCACCTCATGCTTGATTTCATTACTTTAGCTCCTTTGTGGTGTCTCTTAGTTTTTATTGCAGCAAAGTTGACCCTTCTATGTTTATTTGTTGTTAGGAATCTCACATTCTAGTTCTTTTCTTGTATGTTGATGACATTCTTTTGACTGGTAACAATCCTGGCCTTGTTTACTCCTTTTTATCAACACTGTTTCTACTCACTTCGCCATGAAGGATATGCGAACCTTCATTGTTTCCTTAGCGTTTAACATATGTGCACTTCCTTTGGTCTATTCCTCTCTCAACACAAATATGTTACATACTTGCTTAGAAAATTTCATTTTCACACTCTCAAATATGTTACGAAGGTCACGGATTTGAGTCTTGGAATCAACCACTGACAAAGTCAGTTTAGGCTACCTACAATTCACCCCTTGGGGTGGGGCCCTTTCCCAGACTTTGTGTGAACGCAGGATACTTGTGCACTAGGCTGCCTTTTTACACTCTCAAGTATGTGCACACACCATGTGTTTCTAGGATCACTCTAAGTCTGACTGATGGTGAGTTACTCACTGATCCATTAATTATCATGGCATGCTTGGTACATTGCAGTATCTTACCCTGATTAGGCATGATATTGCTTATGCCTTATGTAGTCTCCCTATTTATGCATGCTCCCCTTATCTCTCACTTGCATGCCATCAAGCATATTTTTGGATATTTGCAGGGCACAATGGAAGATGTCCCATTCTTTATAGCTAACTCCCGGTTGGACTTGATGGTTGCATTTTTGTGATTCTGATTGGGCTCGGTGTCCTGGTAGGAGCTACTCTATTACTGGGTTTGCTGTGTTTCTTGGTAATAATCTTATCTCCTAGCATTCCAACAATCAACTCATTATTTCTTGTTCCTCCACTGAAGCTGAATATCAAGCTGCTTACATTGTTGGTGAGATCTAGTCGTTACATCAACTTCTAGTGGACTTGGGCATTCTGGTACAAGGCCCTATACGACTCCTCTATGAGAATATTTCTGCAAATTACCTCACGGCCAATCCAGTTCTTCATAGTCACAGCAAGCATATCAAGGCTGATTATCACTTTATTCGTAAAATGGTCAACAAGCGATATCTTCAAGTGACATTCATTCCTACTCAGCCTCAAGTTGCTAATATCTTTACCAAAGGCTTATCATGGCAGAAGTTTCTTCAGTTTAAAGTCAATGTCTCCGTTGTTTTATCCTATACAGATAGATGGGGACGTAATAGTGAATATAAATAACCGAGTGTCATCGGGCCTTGGACCTATGACTTCTACTCATATAAACCTTAATGTATTCATATAAATATACATCTAATAACCTCAATTAGGGTAGGCACTCCAATTACCTCACAGTTTTCATAAGCTATAATCACTCAACTTGATCATTTTTATGAAATGTTACTATCTAAGTTGGAAGTACATATGTTCCAATCTTTGGATGGCAGCATTGAAACTTAATTGTATTTTAGCTTCTTCATGTTTAAACTACAAATAAGAAATTTTATAAGAATAGCTTCGTAACACCATCTTATTTTCATACATGCAAAATAAATAAATAAATAAACAAATCAAATTCTTTTCCCATATTCATTCGACCGTGATCAATAGCAACAACAAACCTAGTAATATTTTTTGTCCAATATAAATTTTAAAAAATAAGAGTAAAATATACATATTCTTATTCTTGATCTTAAAACCTTTTTCCCTTGGAGTATGAAATAATGTGCAAAACCGATGGCATCGGTGGCCTGAAAGGCAGAGAGAAACAATTCATGTTACAAAATTGAAAGCAGATGGCCCATGAAGTTGTCATACTAGTTGTCCCTCGTTAGGTAGACGGAAAATACGTGATTGATAGATGTCCACCTGAATCAGCACTGACATTTAATGCAAAGACAGGATGGGGACGTACGTACACATCCACGCATGACGGTCATGTTTAGACATTGATCACAAGACAAAGTCAGTATTTCCATGACTAAATAAACTTAAGAGGCCCCCAAATCATGACTTTATGTTAGCATCACTTTTTCAAGTCAAGCGTTCCACGTCTTCTCTTGGTTCCTTGTCAACATTTGCTTGCATTGATCACAACATTCCCGAAGCCATTTATTAAGCATATAATGAGTTTGAAAAGGGGTCGTCTTCATTTATTAATCATATAATGTGTTTGAAAAGGGGTCTTCTTCATTTATTAATCTGTTAGCTAGGCGGTGAACATGAGTAATTGGAATTTCAAGCTAATTAAAACCCAATTAATCGAATCTGCAGTTCAAAAATAGTTCGGAACGAAATTTTCGATTAGCTTGTTTTTGGTTTGGTTAAAATTCGAACTGTAATTAATTCGAAAAAGTCGATTAGCTAATTTTTTTGACGTAGTTACTTATTCATAAATAATAACGAATGCATATTTTTCATCTAGATTTTTCACTTTTTAAGTCTAGAAAATTGAAATGAGATAATCATGTTCTGATTAACCATTGATTAACAATATTTTGGAAACAATCAGTAATTTAACTTTTTTTTGAGGGTCAATTACTTAAGTTGTTCATAAAATTTGTTTGGTTTTCTGCTTCAACTTTTGAATTTCTCATTTGGGGGGGGGGGGGGGAGACCTCTAGTGTTAGCAGTTATATCTATCCATTTCATTCACTTGCATTGATAAAAAGGAATATTATTGCCTCTATACAAATAACGCGCATATATAAACTTATGATTTATTATGATAATATCAACACCTTATTTTACATACATCTCATATTTTTATTCTTGGCCCTTGAGCCTCTATTTATCACAGTCATGCTTTGAACCTGATGTTTTATCAATTAATAAGAATTTGAATATGAGATCTTATTTAATAGGAATAAGTATCAAAACACTTAGACCAACCTATGTTGATACGTATATTTCATAGTTGTTTAAGTAAAATTCATCATAAGATTAACTATCATCAATTAGAGCATTCACTAGTCTAACATGTTGCCCCCCCTCCCGGCTTATTTTCATATGGGGTAATCTACATGTTAAATTTTTTTTAAATACTTACTCACATTTGTGTCTTATTTAGACCCCCTTATTTTCGTGGGTATAATATGTAGGTGTAGAATAGAAAGAAGTGGAAAGGACTGCAAAGAAGTGGATGGATTGGGAAGAAGTATGTGGGAGCGGGTATGAGTGGTTTGTTGTATGTGAGAATGGAAATGAGTGGAAAGCAGTGAGCGTATTGATATTAGTTATGTTACCGATTTGTGTAATATAATAATATTAATAATAATTATAATAATTAATTAATAATAAAATTAATAATAATCATAATAATAACAATTATTATTAATTTAGAATAATAATTACAATAATAATTGTTACTAATAATATTATTATCAATATTAATAACAATTAATATTAATATTAATATTAATATTAGTAACTATTATTAATTACTAAGATTAATAGTAATCATAATTATTATAATAATTATAAAAAATTAATATTAGTCATAATTACAATAATAATTACTATTAATATTAATAGTAACTATTATTTTTACGGCTAATAATAATAATTCATATCAATATTGATAATAATGAAAATTAATAATTAATAATATTGATAAAAACTAATAATAAAAATAAATAATATTTTAAGAATAATAATTGCTATGAACAATATTATTATTAATAATAAATAATATTAATAATTATAAATATTAATAATTAATAATTAATAATTAATAATTAATAATTAATTACTTAATAATAATCATGAAAATTAACATTATTATAAATATAAAAACAACTACTATTGATATGAGTCATTATTAATATTAGTATAATAATAATACTTTTTAATAATAATAAAAATAATAATGAATCATTATCAACAGTTATTAATATAAATAATAATAATTAATGATAATAACTACAATAATAATTATTATTAATATTAATAATAATGATAATAGTTTCTGGTATTAAGAATAATAGTTTTTATTATTAATATTAATATTAAAATCAAAAGTAACAATAGTTATTAATTATTAATATTATTAGTAATAATCATTATAATTGTAATTATTGTAATGATCATTATTATTTATGAATATTAGAAATAAATACAATAATAATTATTATCAATAGTAATAATAATTTCCATTAGTAATTTTAACAACAAGTACAATAATTAATGTTAATACTGATAATGACAAAAATTACTAATTATTAACATTAATAATAATTAACAATAACAAAAATAATAATTAATAATATTAAGAGCAGTAATTTAAATTCTTATTATTATTGTAATTAATTAACAATAATTATTAATAATATAACATTATTATTTCAATATTAATTAATTATAATATTTAATATTAATAATTGTTAGTAAAAAAAAATAATTATAAATAATAGATACTATCAATTGATAATGAAAATAGTAATCAATCCTTAATAGTAACAATTATTAATATTAATAATTAAAAATATTAATTACAATAATAATTACAATAAATAATTATAATATTAATCCTTATTATTAACATTTAAATTAATATTAACAGTAATAATTATTAATATTAATATCAATAATATAATCATTACTATAATTGCTATTATTATTGAAGAATATTAGTACGGATTATAGTAATAACTAATATTAATATTACTATTAATTCTTAGTATTTCTGTTAGTATTAATAATAATAAAAATTAATGGTTACTAATATTAATAATAATTAATAATATTAATAATATTAATAATAATAGTAATTAATAATAATAAACAATGATTATTGACTTTAATAATTATTATTTAATAATTTAATAATTAATTAATATTTATGATTATTATTATTAAAAATAATTGCTATTATTATTAATTAATAATAAATATTAATTATAATAAATATAATAATTAATAATGATTGTTGTAATAATAGTAACTATTAATTTCCAATAGAAATAATAATAATCACGCAAATATTTTTAATATTAATAATAATTACTAATGATAATTACAATAATAACTCTTACTAATATTAATAATAATAATGACTATTAGTATTAATAGTGATTATTAATATTAATATTAATAGTAATAATTGTTATTATTGTGAAAATAGTAACAATTACAATAATAATCACTATTTGTATTAATAGATAATAACAATTATTAATATTATTAACAATAATTAAAAAAATTATTAATTAATAATAATAATAATAGTAACAAAAATAATAATAATATGAAGTAATAAAAATAATAATTAATAATATTACGGATAATAATAAAATATTTTTAATAATAATAAATAATAAAAATAGTCATTAATAGGAATAACTATTGTTTAATAATTAAGTAATTAATTAATAATAATTGAAAATTATTATTGTTATTAATGTTAAAAATAATTACCGTTAATGTTAATAATAATAATTAAAAATTTAAAATAATTAGTAATTAATAAAAATAATAATTAATCATAATAATAGTTATTATTAATACTTATAATTATATATAATATTAATAATTGCAACGATATTACTTATTAATATTAATAATAAAAATCATAATAAAAATGGGCAGTGGTGGAAGTGAGAAGAAGTCGGAAGGAGTAGTATTTTTTTAAAGGAGTGGGAAAGAGTGTAAAGATGTGGAAAGAAATGGAAAAAAGTGAGGAAGAGTAGGAAAGAGTGTAAAGGAGTGAGAAGGATTGGAATAAGAGGATTTACTCACCAAAAGAACAAGGCCTCATGAGGTTAGATTGTCTGAAAAGCATATAATGCTCCCCTTGAGTGATCAACAATGTTGAGCACCTCTTTACATTGAGAACTCCAAATTATTATCGAAGTTCTTACTATGCAATGGTTTGTCTTCAATTTAGGCAAAAGAGTGCTAGTTTAGACAACACGCATGAAGGTCACTTTTCGTCATGTAGACTGGGGTTGGAATATAAAATCCACAATTATTAAGGTGTGTTTGGTAGGGGGAAAAATTATTTTCTCATAAAATCATTTTTCATGAAAAATATTTTTCCAAAAAAAATGATTTTCCACTTACATTTTCAGCTGTTTGGTAGAATAAAAAATTATTTTCTTTCCACTTCATTTTTTACTATTTGATAGAATGAACCTCCCGCCCTCACTTCATTTCTTTTTACCATCAACCCCTTCTCCCTTCCCTGCTCACTGTTTTGACCCGACTCAACCAATGAACCTGTTTCTCTCTCATCTTCAAAATCAAACCCAAAACATCAGCAACAAATATACCTGATAATAATAAACCCAAAAAAGAAAGAGTCAATATTAATGAATCTCAATTTTTTCACTATTTTTAAGGATTACCCAGTCGACTTTAAGTGAAATTACACCCGCATTAAAGAAAATGACAAAAGGGGAGACGATGGGTGTCTCAGATTGCGAAGTTCTTCAAAATGGCAACAGTAACAAAGTCAGAAAACTCAAGAAATAACTGCAGATATTAACGATGGAAATCATTGATGAAGATGATGAACATGAAGAAAAGGGGAAGAATGAGAGGCAAAATGAGAGTGAAAATAGAGTGATTCTGGGTACAATTAAAAGATAATAAAATGAGAGACAAAATTGGACAATGAAAATTCGACCTGGAAAATCATGTTTCCTACTTTTCAAGGGAAAACAATTTCCTTCAAATAGGGTAAAATGATTTTCTCTTTCTTGTTTTACCAAACGGTGTAAAATGAGAAAATTATTTTCGAAAAAATAATTTTTTTCCCTACCAACAATACCCATTGTTTCAAATTTTAGAAATGATCGATCAAATTTTTAAATCTACTTTCCTATGAGTTATGGCTCACCCTTGTCCTATATTCCTCCCATCGACTAAGCCTCGCAGGCCTAGCAAGGCGGCATTCACATCCACGATTAAAAACAATTTTTTTCCTATTACTTATAAGTAGACCTGTCAGTTTGATCACGCGGGTTTAATACGGATCGGGTGTGTTCGGGTTTGGGTAAAATATGGTCGGACGTATTTTGGATTCGGATAAAATACGAGTGGGTATATTTCGATTTTACAAGTTTCGGGTTAACCCAACGGGTTTGGAGCGCCTTTTCAGTGAGTTATTTCTCTTTTTGTAAAAATCAAAATCTTGGCATAATTATTACTTAAAATTGTCTGTATTTGATGAACAAACATTCTAATTATAATTTCTTAAAATAACATAAAACTATTTAAACTTTTCAATATAATATATGAATGTCCTGTACTGGTAGACACTAAGTCATGTTTGAGTCAGTTGGTCTGTATATTAAACATTAATAATAGGTTGGACCATTCATGGGTCAACCCATCTAAAGCATGATAATGGGTTGGAGCGGTTCGACCCATTAATAACTCATTAAATGATTCGATATTTTGTTAATTAACCTACTAGTGCCTAATCATGTATATTTTATTAGTGGGTCGATCCTAATACGAATACAAATTGGTCTATTGTTCAACACTGATATCAAGTTCGAGGCCAATTAGAAGGAAGCTAAATAAAAGACTGTTATAAACATACAAAATATTACAATTATTTATTAATTAAAACATCAAAATTTTAGATTGTTATAGAGTAATATTATTTAAAATGCAATGAGACGTATTCAATTCACTAGAAACATAATGGTATGACTCGCACATTTTTAATATTTGTGTTATTCTGAATTGGTTTTCTTAACACTAGATATTTCATGCCCATTTCTAGAATTGTTCAATTTATAAGTTGTATATGATGTTATTTTATGAGAATGAATTTCGGACAGAACGGGTACTATCGTCTCATTTGCGAAGAGATGCGATAGTTATAAAACATCTATCTAAACGATTCATTATAATGAAAAATTATCATTGTTAAAGGAAAAAAATTAAAGAAAAATAAAAATGAGAATATAATATTTGGGTTGAGCAGGCAAGTTTGGGTTTGGGTCGAGTTTGACCCCAAATTTTGCGGGTTTTTCGGGTTCGATTTATTTCAGGTTCGGGTCGAGAAAATCGTATTAGTTGCAAATTTTCAAAGTCATTTAGCAATTCTTCAATTTCTTTATTATATTCACCCATTCTTGACTACCTTCTGTCTTGTTTTTCTCTAGCTTTAAGTAATCTTCTTTCTTCAATAGTTTTTTGCATAGCTTCATTCTGAGTTTTGATAATGTTATTGAGATATTTGTCAATATATTTGGCATCATCACTATTGGGAGTCACTTTATCTGGGAGTTTAATTTCTATTGGAGTATATTCTCTTTTTTGTTTAGGTTTTAACATCCCTTCAAATGTTAAATTTATAAGTTGCATTTGCATTACTAATTGTTTTAGATTACTTAAAGCTAGAAAAAAACAAGAAGAAGCAGAAGGTAGTCAAGAATGGGTGAATATAATAAAGAAATTGAAGAATTGCTAAATGACTTTGAAAATTTGCAACTAACAGAATTAGTAAAACAAGTAAACAGGCAATGAGGAACTCCCATAGGAAGTGTAGGAAGTAATAACCCAAACAATTTCGAAACATGAGAAACATCTAATCTCTTTCAAAACAATAGAGATTATAAAAATAAACATGCAGATAACTTTCGTAACAAACGAAAATTTTCTATGAAAAGACCTTTTATAAATGACGAATTCAAACCTAAAAGTCCATTACAGTTAGAGTCAGTACCAACATGGGCTATATTTTAAATCTAGACTGTGTAACAGATAAAAGAGCCACTATTGACAATTGGAGCTATTTAGTAAAACTGTCACTAATGCAAGAACCAACTCATGCAGCAGAAGGAAGAGATGTAAATGCTATCTACAATTTAATAATCTACTCTTTACAAGGAATTGTACGAAATTGGTATATTAGATTATCTACAACAGCAAGAAATATAACAAAAGTTGATGTAAAGAACAATCTTGCAAATTCTATCGAACATGGAATATGGACGTTTGAGAAATATTTAATTGGACAATTTCAAGGATTTGATTATTCTCAAGATGTTGAACTTAATAAGTTTGAATAAAAAAAGGAAGCGTTACATAAGCTAACTAACCTATGAATTTGCAACCTATGAAATTATAAGAATTTCTTTTGTGAATTTGATAAATATTATTATGACCTATATAATTCTACAGAAGACCAAGAATCTTACATTCAATTACTTTTAAACAAATTCCCTCATCCATGGAATAAGTATTTTTCAGATAAATTTGAAATTTTTGTGAAAAATCCAACTGTTATTAGAAGTTTAACAGCAGTTCAATCTTGTATAAACCAAGAAATGATGAAACTATGTTTACAAGAACAAAGAAGAAGATACATTAAAGAAGTTATACTATGTTGTGAAATGTCATAGAACCAGGACAATATGGATTTGAAAACTATCCTAACTTTCGACCTAAACGAAAAAGAACTCCAAAACAGACTGTGAAAAATCCTTCAACAAGAAAAACTCCAAAAAAAAAATTCTAAAAAGGAAAAATTTACTCCAAAGAAAACAAAAATAGAAAACGCAAAAACTGAAAAATCAATAAGCAAACCTTAGAAAAGTAGTAAACATTTCAGACATGAAAACTTAACTCAAGAAAACTATAATCCAAAAAATTGATACTATAAAAGAAGTAAGAGACCAACCTCATGTCAATGTTGGAACTGTGGAGAAATTGGACATAAATCAATTGATTGTAACAAAAAAAAGCAAATATCGTAAAACTCTTTTCAGAAGAATTTGATGAAATGCAAACTGAGCTTTATCCAATAAATGTTAATAAAAATGAAATAATTTCAAGCTGTTGTGAATCCATTAGCTCTGAAAATGAAACAAGCACTTCAGAAACTGCAAGCTATTCAGAAAGAGAACATGAATACTAAAGAAACAGAAATCACGCAACAATAAGAACAAGAAAGTAATGAAAATTATACCAGAATAATTACTTTCAACCAAAAACTTCATGAAAAAATTATAGTAACTGATTTATCTTTAAGAGACCCTTGAAATTTTTTGAAAAAATTAGATGATTTTCTAGCACGAAAATTAATAATATATTTTAAGCTTTACACTACAAAACAACCAGTTAAAATTCAACATTTACAAGTAAACATTCGATTAAGATTAATAACTCAAGAAATAATTGATGAATTTTTAGCAGAAATTTCCGCTAAAGATAGAAAACTAATTAAATATGTACATCTACAAGGAATACACATTGCAGTGAATGCTTGCTTTAAAGAAGGTATCAATTCACCTATAATCCTATCATTACATGATCAAAGATTTCAAAATATACAGAATACCCACCTAGGAACATTACAAGGTAATCTAATTTACAAAAAATTAATTTTTGAATGCTATCCAAATTATTCGGTAACTCTGCAAAGTAGAAATATAGAAGACACTTTAAATTTGCAATTTAAACTCTTAATAGACATTGGATTACGACCAGGAAATGATGCATCATCCTTTTATTACAGAGGTTTATACATGTTTTCCAATACAAACTTTCCAATAAAAGATGTCAAACAAACATGTAAAATAATTATCGATCCAATCTTTTCAACTATCAGTACCGGTATCTCTCCTCCTAATGCACAAAGCCAAAATACACGCATTAACAGACTTTCAATTATTTGAAGAAGATGAGGGATCAACTAGCTATCAAGCACCTAGACTTTCTTATACAGAAAGAGGAATACGAGTAGCTAATCAACCCATTTTAACACGAAGCTATAGTACAACAACTATCCCTAGGTCTAAACCCCCATTAATAACAACTACTCAAAATAGCACCTACAAAGTAAAATTGGGCTATTTCAATGGACAAACATGGATCTCTAATAAAATTCTTATTGATACAGGAGCATCATAAAGCCATTGTATACCTTTACCCATAGCAGTCTCAATAGCATCAGAATATAACTTTGTTCCCTATAATGATCAGAGAGCAACTCTAAATCAAATCTCTAGAATAATGATGAATACTCCTAACTCTACTCTATTAGAATTTGATTGCTATATTGATCAATCTATCAAAAATGAATTTTACCATATACTCTTAGGAATGAATTTGCTTAACCAATATACTAACAATGAAATCGGTCCTACCCATACAACTCTCAGTAATCAAAACACTACCATTATTGTTGAACGACTATGAAGCAACTAGAAATACCTATTCTTACCTATATAGATGTAACTGTTAAAGAATTAGACATTACAACAACTGCTTTGATTGACACTGGTTCTGAAGTTACTTTCTTTCAGGACTTTCTACCCCCCCCCAAATGGGACAAACTCCCCTCTAATCGAAAAATTCAAATTAAGGGTGTTCATCCTATTCCAACCTATTTAGATTTGATCCAGACAAGTGTTTCTATCATTCTGGGCAACAAAATTCTAACTATACCCACTGTTTTATAATATAACTCTGGTTATGATATTTTGTTAGGAAATGATTTCCTAAAACAATTTGCCAAATTTACTCAAACTCCTTATACCGTCTACCTTACTATAAAATGTCGTCATACATTAAAAGTTCCAACTCTAAAAAAACCATACAGAGTATGCGTGAAGCGTAGTGGACATGGTTATGAACAAATCGCACTTCAAATACAAACCCAAAAACCTACTTTTACGGTTAATATAATAAAGAAAGATGAACTATTGGCAAAACTAAAAAGAATCTGTTCTAAAAATCTATTGCAATTCTGGAAACCTGAACATTCTTGAACTAAAATAGAACCAACACAAGAAATATATATCAAAGAAAAACCAATGTTATACTTTGGAGAAGACATCAGAGAATTTTTTATACAAATAAAAGAATTGCTGGAAAAAGGTTTAATGAGACCATCCAATTGAGCATACTCTTCTCCAGCGTTTATGGTATTCAATGAAGTAGAAAGACGAAGAGAAAAGGCTAGAATGGTTATCAACTATAAAAAACTAAATCAATTTACAAAAACAGATAACTATTTTCTACCTAACAAAGAAGTATTATTTAACCTTGTAAAAAAACAAAAAATTCTTCTCAAAATTTGATTGCAAATCTGACTTTTGGCATATTAAAATGGAAGAAACTAGTATTAAATATATAGGTTTTAGTGCTCCTCAAGGTTTTTATGAATGGATTGTTATGCCTTTTAGACTAAAAAATGCACCAAGAATCTTTCAAAGAAGAATGGACAATGTATTCAAACACCTTAACAAGTTTCTTGTTATCTATGTAGATGGTATTTTAATAAGTTCAGATACTCTTGAAGAACATCAAGAACATCTCAACACATTTCCGGAGACAGCTATTAAAGAAGGAATTTGCCTTAGTGAGAAGAAAGCTGTTATTGAAAAAGGAAAAATTGAATTTTTAGGTTTTGAAGTTGGTATAAATGGAATTAGCCTACAACCACATATCTCTCGAAAAATCACAGAATATCCAGACCAACTGAGAACAAAGAAGCAAATTCAAGGGTTCTTAGGACTATTAAACTATGCTAGCTCTTACATACCAGACTTAGCAAAAAACAAAAAAGATTTACAAAGTCTACTAAGAAAAAACAACAGTCTTGGTTGGACTGATAAACATACTGACATCGTTAAAAAACTAAAAGAAGAATGTTTACAACTCCATAGTCTTAGACTTCCTGAACTGGATGACAATTTAATTCTATAAACAAATGCTTCTGATAACACATGGGTAGCAGTTTCAAAAACATATTTAAATGAAATTTGTGGTTATCATAGTGGAACTTTTTTTGAACGTGAAGAAAATTATAATACCATGGAAAAGGAACTTTTAGCAGTTATTAGAGGAATTACTAAATAGAGACTCTTCTTACTACGTAAACCATTTAAAGTCTTGACAAATAACCAAGCAGTAACCACTTTTGTAAAACAAGCTTTAGATGAAGGACCTCACATGCGAAAACTACATCGATGGCAATTATTTTTATCCCAGTTTAATGCTATGTATGAGCATGTTGCAAATAAAAACAACTTTATTGCAGACTATCTAACTCGAGAACATGAGTTCAGAGGATAAAGGCAAAACACCTATGGAACAAGTCAACAGTGAACAACTGATTCAAAATCTTGAAGACATTATGATCAATGTTAATGAATACTTTGAAGCAGTTAATGAGAAAATTGAATTTATTGAGGAAGTTGTTGTTGATATCAAAGCCGATCTTGTAAAAGCTCGAGAACTAACAACATATTTCCATCGAACTATTGAACAGCTCAAAGTGAACTCTTCTAAGATGGATTTGGAAAAAGTCCAATCTGAACTCTCAGAACTCTCTTTTCGACCTAATTAGGGAAACACTTCACACCCCCTCTCTGAAGAAGAGAAAGAGAAGCAACAATTAAAAGCTAAGCTATTAGCTTCAAGACCAGTTATTCAAAATGCTGGCATCCGAACTATCGCTCTATCGGACTCTTTTTACAAGAACTATTATGAAGCCACAGTGCTTGGTTACCAGAAGATCTCTGGTTTACCTGAACTCTACTATAACTCAAGGGATTCTCTTTTTCCCAGAATCCTTACTTTTAATAAAGAAAACCTTGAGATCATCTTTGAACTCTTTACGTATAGTTATTTAAATTATCTCTATCCAAGCCTCAGCCTCATCAAAATACAAAATTTCCATCCAACTTTAAATATGCTATTAAGCAATTCAGTATAGGATATGTTTGCCTTCGCATCTTTTCTATCTCTCCAGAAAAAGATGCAGACACTATTTATCCCTCTATCCATCTAGTTGAAATTTCTCATGTCAATCCGAAACAATCTATTGCCGTTGAGAAAAACAAATACTACAAACTTCCCAGTTTTGACATCTCCCTGGTTCAACTATAAAAGGTCTACTGGAGCTCTAGCTATCAAATGCCAGAGCGAAAGGTTAACGACCAAAGGAGCAAGAACTCTATACTATAATGACAATCTCATCCTTGTTACTACGCATGGAGCAGAAAATATCTCTGTTGATGAGCAACTCTTTGATTTTAGCTATTCATTGGAGCCCCAAGAATTTTCCAACCAGCATAGCTGTATGCACCAAATTTGCTGAACTTTACAAAGTTGAAAAAGAAAAAGAAGAAAAGCAGATTCGGCTTGCCTAACTCTGTCACCATGTGAGACATAAGGGACCACAACTTTATCAACTCTTATCTCTGCCGACACCACAAGACAATGAACATAAATCAACCCTATCAAGAATAGTAAAATCTTATTTGTAAAGTTTAAATTTTTAGCTGAAAATCTTATCTCTTTAGATTCTCATAATGTAAGCGCTTATGTCATAGCGCACCCCATTTTCTTATAAATAGATAAGCCGATTTCAGTAGAGGGCATTGACAATTAGAAGAACAAAAATCTCTATGTAAGAAGTCCCTCAAAAATGTTCTAATTTCCTTCCTTTAAGGAAAGGAGAAAGATTATCAATGAAATAAAAGAGAAATCTTTTCTCAAAAACTTTGTGTCTATAGTTCTATTATTACAACTTTGATCAAAGAAAGAGTATTATCAAAGAGAAAGAGAAGGTCTGAATGAGTAGGTAAGTCTCACATCAGGGTGAAGTAAGACGAGCACGAACGAGTAAGACAGATCCAACTTTTGAAGGTATAATTTCTTTGGTTCAATTTTGTTTTAATAGAATTATATAATATTTAGTTTAAAATTTCATTTGATAATTTAGTATCCGAGTACCACTATTAAAAATTTGACAGATCCCTTAGTGTGAATCACTTAGTTAATTCTAAAATGGTTTTACCGCTTTTTCCATAAAAATCACTCGTCTCCCTTATTAATGGTATTAGAGCATGATAATCACAACTTAGTTTGGACTTAAGTATCCTATATGCAATACGAACTGTGAACTTAAAAAACTATAAGAATGAATCTATTTAAAAACACATTACAATCTAACTCAAAATTAGATAGAGCTGGGAACTATTTAGAACAACAAAGTTTTAATTTACCAGAATTAAAACATTATACTCAAAAAAGAACATGGGATTATTTAAGATCTTTTGATTTAACTCCTAGAAGTATGAGACAAAACTTGTTAAATCACTATAAGGATAGATTAAACTATGTAGCAACCTTACCCGAACCTGTGCATCCCATAACTATAAACTTATTAAAAGATAATATTGCGTTATTAGAAGTAACTTTTGAATACACTGTTTGGATTCAACCAAATATGAACAATAGAGTCGCTCAAATAACAAATACTGATGAAGAATAATAAATTGAACTAACACCATAAAACAATTTGCAAAAACAAGTGTAACTATATTGGGGTATTTTGTAATTATGCCACATAAAGCCAAAACTATTTTATGACTTGTCACATCAACCCGAAATCTACCCGAAACATCAACCCGAATTGCCACCTCTACTGAACATAAACCGGCTAAAGTTTCACTTTTTTTTCGGTGGATTTGAAATGATGACAATATATATCTCGTTGTAAGATATTTAAGTGATTTCCTTTAATCAAAATTAGTATGTCAAATAATTAAAATTTTTAATAATTATGGTTGATTATGAATTTTGGAGTTTTAGTATTCATTGACTATAACTTACGAGTACAAATGGCCTAATGATCAATCAATTCTATCTACAAAGTCTTATTATCGGCATGATTTAATAGCGGTAAAAATTTATGAATAAAGAGATGATTTCACACAATTTATAAGTAATAATACCCTTTAACTATCCAATCACACAATTTTTTAGATTTAATAAATGATATTGTAAATTTTAAATTAAGAAAAGACACCTAAAAAGTATCCTATAATATGATATTTATCAATTTGCATATGAAAATTTTATCATAAAATTAACACTAATTTTCTTTTGTGATAATTTGGTGATAAAATAATTACAATATTAAGACAAATGCCACCTGATGCACTTGTGTACGTCCAATACGGTCATTTGCTGCCTATCTAGCAAATTTCCAACTATTTTTTATATTTTTTTCAAGGGAAAATAATTCATTAATCATTCATAATACGGCGCCATACGACACTTACAATGTATATTCGACTAATACAAATACAATTTTTAATATCAAAATCATATCTCAACCTCAAAAATACTGACTTGAAACACGTTGATCGCTCGTCTTCCCACGTTTGTTGTTTCTTGATACAGCCTGGGAAAGAAATCCGCATATATGTTACAATTTGTTGACTGATGTTGATGTGCTGATCTAGTGTAGCACTCATGGGAGAAATATTCGTCCAACACCAAAGACTATATTTGAAAGACCGAAATTCATGAAAGCACTCAATATGTATAACTGATCAATCCCTTTCAAATTCATAAAGACACACAAAAAGATAAAAACACTCACATAATAAACTCTCACAATTTGAGAGATATAAACAATTCTTACAAAAGGAGAGATTGGTTAATCTCCCAATTGGAGAGGCTACAACTAAAGCTATAAATAATACTAATATTAAAGCAAAGATAAGTTGAAAATGGTAGGAAAACAGACCATCTCCTCTTCACCTTCAGTTAGGGAAGAAAACGACTACTCTTGATGGTGGCAATGGTGGAGTGACAGGTTGGAAGTCAGAGAGGAAGGAAACCGCTTACGAGAGAGAGAGGGGCTCCAATTAATTTTGTTAATTATATTAGTTTCTGGCTGATTTAAACAACGTCCTTATGTAATCAATTAGCTAATGCACTAATATCTAAATGCAAAATAAAAAGTCATGTTTAGTATGCTAAAACTTTAAATTAGTAGCCCTTTATAATCCTGTGACAAGCCAAGTCGAGTGAATGAGCAAGTGGTGGAGGCAGGGATCAAATCTTGGGGTATCGAACTATACTATATAGTATAATTAATTTCCAGCTAATTTATGCACTAGCCTTTCAATACCTTTTCTTTTCTGTTTGTATAGGACTCAACATAGTCATAATGTTATAGTAAACCTATGAAAGATCTCAAAATCACCAAATTTCATTTTCTAACTCTCAAGTTCGTTTTTCAAAGTCTATCAAAATTAACTTCCCTTTGGACATTTTTCCAAACTAGTATTAGCACAATTATTAACACAAATTTGACTAAAATTGCTAAATTAGATACAATAGTTTACAAGTAACTAGTCAAATTGCAATAAGCAGCACGAATGGAATAGTTTCTATCTAAACTCGAATTAAAAGGAAGTGCAGCTTACAAGCTTGGAGACTTTCTAACCTCGTTTAATTCGCCCCGGTAGGATCATTATTTGGGCGCTCTTTCTGCTAAAGGATTCTGTGTTAAGCTGTACTCTACCCAATGGCAATCACTGTGTAATCTCAATGTAAAAATGAATTGTCTATATGGTTGTTAGAGTACTCATTCTTGGACCTTCAACCATTAGCTTAAACTTTGGTTGAAATAGTCTTTGAACATGGTATCAAAGCCTTTCTGAGCGAGAGGTCTCGAGTTAAAATCTCAGCAGCCCTCACATTAATTTATTGCGCAAGGTAGGGGAAACCTTTGCAGCATCCAAGCTTCAAGTCCAAAGGGCGTTCGCGTGAGGGAGCATATTAGAGTATAAACCTATTATTGGGCCTTCAACTATTAGCTTAAACTTTTGATTGATGTGGTCTTTGAACAATGATAATTATGTGTATATATATTCTTGATTTATTGTAGGCTTGTATGGTGTTTCCACTATCCCGCCCCAACTTGCTCACCATTACATATCTTTAAAAATTTTCTACTCATAGTTGCAGCATTAATAATCACTTGTTAGCAGTCATAACATTGAAAATTAAGTTTTGATAAACAATCATCAGTAATAAGTTATTTATGATAAGTTGGAAATGACAGACTCATAAAAAAAATTATAAAGATTTTTTGATTATTTCCTTGATTCATCAACTTTTTAAACAAAAGGGACATTTATATGATGGGCATGAATTTGGGATTATACTATAGAATTTTTCAATCCTAATTCTTCCGGATTGGTTTGAAGATTGTGCGAGCTAGTTCCTTACTATGGCCCTGTTTTTTTCGTTGGTAAATCCCAATTTGTCAACCTCAATCAACCTCAACCTATTTCAACTCACTTTACCAACTTCAATAAAAAAAAAATACCTACATCAATCCATTCCAAGCAACTTCAATCAACTTACCATTATTTTAACCAATTCTACCTATCATACAATAGAAATTCAATATACTTCAACCAACTTCAACACAAAAATACCGTTTTAATTCACTTGCACCAATCTGAACCAACTTCATCCATTTACCAATCTATATTTCCCAATGAAAGAACATGCCCTATGCATAGAATTCATGTTCCGTAAAACATTAAAATAACTATTGTGATGGGACGAAAGGAGCCTACAGAGCGCGTCACGATCAATAATTTGTGTGATTATACAGATAACATGTTCAAGCTCCATATTCATCATGATCTCTCTCTCTCTCTCTCTCTCTGTATCTGTGTGTGCTAAACTAGTGGAGTGTGGAGAAGGTGGCAGACATGGCCGCGGTACGACGGAGATCAATAAAGATTCGATGGTGGGTTTGCATAACATAGGATGCGACGTAAAGTGGCCAAATAATTCAAAGTTGGTTAAGTGATTCATCATGATGGGATAAGCATAAGATGGTGATACATGCATCAATCTAGGATACATTTTTAAGTATCTTCCTTTAATCTAAATTAATATCTTATATGATTTAAAATCATCAAATTTTTAATAATTTTATTAATTATCAATTACAAAGTTTAGTATGCATCAACTATGTGGATAGATATAAAATAACATTCTAATTGCGTTAATTATATCTTCAAGATGCATTATATATGTAATTATAATTTCAAGATGATGGATAAAAATTTTATTTTATACAACTCATAAATAGTAATATTTTTACACTATTCAATCATACCTATTTTTTTAATTTAATATATAATAATATAATTTTTAAATCAAGACAAGAGATATCTTATAACAAGAGTTTAAGAAAGAATTGAACTAAGGTTGCTCATTTTCAACGTATTCAACCATTGAAGCAGGTTACATCAAAACTTTTGGCGTGCCTACAAGCAATAATGTAATTTGCCATCAAATTATATGTCATATTATCATTACTACATCATACAGTAATATATGAAAGATGGTTGACGGTGATTTGACAAGAGCACATCAGAGCACTAGTAGCTTGAAGAAACACGTGTCAGGTGGGGGGCTCACGTTTCCCACGCGTGCCACTGTGCGAGTGGCTCCTTGGTAGCCTGGGAGAAATTGGGGGGGGGGGACGCATGGAGGAACCTGTGGGCATTCCTCCATGCGTGTAACTTTTAGATTTTTTTATTATTTATTTTTGTTTTTTCTTTTTTTTGAGTTAATTTATAATTTTTATATGATTTAAAAATAAGTTGTGTGTTATAATGTAGGTCCATGAAAAATATTTTTATTGGATGATTAAAATTGGAGTTCCATTGGTCGGAGAAGTGATAGAATGCAAGTTCCAAAATTGTGAAAATTTTACTGACGTAGCAGGCCAGAGTTTCAAAATTCGAAACTCTGACTGGGAATGCTCTCATGATTGGCCATACTATGCTTTTTTTCCTTTTCTTTGTCTTAACTTGTAATAATTAGTGTTAAAGATTCTATTGAATTTTTGTTGGTGATATTTTTCATTTGATTATACCATATTATTGAGTTGATATATATTTAGTGTACATTTTGTTGGCGTATTTAAAATCATTGTCGTTACTAATTTAAGTTATACTTTTCTGAATAGTCTATTTAGATGGTTCAATACCACAAACTAAGAGTATGTTCTTTAACATATCGTAAGTACTTATCATTAGTATTCACATTTATCATCCATAAGTTTAGCTTTAATCAGCATTCATCAACACTTATAATCAATAAGTTACATATGATAAGTTACTAAAAACAGGCATTTAAGATTCTTGCCATTCATCATTGCTATTGTTTTTTTTATAGAACAAAGGATGAATTCATTAATTGAGGGTCAAATAGTATCTATAACAGAATTCGAATTCAAATAAGTACATCACTAAACAACCAACTAAGTCCTCTTTAGAACAAAACCAATTTCTATACTTCTCAACGGGCCTCTTTCACTTGGTTGATGTTTTATAATACAATATTTGACAAGAACATCTGTCAAACTTACATAGCTTTCCTATTGAAAAAAATTACTCACTATTGTGGTCCAAACTTGGAGAATTGATATACATTGCAGCTCTACATCGTAATCAATTAATGATTAGATCATAGACAATTGGAAAAGTGTGTAATTAAACTTATGATTTCGCTTTAAGAGTGGGATATATTATCACTCAATAAAAGAAGGTATAGAAATACTCAAATATGGTAAGCAATAGTTTATTTAGGGGGAAAAAATACATGGAAAAGCATAAACGAAACAAAGATTCGGGCTTATCATTGACAAATATGTCAATGGTAGCCCATAAGGACTATAAAATAGATTAGGGTTTACTAGAGAGAAAAGAGCCGGAAGAGAGGACAGCTAGACAATTATTCATTGTTGTTAAATAAACATTAACGAAAAACTATGTCAAACACGTAACTTATCCTAATGTAACTTATGCCTTGTTCTTTTTAGTTTTTTTTTTTTTATAAAATAAGTTTATTTCATTCCTGTTCCAAAAAAAAAATAAAAATAGCTCAGCTCAATTTAACAAAAATAAATTCAATTTTTAGTTCAATTGAACAAAGATAAATCAGTTCCATTCAAGACAGTAAAACGAAATTCAAAATTTAGTACAAATAAGATCAATTTAGTTAAGATATGTTCAATTTAGATAAGTTTAGCAAAACTAAGTTGAAGAGAATAAGACTTTATCTCCCAAGTCTGGCAAAGATGTCCCTGGACATTGTTTTCCTTCTATCCTAGTAGACCAGTAGATATAAAAATACCAAGTTGGGACATGGAATAAGGATGAACATGACTCTTAGGTATCCCAAAACTGGTTCGGAACATCCTAAAAAAAATATAAAAAGTCCAATCGATTTTGGTTCCTAAAATAAACAATTGAAACGAAAATTAGTTCGGGAGGAATAGAGGATTTTTTTTGGTTGGTTTTTTCTTACCTTTTCTTTTGGTTCCCTACTTCTTTTCCTTTTTGATTTTTTTTTTGTTAATAAAAATGAATCTTCAAGGTAATAAATTTTAGCTCAATCTCAACTAATTTTCTCTTATTAATTGAAAAATAAATCATCATATTTTACAAGTTATTTCAGAAATGCTCAGCCCATAGACATGGGTGAGAGAAGTCAAACAATCAGGTTTGACAATTTTGTAAGTCCACAAAAAGCTACAGTGGTAGGCTCCACAGCACATGGGCACATAGAAATGACACATTTATTTTTGCAAAAAAGGGACTTGTTTTTGTCAATGGGCCATTACTGCCGTTATTGGGCCAATCGCCTTCAGCATGTGCCCACCATTTAAAAACCCTGTCTGTCTCTGCTTCCCCTAGGCTAGGTTAGGCACTACATAGGGTCATTGCGGACCTAGAATCCACATATTGTGGGTCAAGATACCTTTGCAATATTCTTTTTTTTTTTTCATGTTTTTGGACCATTTTGTTTGTTATTTTTCAAATTGATTTTTTAATTACATTTTTATGATTTTTTTGTTGGCATACAATTCATTCCTTTAGGCTCTGTTTAAACCTTGAAAATTTTGATAGAAAGAAAAAAATTTGAAAAAATTACCTTTTTTCGTGTGTTTGGTTTAGAGAAAATCATAAAGAAAAAAAATATGGAGGAAACTTAGGTAAAAAAATTGTTAGAAACAGGTGACAGAATTTTCCTCATAAAATTGTGAGGAAAATTTTCAACCTTGTCCAACCTCAAATTGCTTAGATAACATCAATATAATTCAAGTAATTTATCAGCATTCAAGTTTCTCATCTAAATTCCTGTATTTTTTTTCTCAATCCAAATAAGAGAAAAAATATATTTCTCTATGCTTTTTTTTCCTTCACATTTTTTTCCTTCAACTTTTCTTTCCATCAAATTTTCTAGGAATAAATAGAGCCTCAATAAATGGAATAAAAGAGTCAACTTGTTACATTTGAGCATAATCTTCACTAGAGATATTAGGGAGTAGAGATTTTCTCGCAAAATCTCCTGACTTTTGGAATTTTTTTTAATTAAATTATTCTACGTACTATAAGAGTTATATAGACTATTCTAACCTTTTTAACACCCACACAAGGCCCCCCCCCAAAAAAAAAGAAAAAAGAAAAGAGAGGGTGGATGTACGACATTTATGGATATATGTTGATTAAGATAATAATTTTTGTCTAATAGTAATTAATTTTCTTTTTTAGAACAATCTTAAATTGATAGA
>JACYFF010003369.1:11452252-11469865 GCA_017589665.1 Selenicereus undatus | reverse complement strand
TATAGGCACATATGTATACACTTCTGATCAGCCATGCATATTTTAATACGATACATGAGATTTACAATAAATGTTAATATTTTTTTTAGGAAAATCAGCAGATGAGTAATGAATGCAGAGCTACTAAAATACTAGCGTGCATATGGCAAGGCAAACGAGTCTTGTCATAAATTTCAGCGGCTGGCGCATAGTCAACTGTGAGCTATTGTTCTGAACTTTTGATGGGCTGTCATTTTTATATGTTTTCATCTGTTCATATGATGCCAAACCCTACTTGAAGATCCAAGTAACCTATAGCTAATCTAGACTCTAAAAATTCAATACAAGTACTCTAAATTCTAGAAAGTGACGATCCAATAAACAGCCATCTGATCCAATTTGCACATATATTATAAATGTCCAGAATACTCTATCCCCCCAAAAAAAAAAAAACAAAACCACTCCAGAATAGAATTGTTTCTCCAATGATTAAATAAGTACAAATTCATTTCAATATTCATATGCTATAGTCCTATGGACATCGAGTGCATTGTTTTCAATTTATTATAAGTACTTATTGAGTATTTAATATATTTTAGCACAATCCAATACAATTAAGCATAATTTAATATCATGCAATGCAATTTAGCACAACTAGCATCATTCAGCACTTGCAAAAGTACTGACGGATTAGATTGTGGTTAAATCCAAATCACTTAATTATTTATCAATAATTACACTTATGTTACTAATAACTAAATAGGTTATTATTGTAATTGTGAAATCCTTTCAATGTTGAAATTTTTTTATGTCACAGAACTAAAGAACATGTTTCATAACATTGGTTCTAATATTTATATGAATATTATTGTAACTGGGTACGTATAACAAAGTTGCAATGAATATATTCTGAGCTAGACTTGCAAATGACATGTGGAATTCTATGGCAGGTTAAAAAGCAAGTCATAAATTGTAATTTTATTGTGTATTTTATTTTATATTTATGTTAGAATATACCAAATGCTTAATGGTAAATGTGTACTTGTCCACTTGCTATGTGTAAATAACTACCTGAATGTATAATCTCAATAGTTCTAGTTGTAATTATTTTTGAAATTAAACTAATAATGCAGTCCATTATATCTAACAATACAGAAAATTATTGCCTTAACACTAAAACAACTTCAAACAATAGATATATATTCTTGAATTATTTGTATATTATAAATATCAATTAAAAGTGATTCACTGATTAATTTACATCAGCTAACCCAGCGAAAGCGGGAGCCACACTAGGAGGTGTTGTTGTTGTTGTTATTGTTGTTGTTGTCACTGATTAATTTACATCATCGCATATATATACAACTCATTGAAATATGTTTTTACACAATCACAAGCTATGTAAGTATGTGTTTATAATACCTCACATTGGGTATGCACATGTCTAACAACTTTACAAATACATTTTTTTGACTTAATTTCAATTTCATATAAACCACTTCAGCACATTAAGCATGATATAACATGATATGATTCAAAAATAAAATATAATAAATACTTACCATAAGTTCAAAAGAACATACCCTTGTGGTCTTATAGGGCAAAAGCATATGAAGTTTGGATTGAACGAGTGACCTGATCTATTATTTTATGCATTCTTCTCACATCAAAATTTGTTGCTTGTTTATCTAGTTTTTTGTATGTTGTGCATATTGTAAATCCAATGCATATTCATTGCTAAAGTTCAAAGTTTAACCAACCTCCCCACCCCCTTGCGATACTAAACTGGGCCTTCATTAGGGCCGTGTGTAAGGTTAGATCTGCAATGGGCTTAGCAAGCCCAAGAGGAAGGAGCATACATGGACTAGGCCGAAGGGCTATTGATTTCCCACCAATCTCTCCAAACAAGAAAATGTTCTGCATCACGAGATTTGAACGCATGACACCAAGGATAAAACCTTAAGGAAGCTTGAACGACCATTGTGCCAAAGGCGCTTTCGTCAAGCAACCAACGTTTTTTGATGGAAAGAAAATGCTAAAAAGGCTAGTGTTTTTGTTAATGCATTCCATAATCTAATAGTATACATGTTTGATATGGATTCAAGTGTCTCGTCTTTGTTCTTCTTAAGAATTTGATTTTGATTCTTGTAAATGGTGTGCACACACATACACATAAACAGAAACCTTATCTGTAAAACAAAATTCTTGCACTATTATAGCAGTGAATAACATTTTCAACTCCAATGGATGGAAAATTAAAGTTCAAAATAATCCCGAATACACAGTTTGTGAACATGACTAGTACATGCATCATGGCTCCCGAATGTTATATATATGCATAAATATAAAACAGTATTTGCCCATATGTGGTACCAAGAAATCAATTTGGTCAGTTTGAGCTTGACGAATAGTAATCTTCTTGATGGGGAGCACAAAACTACGAATTTGTGGTGGTAACAGATTCAAAAGGTGACATAATAACCACAATACCACATACGCTACTTAGGCCCTATTCTTTTTGTTGGTCAATCTCAATTTACCAACTTCAATCAACTTCAATCCACTTCACCAACTTTAATCAAAAAAATATATCAATTTCAACCCACTTCAACCCACTTCAACAAAAAAAAAAAAAAAATCACTTCAACCAACTTCACCTATTTCAAATCCCAACCCATATTTTTCAACGAAAAGAACGCGCCCTTAGTAGTTAGTCAACCCCGTTTGTGGAAGCCACAAGTTTAAAGTTTGATTTAATAATTAGGCTTAGATTTAGACTGGGTATTGGGCTGATTTACTTTATGTAAAGCTTGAGTAGCCCAACACTAGATTCCCTGCTACTCATTTTCTTGGGGACCATGGTCTTTTCATGTGAGTAAATCACAAAATTACCAGTCCACTTGAGTATACACTTCACAAAGCTACTAATTGCCCAAGGAATGGAGTTGCATTTTTGTGCAATTGATTTTTGTGGGTGTTATTTAACATTTTAACTAGTTTTTATATGAAATTTTGAACAATCTTTTTAGTTAATAGTTGCGTAGTTATTTTAATTGACAGAATCAAATTAAAGAAACAACAACCAACCTCTAAATATAGTGTAACTCATTCGCAGGAATATATCGCGTCCCCTCCCAAGTATTGGAAAAAAGCGTAAATCCAAGAACAATTCGTCAAAGTAATTTCTAATAGGGATATAGAAATACAATTTACTTAATTTCAACCTCCTCAATGGTGAAGGAATGGAAGATTCCAGAGGCAGGGAACGAGAGTGTGGTGAGAGGAGGATTGACCCGCAAGAGTGTGGTCATATCAGTAAGGACGAGATTAAAGAGGCCTTGAGGAAGATGCCCAATGGAAAGGCAGATGGTCCAAATTAAATACCGGTGGAAGTGTGGAAGTGTTTGGGGGAGGAGGGATTAAAGTGAATAACGGAGCTTTTCAATGTTATTTTTAGGATAGCTAAGATGCCCGAAGAATGGAGGTCTAGCACAGTAATCCCTTTGTACAAGAACAAAGGTGATATTCAGGATTGTAATAATTTTAGGGGTATAAAGTTGCTCAGTCACACTATAAAGTTATGGGAAAGGATGATTGAGAGAAGGTTGTGAAAGGATGTTTCGATTTCAGAGAACCAATTTGGTTTTATGTCAGGCAGGTCAACCATAGAGGCAATTTACCTCCTTAGAAAGCTCATGGGTATGTATAGAGATAGAAATGTGGATCTCCACATGGTGTTCATTGACCTGGAAAAAGCATATGATAGAGTTCCGCGTGAAGTGTTATGGAGATGCTTGGAGGAGAAAGAAGTGTTACCCTTGTATATTCGAGTTATTAAGGATATGTACGAGGGAGGTAGGATGAGTGTTAGGACGCCAGGAGGGGTCACGAATGACTTCTTCATCGGTATGGGCCTACATCAGGGTTCCACCTTGAGCCCTTTTCTTTTCACTCTAGTTATGGGTGAACTTACAAGAGGGATTCAAGATGAGTTACCTTGGAGTATGCTTTTCGCAGATGACATTGTTCTCATTGATGAGACCAGACTAGGAGTTATTGACAAGTGGGAGCGATGGAGGCATACTCTAAAATTTAGAGGTTTTAGAGTTAGTAGATCGAAGACGGAGTACCTTCATTGTTGTTTCAATGGGAGGGTAGATGCGGGGGGAGAAGTCACTCTGGATGGGAGGTCGATAAGTTTAAGTCTCTAGGCTCGATCATTTAGCAGAATGGAGATATTGATGAAGATATTAACCAGCGAATAAAAGTAGGCTAGCAAACATGAAAGTATACATCAGGTGTGCTGTGTGATAAGAGGGTGCCAATTGGATTGAAAGGCAAAGTATATCGCCTGGTAGTTAGGCCGGCAATTCTTTATGGATCGGACTGTTGGCCTATAAAAAAGACGCAAGTTCAAAGGCTGACGATAGCAGAGATGAGGATGATAAGGTGGATGCATGGTTATACGAGGATAGACAGAATTAAGAATGGAGTTATCAGGGACTTAGTTAAAATAACTCACATCGAAGATAAGATGAGATAAATAAGACTCCGATGGTTTGGTCATGTGAAGAGGAGGAGTGTGGATACTCCAGTGAGCAGATGTGAGAGGATCAACATCCCCGAAGGCAAAAGAGGGAAGGGACGACCAAAGAAGAGCTTGGACAAGGTGATTAGAGAGGATTTGAAAGTTGTCGGCTTGACGGAGGATGTGACTCGGGATAGGAAGTTGTGGTAGGATAAAATTAAGATCTTAGAATGCTGAGAGTCGACCCTGTAGTTATCTTTTGGTTGTTGTGGCATAGTGCCGGTAGAGGTTTGTTGTGTTTGTATGCAGGTTGTACTATCTTCCGATAAGAGTTTCCGTTTGCTTACTGTTGGTTGTTCAGATATGTTACCTTCCTCCAATATATTGTCCTTTTATTTCATAGTTTCAGCAACTGATCTTTTATTTCAGTCATCCCTTGCTATAGAATCTTTCTTCTATAAAATGTTTTCCCATTAAGTGTTTTCACAACATCTTTCTTCTGAAAATATTTTCACAAAACCCATTTTTGTGGGTCTCTTGGAATCAGCCTCTCTACGGGTAGGAATGCCGATAGAAGTAAGATTGCATACAGTCGAATCTCCCCAGACCCCGCAAAAGCGGAACCCACACTGAGAGTTGTTGTTGTTGTTCAACCTCTACCAACAACTTGCAATATGATTATATGACCCCTGAAAACTTTAAACTATCCCTACTCTCGATTTCATCATCACATACAAAATAGGAAATCTTCAAGATGAATTAGCTCAATAAAAATTAATAATCCTTTTCTTGATTTTCACTCTTGTTCAACGAAACTCATGAAATTTTACCATTCTTCTAGACACACTCTCCGAACTAGCATCTCCTTAGCTTGTACGTCGAAAGCTCCCAGTAAATGTTCGTTCTTATTAAGTACCAACTTGACATAATCCCTATATATCAAACAAAACAATGCTGCGACTCATCGCCGTACGTGAATTGCTACTCGCCTTTAGCTGTTCTGCTTGAATTAAGGTCTGCTTTCCAATACTTTTAGTTTCAGCACATAGTTAGCATGCCCTAGGAATATTGGGAGTTAGCTGCGTCTTCGTATTAATTTAAAAACCAACATGTCACTTTTTCTATGCTCTCATTTGATCAATTTCGATACTATTGGTCTGGTTTGGTTAATCAAATCACGTTAGAGGGGTGGATAGAGTGATGATTAAAGCCACAACATAATTAAAATAAAAATATGAAAAAATAAATGTGGACAAAACACGCTATTTATAGACGTTCAACCACGCCTAGTCCTCTACCCATGGGCGCCCTTCACCGATAGAATTTTGAACATTTTTCTTTTATTAATTCGGTGGATTATATACGCGATTCACTAATTGTATAACTTACGAGTTGACCCTACAACTCTAGGTGTCCCAACGTACACGTTGCTCGTCAACCGTATTTGGGCAGTCCACCCTCCGACTAATCAACTCAACCCAATACAAAGAATTATAATAAGCACTTGATCAATAATAATACAACTCTCTATAGATAATTATCAAATGAATTAGCACCAGAGAATAACATATCGGTAAGTGAATGGTCTTCTAATATGAGTTCTTGTATTTTCTCTTGTGTCTCTCCAAGCTTCAAATTCTCTAGTATTTAGAGTCACAATATGATGCAGCATTGGAGCCCTTCAAGGTAAGTAGCCATTGTAACCAAATAAGGAAAAAATAAGCAGATAATTGTTTAGGTAGCGAATAATAGTTCAGATCGTAGATAATTATTTAAGTAACGAATAACGTTTCTAATTTAGCTATTAGCGGATAGCTATTTAGCCGAACAATTGAAACGAATGTGTTTAGTAAATTGAGTTGTTCGGTTAGTTGATTGATGTAAATTGACATAAAGGAATATAGATAATTTTCAAAGATAAAATTTTCAAAGGATATATTTTGACAAAAAAATATGAAACACCACTTTTAAATGCCAAAATCTTATACTATTAACTTTTTAGAAATATTATTTAAAACATCAAATATTATTTAAAATATTAGTTAAAATACTAGATAACTGAACCTAAAAATTAAATAATTAATATATTAACTTGATCAAAAAATTAACCATTACTGAAAAGCTTATTACTGAATAAAGCAACAGAGTAATTGCGAATGGTGATTAGGAGTTTTTCAAAAAACAATAGAAGCTAAATGAAACGTTCTTAAAAATTTGAAACGTTTCACTTAAAATATCCGGAAATTAGTTGTCAAATAAAATTCCCCACACGTGGGGAACAGGCAGACGGTCGGGAGGAGTATCAGTCCGGCTCAGGCACTACTCTAACCCCCAGTCCAAAAGTCAAGTTTGAAATAGTTTTCAGTGGGTCCAAACTAACCCTCAAATTTCCAAATCAATGTCCTGTCTAGTTTTCTGGCCACTTGCCTTGAGCAAATATCTCCTCATAGCCCAGGGGCATTTTCGGACACCCACCCCCTCTCCTTGGTATATATACCGAGATTCAACTTGTGGAATCCATCATCCAGTTTCAACCTCAATTTTTCCCTATCATATTACTGAAGAAGAGAAGTGAAAAAATGGGAGGGGGAGGCAAGAGTGATATGGTGAGCTCGGGTGCACCGATAAGGACCTGTCCTGGCCGTCCGATCCCGAAGAGGGGGCAAGTGAAGGTAGCGATTGTGGTGGCGCTGGCCCACTCCCTCACCTCCATCTTCTCTCACCACCGACCAGGGGCACGGGCAGATGCCCAGTGTTCCCACCGCGAGAGGTAGAGCTAGCCAAGTCAGCTATTAAAATGAGATGGAGAATTGAAGTCACTTGTGTTATTGATTTGTTGAAGGGCTTGTAGGAATTGTATATATAAAAATATATAGCAATTCAGTTTTGATCGTTATTTTGCGTTTAGGAATGAACATATATAATGTTTAAACTCTTGAAGGTGCTAGTTAATTTGACTGATAAAAATATCTGAATCAAAGATCTGCATTCGAATTACATTTAGGACGTCGTTTTACCCCTCTATGCATAAAATTTTTTTAAAAAAATCGTCTTCCCCCAGTGAGCACCCAAGGGGTATACAGGAAACTATATAGCAGACATCTTCCCCCAGTGATGAAGCCAGAAAATTCGGAGAGGGGTGTCGAAATTAATTGTACACAATATAAAATTCAACAATAGTCATAAACTGAAATTAAATAGTACTCACATTACATTTAATCTAATTGTCCTTGACAAGATCTACAATTGAAATTAAATATATAAATTAAACAAAATTTTTGGGATTGAAATTGGCAAATAAACTCACAAATTAAACTATAAAAACAAACTAATTTACAAATTGGGAATTAACCTAGAATTGAAATTAAACATATAAATTAAACAAATTAGCAATTGAAATGGGCAAACAAACTCACAAATTAAACAATAAAACAAACTAATCTACAAATTGAGAATTAACCTAAAATTGAAATTAAACCCATAAATTAAACAAATTTGGAATTCAAATTGACAAACAAACTCACAAATCAAACAATACAAACTTATTAATCTACAAATCGAAGAATTAAGTAACAAATTCAAGAAAATTATAACATTTAAATTAATATTAGTAAAAAGAGAACTCACAAATTTGGAGAGGGAGGTGGCCGTGCGCTGGCCGTTGGGAGGTGACTCGGCGTGGGGCCGGTCGTCGGTGGGTTGAGTGTGTGCAGGTGGGGGTCGGGGTTTTGGATGGCCAGTGGCTAGGCGCAGAGGGTCAGAGAATATGAAGGGGCGGGGGTTACTTATTTGACTATACAGCAAAGCGTAAGCTATTAAAAAAAATAAAACTTTAGAAATGAAGGATAGAGGATTCAAACCCATGACATCAAACACAGTAAACAAGGAGGCACATGGACAACTAAGCTACCCGCTCCTTCATGTATGCCTTGAACGCATTTGTTATATATACACAACTTCTAAATTTTTTAATTTCCAACATATACTATTTTTTTTTTTTGAGAGGGGTGTCGGGTGACGCCCCTGACACCACGGTGGCTATGCCACTGTCTTCCCCCATCCTGTAGCGGTGTTGATACTATAAGCCTGGGGCCCCGCCCCCCGGCGGGGGGCGCCCCCCCCCGTGTTGGCTTGGGAACCAAAAAAAAGGAACATGGGAAAATAAGGGGTACTTATAAGGGGAGTTTATAGACCCAAAGAATCTAAAAATTGCATCCCTATAATGAATAAGTCCATGGTCCTCCCCCCCCCCTAAAGGAAGGCATTCATCATGCTAGAGCTAGTCTAAGAACTACTGATTCTTCTGAAGACTCCAACTCAAAATGGGAAAAATTATAAATTCTTGTGGTTTGTGCCCATAAGTCAATTAGAAATTACAAAGTTGGGTCAATCTCAGAGATCTTAGCATTCGACCCTCACATGTAATGGGATTTCACACCTGGCGAATCTTTCACTCTACCTCCTCTTATTAAGACCACACAATGTTCCTACAAATTATGACCCTTCCAAGTGCTCTAAGTGAGTCAATCGCTCTATTAGTTGGACCAACGACTCTAACCAAAATTGTAGAGATTCAAGTCGTTAGCAACGTCGATGATCATAGGCTACCTATCATTCATGATAATAAGAGTGCTCATGCAAAATCTAAAATCAATCATTAGGCAAGCCCCCGCCCCAAGAAGGTGTTTCTCGCTTGATATACTTACTGAATTCTTATTTACACTTAGATCCATATGAATGGGTGTTAAAATAGATCCATATAGTTTATTTCACTTCAAGTCCAAAAATGTTACAGTTCTGATTGTCAGTCCTTAAAATTCACACACATGCAATAAGTTGAAATTACATTTTATGTTTCCTTTCTATTGCAAATATTATGAGCGTCAAAAAGGACAAATGTCAAACTCGAGGCATTACATCTTTCCTCCTTTTAAAAAGTTTCGTTCTTCGAGCTGTTCATTTCTAATTTTCTAATCTCAAGTTCCATACCAAACAAACCACATTGCAAAATCACATAAACTTGGCATTCACACAAAACACACGTAACTCACTAAATCATACATATATATAGACATCATCAAATAGATAGTCAATCACTTGTGCACAAAATCTGTATAGGTCAGAGGTCGTGGGATTATTGCTCTAATACCATTTATGTAACACCTCGCTCAAAGAAGACAGACACGTCATCGTCATGGATGCCCAATTGGAAACACCCACAAGGCTATCTAAACTTCCCAACCTTAATTAACTTGTTAGTAGGCGAGCGCATCGGATGTTCACAATGAAATCTAACTAAAGCTAGGCATGCTAGTTCTAGAATACGCATTTTTACACATATTTAAACCATATTCATAATTGTCTTATATGTTTGTATACAAAACGCATCCTTACTTGTATTTCCTAAACATTGTCTGTATCATTGACGCATAATAAGGCCTACATTTCCAACTTAATTCTCGAAAAGCAATCAAAAACTAGTTAGCAGTTTTAATCCTTCTGTAGTCCACTTTTGTTGTCGAACACCTGAGAAATGGTGAGGTCATGAGCTCCCGGAGTCAAGTGGATAACCTTTACCTTCCCAATTGTTGTACTTTCACATTAACTAATTTACACGTAAGCACAAAATACATATAAAATTGAAAATCAAAGCATAGCACATAACATATGGAAACATAAGAATGTGCTCATGATTTAGAAGTAGACTCATATCTTTCATATCTATCAGACTAATGAACTTTACAAAACACACACACATGTATGTCATGAGGTAGACAATTAGATTAACTCAGCCATACAAATCTCATACCAGGTCTGACTCAAGGACTCTTGTTTTCGCTTAAGTTTCACAGAAAAACTCTACTATTGGTCTATTCACTAAACTATCCATGATTGTCCCGTACCAACCATATCTTTTAGGCTCCTAATTCTCATTGGAGTCCCAAGAAAGCAAAACATGCTATGTCAAACTAATGGTCCACCCATAACCATAGTCAACACATACATAAAATCATATTTCCTTCAAAAGTTTACAAACTTGCTATATACACATAATATATTTATTTAAACACACTTATCAATTACACATATACTTAAACCAAGCACAATCTCGTGAGCATCTTGACATCCAAATCTAAATCTAAATCCAAACGAAAATCTAATTTTGTAACATCTCATATATTCTCAGATATACCAAAATTCTTTAGTTTATAGGAAATCAAATCATGACCTACAGAAAAAACTATCATAACATAAGGGTGAGAACACACATCTTGGGAGCCCATCTGCAACTCATTCATATGGTACCAACTGCTAGTGGGCCAGCCCAAATCCTTCATATGGTACCAATAGACTTGACAAATACTTCATTCAGTTAGGATACGGATCGGGTTAAGTTTGGGTCGGGTCATATTTCGGATTAAGTGGCATTTTGGGTCGGTTCAACTTTGTAATGCTCGATATCCATTTATGATTAATTAATATTAACTCTTGCATTATGTATATAATTATGATTATTTGGAGTAGTATGCCATGCATTTTGTTCATTCAACTGTTAATCAAAGCACTGCACGATTTAAAGAACCACGATATTATGGGATTTTTTTTCAAGTTTATGAAATATTAGAAGATTATATAAAGATGTAAGTTTTTCAATTAGCGTGTGTTGCGCTTGGAAGGATTAGGGAATTTACCAAACTATAATAATATCTTAACAATTAAGAAAAGTGAAAACTGGCAACGAATTGATGCCGGCCAAGTGTGTGGCCAACGCTCCCATATGAATAGAATATATTTTTTGTAGATTAATCTTGAATTAATGATGATATGACTAAGTATTTATCAACAAAAAAAAAGAGAAAATGAGAAAATGAGCCATGAGAATGTTACTATCAAAGGCAAGTGAAATAGCGAGTGGGTCTTTAGACTTCTCAAGAAAAAAAGCAAAAAACAAAAGGAGAGAGAGAGACGCGGGTTTTGACCTGCCGGACGCCCCCCAGCTTGGCCCCCGGTCGTCTAACCGGTAGTCCTAGCCGATTTCCAGCCCACAGCTCACGACCGACTACCACCAGCCACCAAACCTGCAGCCACCGAGCAACCTTTCTTTTTCCCCCTGGTCTTTCATGATTCTAGCCCAAAATAGGGCGGTTGTCTACCCTTGTTAGCCATTGGAAAAACCGTCGAAACAACCCTCAATCCGGCTCCGCCCGATCATGCTCCAGCCACCATCATCACCACCACTACCTCCTAAACTTTACACTTCATCAACCTCCAACATCCCCTCCATTCACACGAAGGCAAATTTTGCTCCACCTTTCTTTCATTTGAGCTTAATTTCTTCAAAGTTTTATGTTAGATTGATAGGCTAGTGCTTTTAAATCATATTTCAATTGGGTAAATTAATTGTGTGGATTGTGAAATCCTTGAAGAAATTAAATTGGGATGTATGTAGGTATGATTTGTATAATTTTAGAGGAAATCTAATTCATTTGAAAATTGCGGAAATTTGCAAAGATTGGTGAACATATTGACTTATGAAATAATTAGGCCATGAGCAAGGTAAGAGTTGATGATTGAGATACTTAAAAAGGTCTATGAATAAGTTCATGGATTATATAGGGTTAGTGATGAGATGAAGATGATGGTCTGGAGAGGGTTTAATCAAATTCAAGAAGCACTTTTTAAATTAAAGGATTGGATATTTGCTTAAGTCAAGGTAAGATGTAGTTCAAGTAAATACGGATAGTTTAGTTTATGACAAGTTATTTGAATGAAGTGAGTTGAGTTCTTGTTTGAACAATAAAGGAGGATGTGACTATGTTGATTTCGGTCAAGAAATGTAAGCAAACCATGGAACTAGACTAATTGGGTTAAACGTTTAGGTTTCGGGAACCCATGCATCTATGAGAGAGGGTTTAAGGTTAATTTAAGTTGTGGAGGCAAATTATAATTATAGGCTCAAAAGCAATGACTATGAACTTTTGATTTGGGTTAGGATTGATGATGTGGTAGTTTGATTTATCAGGCGATTAATTAGAAGCCATGAGTCAGGTGGTTGGAATTGCCCTAGTAAAGTCATAACCAACAAAACCTAAAACTTATGTTAACAATCTTTCCTTAATCACAGGATCATATTAAGGCACCAAAACAAATGCGAGGATCAATTTGATTGAGAAGCTAAAAAGACGTCAAAGGTACATTATTGCTTGTACCCTCCAAAGTACATTTATTAATGTTAGCAAGTTTTTATTCGCCCATTGAAACCTTTAGGACCCATTTCAGTGTTCATTATTTAATGGGACATGTTTAGTGTTCATAAGTATCTGCTAGCAGAATGCATTGTTTGAGCCCTTGCCGTCAAATGGAAAATTCATAGTTCATTATTATTGATACTATGACTACTATTCATAGATGTAGGTCCAAATCCAAGCCGAAGAAATAATTAATAATTGTTTATTTAAACCAATGCTCCTCAAAAGATGTTTGCAAACCAGTATTTAAATATTGCACGCGTGCTCACTGTCTCCTTGTGTAAAGTATTTAACTGTACACAGGTAGTGTATTGAACTCTCGCTCATTTATTTACTGTTTTGTTGTTTTGTAAACTATTTTAGGGAATGAGAAACATAGTGTTTAGGCGAACACCAACAGAGACTAAGGGACCAAGGGATGTGGGCCAAGGCATCGAGCATTGACCTTCTTTCTGAGTTAATCATTTTGGGAGTTTGTGAATCCAAATGTAATGTCAATCTCATTTTTGACAAGGCTAACCCTCATGAGATGCCTATTTTGATGGTTAATGGTGATCTTAGACCTGTGTAATGTGAATATTGTTTTATAACCAGTAAATATTTCCATCCAGTTGATTCTAATGTATATTTACAGCCTTGCCCCTTACGTGATGGCGGTAATGCCCTAGCTTGATATCATTTATGCTGACTCATTAGGCGTATCAACACCCTAATTAGTAGTAGGTTAAGTTAGGGCGTTCCAGTAGTGGTATTAGAGCCTATTTAGACTCGTGCACAACTAGTTAATGGTGTTATTTGGGGTCTAAACCGCGAGGGCACTTTAGGTATATATAGCCAAGGGAAACAAAACCCATAGGTGTAAGGTCAGTCGAGTAAGGAAGGAAAAGGTGAGCGTTCGAGTTGACAAGGAGATGCGTGACTCTGTTAAACATATGTTGACACGCAAGTATATGTCTAATGTTGAAATGTTCGCTTAATTCACATATGTATGTTGTAAAGACTAATAAGTGTTTTATGATAATGACAGATGGTTGGATAGGGCCCTTTTGGAGTGCTGCACCCTGAGAACCTTCAGGATCCCCCGCCTGCCCAAAACCCTCCTTAAGAGGAAGGCCCTTTGGCCCCATCGTCATTTGACCCAGAGTTACTAATAGATTTCAAGGGGTATGAGACAGACATATCTGATATCTAGGTTAGAGATGATGGGTATGATATATGGGGAGAAGGAAATGATGGTAATCCTAGTGATTCAGACAGCGTGGTAAGCATCATCAATATCCCTGAGTCCTCTGAGTTGGTAGAAATAAGTTCTGTTGAGACAAAGGAAGGCTGTTGGATTTCGGGGTCTGATTCTAGTAATAGCAGTGATCCATTTTTCAAACCAAGGGGATGGAACTAGAAAAAGAAGTAATAAAATGAGCAGGGAATGTAAGGGTGTTAGGGTAATAGATTAGGAAGTGACTGGTAGGCATGTAAAAATGTGAAAAGGTAAGGTGACCTATTGCAGCTAACCTTAGGAGGAAGAAGATAAGTAGTAGTGAAGGACTTTAGGTTGTCAGGATAGAATGATGTTTGACCTAACCTCACCTCACCCATTTTCCTAAGAAGGTGGACCTTTTGTACTGCCGCCATGAAAACTAAGTTTTTGGCGAGCTCATGTAGCATATGGTATGGTTGTGTATGTAATATAGGTTCTGATCTAGTTAATAAAAGGATATAAGTTTTATGTACATGGCTGTGGCATTATTAGATTTTGTAGAAATGAACTTCTAACAAAGGAACCTAGAATGACAATAAGCAACAAACTCTGGTAAAACGGGAAGAGTTGTATAAAAATGGACATTCATAAAGGAAAAATATGAACATATTGCTAAGAGGTATATGAATAAGTAAGGGCTAATATGTTTATATGTATGTTCGACAGAATGGCTTATCCAAACAACAATATTTTGGAAAACAACTTGCAAAGGAATGACTTAGAGTCTATACCAGGCCTTTCTATTAACCAAAATTCTCCGGTAGCGGCCCCAGAAGGAGTAAGAAGCTATTAGTGCACCCCCAAACCCTAAAAATGTTGAGAGTCCGAAGGGATTGCTAGATAACCTGGATCCTACAATGATGGGAAAAATTGTGGTTGAAGTGACAAGGAAGTTTAAAGGTTTGAGGTCTGGAATAGATGAGAAAGAGAATAAGTTCTTTGACTGAGTTGCCAAACAAAATCCAAAAACATATGATGACAAGGAAGACCTGATGTTACTGGAAGAATGAATCCAAGAAATGGAAAAGATATTTGGCATGGTAGAAGTTCCCGATAACAACTGTGTGACTATTAGAGCCTTCTATTTGACTGGACAAGCTGATATCCAGTGGGGAATGGTTAAGACCATGTTTCAAAGCCCTGAGGCCACTTTGGGGATGTTCAGCAAGGCATTGCGAGCAGAGTTCTATTCGATGCACTTGGAAAAGCAAAAACAAAGGGAGTTCTTAACTCTAGGATAGGATAATATGTCGGTAGAGGAACATGCAAGCCATTTCACGAAACTCTCGAGGTTTACCTCAGTCTATGTAGCTATGGATAAAATGACATTGTTGAGATTTGAATAGGGCTTAACGCCCTATGTTAGGAACCAACTAGCAGGACAACCCATCCAGACTAGTTAAAAATTGTATGAGCGTGCTGCGGAGATTGAACGAATAAAAACTAAATTAAGGATGGCTCGTCAGGCCAACCCTAAGAAAAGGTGGAATGAAAAAAGTGTGCAAGTTGAGGGTGTTCCTAATAAAAAGCCTACCTACTTTAGACCAATGCTACGAGGCCCAACCCCTACTGGGAAACATTGTACTAAGTATGGTCGTACAAACCACAATACCTCTGAATGTAGGATGGGGACAAACTATTATTTCTAGCGCAGAGATCCGAACTATTTGATCGCTAATTGCTCTACTAGAACCACCCAATCAAGGAAGGGTCTTACCCCAACTACCCAATGGTGCAAGACCTCGGTCCGGCAACCACTCGACAGGTGGGTAGAGCCTATGTAATCAACAGGAAGCAAGTTGAGGATTCAAGAGCAGTTGTAACTAGTACACTTAGTTTTAATTACCTCTTGTTGTTTTATTCAATTATGGAGCTACACATTCATTCATTTCATCAAAAGTTGCAACTCAAATAGGGTTGGAATCACATAAACATCCCTTTGAATTGTATGTGAACCTTCCTATGGGAAAAACTATGAAATATAGTGTTATGTACAAGAATTGTCCAATTACTCTAAATCAGGAGGAGTTTGAGGGCAATTTGGTACAGTTAGATTTATCAGAATTTGATGTGATTTTAGGAATGAATTGGTTGTCGAGGCACGGAGCAAAGATTAATTGCCACAAACAAAGAGTATCCCTAAGAGGGAAAAGGGGAGGAAAGATGTATTTTTGGGTGAACAACAGCAACAGGGAGTGTTCCCTAATATCCTCGATGACAGCCAAGAAACTAGTTTGATAGGGGTGTGAGGCTTACTTGTATTGTGTTGCAGAGGATAAGAAATAGGAGTTAAAACTTGAGGATATTTTGGTGGTTAAAGAGTTCTCAGATGTGTTTCCAGAAGAAATCTCTGGGTTGCCACCCAAAAGAGAGATTGACTTTGAAATAGAATTGAAACCGGGAGATCTCGAAGCCTTCGTTAAGTTGAAAGAACTAAAAGTTCAATTGGAAGACTTGTTACAAAAAGGCTATATAAGACCAAGCGTGCCTCTGTGGCGAACGCCGATTTTGTTCGTCAAGAAGGAGGGAACTTTGAGACTATGCATAGATTACGGGGAACTTAGCAAGGTCACCATAAAGAATAAGTACTCATTGCCCAGCATTGATGATTTATTTGACCAACTACATGGAATGGGAGTTTTCTCAAAGATGAACTTAGGTTAGGGTATCACCAATTGAGAATCAAACCTCATGATATCCCTAAGACAGTGTTTAGAACTCGTTATGGTCACTACGAATTTACCGTAATGCCGTTCGGATTAACCAATGCTCTTGCAGCTTTTATGGATTTGATGAATCGAGTGTTTAGGCCATATTAGGATAAGTTCGTGGTGATTTTCATTGATGATATTCTAATTTATTCTACAACCGAAAGAGAGCATACTGAGCATTAAGGATTGTGCTACGAACCATTAGGGAACACAAATTTTATGCTAAGTTATCAAAATGTGAGTTTTGGATAAAAGAAGTGACTTTTCTGGGGCATGTGATTTTCGAAGCAGGGATTAGAGTTAACTCATAAAAAGTAAAGGCAGTCACTATATGGCCAAGGCCTACTAACACGACGGAGGTCCAGAGTTTCTTGGGGATGGCTGGGTATTATAGGTGATTTGTGCAAGCCTTCTCAAGAATAACTCTGCCTCTCACTAACCTACTAAGGAAAACCACAAAATTTGAGTGGAATGGCTGTTGTGAAGTTGCCTTTTAGAACCTTAAACTTAAGCTTACCATAGCACCAGTCTTAGCCTTACCTAGCAGAAGGAGGAGAATTCACCATTTACAGTGATGCTTCTAGGCAAGGCATAGGGTTCATCCTCATGCAAGATGGAAAATTTATAACTTACGCTTCTGGGCATCTGAAGGGTGCGAGAAAAACTATCCCGCACATGATTCAAAACAAGCCATGGTGCTTTTTGTGCTTAAGATTTGGAAACACAACCTCTGTGGTAGTTCTTATAAGATTTTTACTGACTATAAGAGTCTCTAATACATTTTCAATCAAAAGGAATTGAATATGAGGTAACATAGGTCCTTAGAACTCCTCAAAGATACATATATGTACGTATAAATATACGTATATATATATATATATGTATATA
>JACYFF010003369.1:11408708-11429640 GCA_017589665.1 Selenicereus undatus | reverse complement strand
ATATATAAGGTGGTGATTGTGTTGGGGCTCGCCAGGGGTCGGGGCAGCTGCCCCAGTTTCCCATCTCGAGAGGCAGAGCTAGCCAAATTCAGCTAGATATTTTCATTTTTTCCCTTTTTTTTTGGGGCGGGGGTGTGCTGGTCTGTAAAAGTTGAAAAATGAGATGGAGAATTGATGTCCCTCGTGTTATTGATTTTTTGAAGGGCTTGTAGGAATAGTATCTACAAGAATATGTTACAATGTAAACCTATTTCTAATTCATTAATTATCAGTTTAAGCTTTTAGTTGATATAGCTAGGGGTAAAAATGGTTAGGGTCTGGATCTAAGTAGTTCAATCCAAATCCATTTTAATTTTTTGGGTTCATATTCAGTTTATATCCATTGGAGCTTAAAAGTTCAGATCCATTTCTAGACCCGTTGGGTCTACGGATCTCAAACGAATCCGAGGTGGATCCATAATCTTACAAATGCATATTAGGAGTTTAAGGTATGTAATAACTATTTAATAAACACATTAACACAATTTCAATAAAAACAATAGCAATACTTGAGATATAAGTTAATAATAACTTTAGTTTGCCAACTAATGTGAAGTGACAACTATAATAGTATCTTATACAACCAAGTCTCCTCAGAATCATATTCCAACAATCGAAATACCAAAAACAAGTTTCATGATAGTTCATAAGATCCATAGAACAAATAATAACCGACAATTGTTATAGTGGAGATATATGTTGACCTAATTATTGTAGTCAAGATGAATGTTAAATATATGAATACAGTTTGAATGCAAAATTCTGATTCAAACTTCTTTTGATATTTGTTATTCGTAGTCAAGTTTCGATCTAGATTCTTGAAGTTGAATTTTGCTGTTAAATTCCAAATGACATCACAAGAAATATATTGAAAAGTGATTTATTTTAATTTTACTTATCACACAACAATAGTATTATCCTTTACTATTACTAATGGGTATATGGAATGAATAGGGCTAATTATTTACTAGGTACATATGTCCATCCCTAGAAATTGAGACTAGCAATATGCGATATGTCAAGGACAAATAAAAAGGGGGGCAAGTTTAAAAGACTTATTTGTTAGATTTTTGGGTTACAAGAGTAATGAGTCCAATAGATCCAACGAATTTGATCTAGACCTAAGCAGCAGATCCATCTTCAGGCCCTTTTAAAATCCAAATTCTTTTTGAGATCCATTGGATCAAAAAATAATGGGTCTAGACCTATTCAAATGGGGTGGATTTGATGAGTCTCGTCGGGTCTAAGATCCATTGCTACCCCTACAAGTAGATTTTAAACATGATATATATAACAATTCGATTTTGATCTTTATTTTGCATTTGCGAATGAATACATAATGTTTAAACGCTTGAAGGTGCTAGTCAATTTAACCGATAAAAATATCTGAATCAAATATCTGTATTCGAGTTATGTTTAGTGTTAGAATAATGGCAACAAGATAAACTTTTCTTCCCCCTCTCTCTTTTTCACACTTGTCCCACATGGAACTTTTGGGTGGTAATTTGAGGGGTTCATATATCCCATTCTCCTTGCCCATGTTGAATAACTTGAGACCAGGCTCTATGGGGTTGAGGGTGTTTGAGACCAACACAAGCGCGCGCCGCCGCCCGGCCGCCTGGTCCGGGCTGGGCGAGGCGCGAGCCATGGGTTGTGGGCCTAATATATCTTTTTAGGAGGAATTTGCTTAGACATTTTCGTAACAGACTGCGCTAAATCCTCAATGAATCGCTCCCAACCGTTATAGACTTTCTGATTTTCCTCCCCGCCTTGAATGCTGCCAGATCTTCTGCCTCATTCCTTGCTCTTAATGGCCAGATCTTTTGCCTTAACTCACGCCATTTTAATGGCTGTGTAACAGCTTCTTTTCCCCTATAAATAGAGGCTTCATCAACAGGGCTAAACACACCAGCTCTCACATTTCTCTCCTCTCTTCTTCTTCTTGTCTGCATTCTGGGTTTTCGTGTGCTGCATACTCTAGACTCTTACCCGCGAAGTGCACGCGTTCAAGAGTGTGCTGAGTTAACCTTGGGGAGCAACTGGCTGAATCGATTTGCGCCGTAGTCGAGTCGTAATTGCTTTCAAGGTAGTGGTTTATCCACGACTCAGTTTATTCTGTTTATCTTCCAGCCATTGTTCTTCTTATTTCTCTAACAATTTAAAAGCAATTATTTACAATGGCTGCATCATTCTCGAAAAATCTCCCTGACCTCTACAAAATCGAGCCCCTCGATGGAAGTAACTACAAACGTTGGTCTCAGAAACTACTTTTATGTTTTGAATAACTCGAGATTGATTATGTTCTATTCTCAGAACATCTTGACGAAGACAACACATCTCAGTTTACTGATACTGAGATCTCCACTCCTACTGCCCCGAAGACGCCTGTCATCCCACTAGATGAGACTGTTAAGAAGAAGCTGGAAAAAGACAATAAACTGGCTCGAAGCTACTTGCTGAACAACATGTCGAACCCTCTATTTGATCTATTTGTCAACTTCAAATCTGCAAAGATCATATGGACCAAACTGGAGGCGAAATATGGTTCAGATGATGCTGGAAAAAGGAAATATGTCGTTGGCAAATGGCTGCAGTTCCAAATCACAGATGACAAACCGATTATGGAACAAGTTCATGCGTACGAGAACCTGTGTGCTGAGGTGCTGAACGAAGGCATGAAGATGTGCGACATCTTACACGCAAATGTACTGATCGAGAAATTTCCCCCATCCTGGAGTGACAACAGAAATCACCTGAAGCACAAAAAGAAGGACCTAACCTTGCAAGAACTGATCAGCCATGTAAGGACTGAAGAGGCAAATCGGCTAAAAGATAAGATGTATTCCCTGTCCCTGAATTCATCTAATGCTAACCTTGTTGAATCTTCTGTGCCTTTAAACAGAGACAGGTTCAAAGGGAAAAATAAGAGGGATCAGAAGCAATCAAAACCCCAAAGTCAGTTGAAAAGAACAAACAACAAGATCCAGAAGCAGAAGGTTGTCTGTTATGTTTGTGGAAAACCAGGCCACAAGGCATATCAGTGCAACCTTCGCAAAGGAGGATCCAGTCATACAAACTAGAAACCTACCGAACAGATTGCTGCACAAGCGAATCTAATCGAAGACACTGAGATCTTCTCTGCAGTAACACTGGAGGTCAACTTGGTGTCAGATTCCACGGAGTGGATTCTGGATACTGGAGCAACAAGACACTTCTGCGCCAACAAGGATCTGATGCATGACTTCGAAGATGCTCCTGATGGCGAACATGTCTACATGGGCAATGCTGCCACCGCTGGAGTCATGGGTAAAGGGAAAGTACTCCTTAAATTTACTTCTGGAAAATCTCTATGCTTGAACAATGTGCTGTATGTACCTTCCCTTCGTAGAAAATTAGTTTCTAGTAGTCTTCTTGATATTGCTAGTTTTGAGGTGAACCAGAAAGCTGGGAAAATTGTTATTCTTCGTAATGGGGTTTTTGTTGGGAAGGGATATCGCAGTGGGGGGCTTTTTGTTCTGAATGTTGCTTCTGATGTTGTTAATGGAAATGCTTCTTCTTCTGTCTATATTGCTGAGTCTGTGGACCTGTGGCATGGTAGACTTGGTCATGTTAACTATGCTTCGATAAACAAGCTAAAGAACTTGAGGTTAATTCCTAACATCATCACAGAAAATTGTCTAAAATGTGACATTTGTGTTGAAGCAAAATTTGCTAAAAAACCATTCAAGTCCATAACAACTAGAAAGACTGAGTTGCTTGAACTTGTGTATTCGGACTTAGCAAACTTTAAAAACACAGTCAGTAAGGGAGGAAAGAAATGCTATATTACTTTTGTAGATGACTACTCTAGATATACCAAAGTTTACCTCCTTAAGTCTAAAGATGAGGCTGAGGAAATGTTTTCGAAATACAAGGCTGAAGTGGAAAATCAATTAGACCGAAAAATAAGGAGACTTAGGTCTGATAGAGGTGGGGAATATTATACCAACTCTCTAGCTATTTTTTGTGAGAAAAATGGTATTATACATGAGACTAGTGCCCCTTATACCCCTCAACAAAATGGTATAGTAGAACGGAAAAACCGTACCCTAAAAGAAATGATGAATGCTATGCTTATTAGCTCTGGGGTGCCAGATAATATGTGGGAAAAAGCTGTACTAACTGCTTGCTTTATCCTTAATAGAGTTCCACACAAAAAACTAGATCAGACCCCATATGAACTGTGGAAAGGGTATGCTCCTAATCTGAATTATTTGAAAGTGTGGGGGTGTCTGGCGAAGGTTGTCTTACCTAGTCATAAACGTACCAACATAGGCCCTAAGACCTTTAATGCTGTTTTTATTGGCTATGCTCAAAATAGTGCTGCTTATAGATTCCTGTCATTGAGTGACTATTCTATTTCTGAATATAGAGATGCAGAATTCTTTGAGCATGTTTTTCCTTTGAAAAAGAAAGTACCTAATGCGGTACCTAATGTTATGCCTGAAAATGTAAACTTGCCTACTTCTAGTTCTGATGCTAGAGTTGTAGTGACTGAACCTAGAAGAGGTAAGAGACTCAGAATTGAAACCAACTTTGGACCCGACTTTGTCACTGCATTCCTAGTAGAAACCTTTGATAACTTGGACATAGATGTCATAACTGAAGAATTGGTATCCATTTTCCTGATTGAGGAAGATCCCAAAACCTATCAAGAGGCTGTAAGGTCCATAGATGCCGCCTTCTGGAAAGAAGCTATTAAAAGAAAAATAGATTCTGTCGAGTTAAACAAAACATGGGAATTGACTGACCTACCTAAGGGTTGTAGACCCATTAGCAACAAGTGGATCTTCAAAAAGAAGTTGAGGTCTGATGGGTCAATTGACAAATATAAGGCCAGATCGGTTATTAGGGGCTTTGACCAGAAAAAGGGCATAGATTATTTTGACACCTACTCGCCTGTGACCAAAATAGCCACCATTGGATCTCTAATCGCTTTAGCTGCAATTTTTGATCTTGTTGTACATCAAATGGATGTCAAAACAGTGTTTATTAATGGTGACTTAGAGGAAGAAATCTACATGACCCAACCTGAGGGTTGTGAGGTACCTGGTCAGGAGGACAAAGTGTATAGACTGAGAAAGTCTCTTTATGGTCTAAAGCAGGCTCCCAAACAATGGTATGAAAAGTTTGATAGCTGTTTAGAGCAAAATGGCTTTGTTGTGAATTTGTCTGATTCATGTGTATATTCAAAATTGATTGGATCAGATTGTGTACTTATTTGTCTCTATGTTGATGATATGCTGATTTTTTGTACGAATCTGCATGTTGTTAAGGAGACTAAAAAGCTACTGTCTTCTCTTTTTAAAATGAAAGACATGGGAGAAGCAGATGTGATCTTAGGGTTTAAGATTCGAAAAACCAACACTGATTTTTCATTATGTCAGTCACATTACATTGAAAAAGTGTTAAAGAAATTTGACTGTTTTGATGTAACACCCGTGAGAACGCCTTATGATCCTAGCATACATCTGAAAAAGAACAAAGGACCTAGTGTGTCTCAAACTGAGTATGCCAAAATTATAGGAAGTGTAATGTTTCTCATGAACTTTACTTGTCCTGACATTGCCTATGCCGTCAGTAGGTTAAGTCGCTATACACATAACCCTAGCCAAGAACACTGGGATGCACTTCTTCGTTTGCTTAAGTATCTTAGAGGTACTATTGATTGGTGTTTGCACTTTAACAAATTTCCTGCTGTATTGGAAGGATATTGTGATGCAAACTGGGTTTCCGATAACGATGAAGTTAGTTCTACTAGCGGTTATGTATTTACTCTAAGTGGAGGGGCTATTTCGTGGAAGTCTGCCAAACAGACTTGTGTAGCCCGCTCTACTATGGAATCTGAATTCATTGCTCTTAAGTTGGCAGGTCAGGAAGCAGAATGGCTTAAAGGTCTATTAGCAGACGTGCCACTCTGGGGAAAACAGGAAATGCCTATTTCCTTACATTGTGACTCGCAGACAGCAATAGGAGTGGCGCACAACAGTGTCTATAATGGAAAGAGGAGACACATCCGTATTAGACACAGTGCAGTGAAACAATTGCTGAAACATGGTGTCATATCCCTACAATATGTGAGATCCGAGAAAAATCTGGCGGATCCTCTTACTAAAGGGTTGACAAGTGGTGCTGGAAACGTCGAGGGGGATGGGACCTAAGCCTATGGCTTGAAGTAGTATGGTGGATACCCACTAGTGGTCAAACGAAACCATATTAATCTTCAAGGTGCACTACATTCCTATCCCTATGGCATGTGGTAGTGCTTAGAGGATGAGCTTACGCTCTTAATGGATTCATGCCCATTGTGGGGGGTGCTAGTGAGAAGCATTTGATGAATTCACCAATTGATGACTGTAAGGTTGAGCTATATTATGCTCTTAATAATCCCATAGTCATAGTTATGGTGGTCTATGCTGAGATAGACTTGATGGGAATACCTATGTAAGTGTGAAGGTTTGGCCGTCTTCTATGAGAGAACTAGGTTGTCTCTCTAGAGCACTTATGAGACCTAAGGTGTGCACATGGCCATAAAAGCGCCAGTGTGTCTATTGCGGAGTATGCACTATCTTAAGGGTTGATATGTGTTGTGGGGGTCTCAATTAAAGTCTTTCTAGTTCAAGACTTAGTTCACTAGTTAGACTATTGGTTGTTGCCTCACACCACTAATGTGTCAATTCAAATCGGAAGATATTGACGCTTAAGTATCTAACCCACTTTTGCCCAGAATGCCTTTCTTAAATCATTTTGCCTTGTATGCCATTAGTGGGGGACTGTTAGAATAATGACAACAAGATAAACTTTTCTTCCCCCTCTATCTCTTTCACACTTGTCCCACATGGAATTTTTGGGTGGTAATTTGAGGGGTTCATATATCTCATTCTCCTTACCCATGTTGAATAACTTGAGATGAGGCTCTATGGGGTTGAGAGTGTCTGAGGGCAACACACGCGCTCGCGGCCGCCGCCCGCCCGTCCCGTCCGGGCTGGGCGCGGCACGGGCCGCGGGTTGTGGGTTGTGGGTTGTGGGCCTAATCTATCTTTTTGGAAGGAATCTGCTTAAACATTTTCGTAACAGACTGTGCTAAATTCTCCATGAATCGCTCCCAACCGTTATAGACTTCCTGATTTTCCTCCCCGCCTTGAATGCTGCTAGATCTTCTGCCTCATTCCTTGCTCTTAATGGCCAGATCTTTTGCCTCAACTCACGCCATTTTAATGGCTGTGTAACAGCTTCTTTTCCCGTATAAATAGAAGCTTCATCAATAGGGCTAAACACACCAGCTCTCACATTTCTCTCCTCTCTTCTTCTTCTTCTCTACATTCTGGGTTTTCGTGTGCTGCATACTCCAGACTCTTGCCCGCGAAGGGACGCGTTCCAGAGTGTGCTGAGTTAACCTTGGGGAGCAACCGGCTGAATCGATTTACACCGTAGTCGAGCCGTAATTACTTTCAAGGCAGTGGTTTATCCACGACTCAGTTTATTCTGTTTATCTTCCAGCCATTGTTCTTCTTATTTCTCTAACATTTAGAACGTCTTTTGTGCCCTCTATGCATTGAAAAAAAAATTGTCTTCTAAAAAGTTAACAATGGAGTCTTTGGTTATCACCTTTCTAGTTCACCGAGCACCGAAGGGGTATACATGACACTATATAGCAGACATCTTCCCGCACCCCGTAGCAATGTTGATACTATAAGCCCGGGACCTTGTAGTGCCAAGGATTTTAGACAAATTTTTTTTGGGGGGGTGTTGGCTTGAGAACTAAAGAAAGGAACATGGGAAAAGAACTCTTCAAATTTTATCAAAAGATTTATACTCAAAAGTGTCCAAAAGGAAAACATTGACCAACATACAAACAAAATTTAATACAAAAAAGTAAAATTATCCAACCCAAAATATTTTTCACTTTAAAAAATGAAAAATCAAACTGGAGCAAAAAAAAGGAAAAATCAAAAATTGGTTGGGCGAGTGGTGTGTGAGGGCAAGGCAGCTTGCGATCTATGAGGTACAAGCCAACCGTTGCCTGGCCACGGGTGGGCACACGCAGGCCGAGGCGTCTTTTTGTATCACGAGGCGCCTGTTGGAAGTGGTCTAAGAGTGTTGAAAGACCCGAAGAATCTAAAAATATGCATCCCTTTAATGAGCCAGTCCATGGTCATTTTTTTTCCCAAGGAAAGCATTCATCAATCTAGAGCTAGTCTAACAACTACCGACTCTTCTAAAGACTCCAACTCAAAACGGGAAAATTATAAATTCTCGTGATTTGTACCCAAAAGTCAATTAGTAATGTGACAATTAATGTGTTACAAATACAAGAATATTATTTTTTATTATCTTGACCCAATAGGTCGAGGAGGTTTAGGTTGTGTTTGACCTGCAAATTTGCGAATATTTCAGGTTTGGGTTGAAAGTTGTGTTCAGAATCCAAAATTTTCAGGCAGATTGGATTTAGGTATTTGTTTTTGAGGTTTAGACACAAGATTGAATCCTATTGTTCATGTTTCTCCCAGTTGCAGAGATTTGTTTTGGGGGGGGGGGGGGCTAGGCTTCCGGTGGGTATAGCTCATTTTCTCACTTGCCTATACAAGGCCTGTTGTGCTACTCAATATAGGGGCGCCAGGTGTTGAACAATTTATCCTTAATTAAACTTTTAAAAGTATATATGATGACCTAGTAAGCTCTGAGCCTATGAGTTTGACATTTGTTTAATTTCTCTTGGCATGTTACATTCGAGTTTTATAAATAAGACAAAAATATGTGAAGAAAATATTATATCCCTTTATAAATCAACAATAATTTGTTTCCAACAAAATAGGGAATTAGCAACTAAAAGATGTATATAGTTCATCACATTCCAGTTTTAAATTTAAATTATGCGAGATTATTGTAGCAAAAGTTTAGACGTTGTGTTAAGACCGTAAGTGTATTGCAATTTCATTCATGTAATTGTTTTTATACGATTAGTCAATGTACAACCTACCTCATATCACATAACAAAATTAACTTTTTACAGAATAATGTAGCTGTAAGTTAATTTAATTGGTAAAATTCTAGAGACTTGTGATTGTATACTTGAATTTGAATATCGTCTAAATTGACCTTTATACCTCGCTCACAGAAAAAATGTCCTATTTGATTGAGTTGCATCATGACCTAGAATCTAAATTGAATAGTTTGAACTCATATGCGGTTTAGGCCCTATTCTATTTTTCATTTTTGATGATTTAGCTAAGAGCTTACATTTGCTTACAGTTTCTTACATCTCCTTACAGCTCCTTACATCCTTAACATAATCCTTACATCTTTTTATATCCCATATAGATTTTTTATAACATTCATTTATTTTAATTACATAAATATGTATACTTTTTTGATTATGTTACCTATATACAAAATTTGTAAATATCTTATGAACACAACACTTACATAAACATAAAAACATAATATAACGACGTAAATCATATTTAAGTTTTGACATGAATAATATATATTATTATAGATGGAATAAGTGACCATACTTTTAAAATTATAATACAAAGCTTTTGTTCATGTTTAAGTCTGAAACATATATGAAAACTGTCAAACTATATGTGACGAAAACATTATAGCTATTCCATCCCTAAGTTTATCCATGATAATTTTGTTGCTATCATTATACAATTGAACATTTGATGGTCATTCTAAATTTGGTTTCCTTGCTAAAATTGATATGTGCTTCTTATTCAGAATAATTAAATTGTGCAGAGTACCACAAGAAACAATTATCTAAAGTTGTTGCTCCAGTCTCATTTGCAGCATTCTATCGGCCAATATTTTCTATCTCCCCTTCAATACCCCAAAAATTCTTTCCACTATCATTCGTAAAGATGAGTGCCGATGGTTGAGCTGTTCATTTACTGCTTTAGTTGGACCATATTTTCTAAATTGTGGAATATGACGACAAGTTTCCTTTCCTATGTACGGAGATGCTGATAGTATTTTCCTAAACAATTATGTGAAATAATTAGAGCTGTACATGACAAATGAGAATCATCAAGGAATATGTTAAGAACATATCCTCGTGTACCTAGAGTGGGATGAAGAAAATTGAACTTAGGTTGAAGCATACTATCTCGTAATACTGCAATGTCATGTGTACTCCCCTCCCAACCTACGTTTAAGTTAATGATCATCATGTCAGATGATACCACAACCAAGGTGTTCCAAGTGTTATGACCTGTATGTGATCGATGAGCAACACCCGCATCTTTTGTTTTTATTGTTTTTTTTTATATTTTGGAAGGTAATATTTAATTTTTGGTTCTTTAATATAACAATACAATTTTCATATGTTAAGCATTGCTAAATAATGTTTTAAAGGTTTATTTATAAAATTTCTTGGTAACAATATTGACCATAAATTTACATTTAAAATTTTTTACTTAAAATAGGATTTTATTTTAAGAATTGTATTCAATTTTATCAATTTTTTTTTGTTATACTTTGCTTATTGGGTCAAACTAATATAAATATGAAAAATCACCTCAAGTGTGAAGAATTTTCTTGACAAAATTAGTGGAGTTTAATATATTTTATTGCTACGTAACTAACTTAGTTAATGGTTTATTTTCAGTAAGTTTATTATTTTAATATTATTATTTCTCATCCAAAACGTTCTTTATAAAACAAACACGTTTCGTTTCAATTATATTAAGAAATATGTCGTTTACTGATGGTATCAAATTTTAGTCGTAGATATGACTAATATATCATAATTATCACAAATTATACTATAAAACTCTTCAATGATTTAACAACTTTTTACATCTATCCTTACATCTTCTTACATCTCCTTGTACCTTTTTACAACTCCTTACAACTCCTTACACCTTTTTACAATTCCTTACATCTCCATACATTTTCTTACAACTTACAATTGTATCTTATCATGAAATAAAATAGGCCCTTAGACTTGTTCATTTCAGTGGTTAAATTGGCGTCTAGTGGTGAAGAGCTACTTTCAGCAGTTATTTTAGCGATTAATGATTAACAATGTCATTTAAGAGCGGTTAGTAGCAATTAACAATAGTTACAATTATCACTGAGGATTGCTTGTAGTTATTTAATTATTTTAAGCCTACTTATCTATTATAATAGAAAATTATGCAACGGCAAGAGTACTTGAATGGCATTCATTATGAGAACTTTATAATGATGTCTATCGGTAAGAGTTGAATGATATTCATTACTAAAGGGATGAGCATATCATTTAAGCTAATTCATTCATAAGCAAGTCAATATATATATATATATATATATATATATATACAATGATAATATGGACCACCTATTAGACCCCCCATTTCAGGGAAGACCTAATAGGCCAACCTGCTGGGGGGAGAGATTGGAAAATCTGACCCGACATAATAATCCGACCCGAAACCGACTTGAAGTTATTGAGAGAAACCCGAACCCAGCATGAACCAAACCGATTTCGATAAGAAGTCGACACGACTTGACCATTTAGTTTGAAGATATGTTATTTTGCAATTTTGAGTATATCTAAACTGTTTGCAAGACTAACACGAAATTAATTCATTTATTAAATGGGTCAACCTGAACCGACCCGTTATCTACCTCAATAGGCCCAAAGGAATGGGGACAAATCTGCTAGGGGTGCAAGGCCCAACTCACACACCCCTTCCATCTTTCAATTAATTAGCAAAGAAATGTCTCCACCCAAATTCGAACCTAGGTGCAGAGGATGGATTGAAGCAAGCATGCCAATCTACTAGAGATCGACATGTGCAAGTCAATATAACGATGCAGTTTATTACTCGCTACTCATTGATAGAGAAGAATGCGTAAATGAAGGGATTTTTTTCTTGCACGTGTTTATTCGTTTTAGTTTTGAGAAATTCTGCATCGACCCAATACCTTAAAAAATGAACACGCTTCAATTTGCAGTGAATTAGCCTGGTCCTCAACAAATATTAGGTTCAATTATTCATAGAAGTATTAACTTTGATCAAAATTGCCAAAATTGTTGTTAATCCTTGTGCCTTATTTTTCGAAAGTTTGCATAGCCCAATTTGTAAAGAGCAGTTCTCACTGATTCTGAGAAATTAGCAGCAATATATGAGTAATTGGCAGTGGAATTAGAGATATCAGATAGTCTTTAGCGATTATTAAATGTTGAAACGAATAAAGGATTTCTCCATCAGTTACGGTTGGGATAGGCTAGCATTTAGAGATATCAGTTAGTGACTAGCACCATTAAGAAGGGATTGTTCGTTATCAAATGGTGAAACCAACTGACCTTTAACCTCAAAATAGATAATGTAATTTAAACCCACAATTAAAAAGTACTCCATTTGACAGCATCCAAAAAAAATGCGAACAAATTTTACCTGATATTTATCTGAAAGACTGCTTAGCTTAACAAGATGTGTGAATTTCATGTCAACATCAACTGAATCGAATTGGAAATGACTTAACCTAACTTTAATTCTTGAATCAAACCGTATTCACTCAAGCATGACTTCATACAAGTTAATTTGAAATTCAAAGTAATCCATTTGCTAGACCTAATAAATACACACACCAACCATATAATTGTGATTTCATCTATGTAATGGGAATGGTAATAAACCCAACTATACACACAAATCAAATGAGGTGCCTCCAAAAAATCAATGATCAATAAGTGGAGAAATCTCTAACCTTAAATATATACTTAAAACTTTCTGTTTTATCAATATAAATTATAGACCAGTTATAATGTGTCCCTCATATATGGACCGCTAATAACACCTAGCTAACATATGTATAACAGGGACAATGATAAATAAAGAGGAACATACTTCAATAAATTTTGAGCCTGAATTAACCAAACAATGTGTACAAACTGAAGCAAATTAAATTTGCGCCAATATCAATCTTCTAAACAGAGTAAGTTCGGTAGGTTGTATATATAAACATAAGACTTTATTTTAAGAAGTTGAGTAATGATATGAGGGGTCACTTTAATTTTAGAAAGAAAATTTCAACAATCTTTGAAAATTATCTCTCCATGCAGAAGTAGACATGGTAAATTGGCCATTTAAGTTGGTTTGGGTAGGGGTTAGATTACATGTGAGTCGGGTCATATTTTAGATCAAGTGACATTTCGGGTCGGTCCACTTTGCTTCGGTTGAACTTTGGTTCAAATAAACCGATTTTTAGTTCAATAAGCTTGTGATAAAAAAAAAAAAAACTTTGTAGAAAATTTCAGATCGAGTATTGTTCAGTTCGGATCAATTCGAGTTTCTGCAGGTCAACTTTCGATTGAACATATTTCGGATGTTAGTCAGGTATGAAATCGGGTCATTCGGTTCAGATTTCGAGTCTCAGGTCAACTTTACTAGCTCAAAAGAGGAGTCATCTTGAGTGGACATATGGACGGAGAAAAAGGTTACAAATGTCGAACGATCCATCCATGCATGGCTGACTCAGCTAGCCTTCCCACCAGATAAGCTTCTTAAAACTTAGGGATAAGCTTCACCGAAAATTAGACAAAAATAAAAAACAACAAACTAGATAACCCATCGCATGCTGGACTACAGCTCATTGGGTCCTTTGATTTCGATTTAGGAATTCTAGTTAGGTTTGTATCTGGTCTGCTTAATTATTTTCTGGTCCAGTTTATGACGAATATGATATGAATTGTTCTATATAAATAACTACCTTGTGATTATGATTACACATACTGTGCAATCATAATTACATTATAAAATTAATTACATCACATCACATCACATTCAATCAAATATTACAATAGTAAAACACTCATTTGTCTAATGAACATTAATGGCTCTACCTCTCTTCTAATCAAGAAGAATTTTGAAGCATTAACTTTTTATTAAAAATAATTAATTTGTGAGAATGACAATCTCAGACATTTACAAAATTCATATTCTTAACTATTATGATAATAAAAAAATTGATTTTAGGATAAAAGAAGAAAAAAACGAGGGGTTGAAAGTGTGCTAAGATTCTAATACAGTATCTTGATACATTTACAAGGGGAAAAAAAAGAAGAAGAAAGGGAGCCTCAAACATGCAAAATCTGATATGAGAAACATAAAATTCATATGGAGCTCCAAAAGTTACAATCTAATTCTACGAATTCATAGGTGAGACGATCTTGAATAAATTACTGTGGAATAGACCCCTTCAGTATGTAGGGATAATTTTTATGGAAGTCCCGCAGTGATTAATAATATATTTTAAAATGCCTTTTTAATTTAGATGTGAATAATAATTCATTCAGTGATGACTTGTATTAGAGTCATGGTTAAATGAACTATTAATCACTATAATTATTATTAAGACTCTGTTTGGACATTGTAGAATTTGGTGGAAAGAATTGTTTGAGAAAGTTACTTTTTTTCTTGTGTTTGATTTTAGAAAAAATCACAAAAAAAAATATGAATGAAAGTTAGGTGGAAAAATTATTAGAAACAAGTGATAAGATTTTCCTTATAAAATTGTGAGAAAAGTTTTAGGAAAATCCCAACCTCTTCCAACTTCACATTGCTTAGTCATTAACATAATTCAAATAGTTCATTAAAATTCAAATTTCTCATCCAAATTCTTATATTTTTTTCTTAATCCAAATAAGAGAAAAACTCATGTTCTTCCTACTTTTTTTCCTTAACATTTTTTTTTCTTCAACTTTTCTTTCCACAAATTTTTCTAAGGACCAAACGGAGCATAAAAAGCACAACAAAAATATATGTCTCATGCTATCCTTTATTGAGACGGTCTTACATAAGACTAGCTATTTTACAAAACTTTAGCCATTTACCAAAAAAAAAAAAAAAGGGTATGTGATGTATCTAAATCCAAAAGCTGGAGATGAAGCACTTAGCGGGGGCGAGGGGAGCGGAGAGAGAAGAAGGCAGCAGCAACAGAGTGAGCTAAGCCCTTGACAATCCGACCCTTCACCTGGCCTCTTCTTGGAATCGGACGGCCAGGAGAGGTCGTCGAAGCAATGTTCCTCTGCGACCCAGTCCCACCGTTGATCATGCTCCTCCTTGCCCCTCCTTCCATCTGATCTTTTTGACCAAATTTCTATTCACTTTCGTGATTTTACATGGAACTGTGGGGGTTGGGGGAAGGGGGGGAACAGTTGGGGTTTGTGATATGCTACAATGGCTATTTTTATAGGACTAGGTCAATGAACATACCCTTGTTTTAGGAAAATATTTATATGGCTACCCATTCCATCGTTTAAGGAATTTCATAGGATATAAGGCTAAATTAATTTATGTATTAAACACAAATTCAAACAAGTTTCTATGTGTCCTAATTCATGATCTCTAAGATATGGTTTTCCTTCAGGACGTGTTTGGTGAGAAAAACTGGAATATAATAAAATCAGGACTGATTGGATATGGAACTTGAATATGAACTCAGTTATTTGGTGAAAACTAAAATGGAATCAAGTTCCAATCCTAACTGTTTGGTGAACAGTTATGGAATATAATCAAGCCTATTTTATTTTAGAACTATTATATGTAACTATAAATTATTGTTTTAATTTTTATTATTTTGCTTTGTTAAAAATGAAGTTCTGACACATTATTTCCGAACCATTAGAGTATTTAATTTCATTATAACTATTTATAAATAATTATTTTGTACTTCCTTAATAGCTTACCATTAACATTGAAAATAAGCATTCATAAATAGGTTTCGTGTTCCTCTTTTACTACTCACATAAGAAGAAGACATGTAAAGTGGGGAAAAAAAAAAAAGAAGAAGGGCACAAACTAGGTTTATGTTCACCTTGCACTTACAATCATCAAAACAATACAAATTCACATTCACATGTATGATCTAATGTTGGGCTTTATGGCCCAAAATCTCGAGTTTTGGCACGGAGTGACCATGCTGCATGGGCACGGGCGTGCTGCGTCGAAGAAGACCGAAGAACGGAGCGGACAGCAAATTGGCATGGGGTGCCCGTGCCATGAGGCACGGTCGTGCCACATGGCACGGCACGCCCGTGCCACCTGGCACGACCATGCCAGGGCGCCGACTTAAGATGGCGGCTAGGGTTCGCGTGATGTCGGTTTTTGGAAGGTGGCGGCTAGGGTTGTCAAGGGGGAAACCCTACCCCACAGACCCTATATAAAGGGGGTCAAGGACCTTGTTTCAATAATCAATCAGAAGAAAAGGAATAGGAAAAACACATTGAGAGAGTAAGATTATTTGAGAGAGAATACAATTGAGAGTATTGTAATTCTGCTCTTGATCATTGAAGTGATTGTGGTGTAATACTCTTCTCATAGTGAAATTTGTCGGTGTGCTGTCGCCGTCCGTGGTTTTTTTCCCACATTGGGTTTCCACGTAAAAATTCTCTGTGTCCTTTATTCTTTTCATTGTTGTGTTGTGTTCTTGGTTGAATTCTGTTTTCGTTGTTACATCCTATTATCCTGAATTTATTCCTAACAAGTGGTATCAGAGCAAGGTTATAGGATGTCTTCAATCATGAAGGTGGACATACAGAAATTCGACGGGGAGATTAGCTTTAATCTCTGGAAGGTGCAGATGAGGGCGGTCCTCATTCAGCACGGGCTGTGGAAGGTCCTGCAGGGGCCTCACGTCAAACCCGTAAGCACAACGGATGAAAAGTGGGCTGAGGAGCAGCAGAAGAGGCATGGAAAGTTGACAGAAGAGGAATGGGAGGAACTGGAATTGAAGGCAGTTTCATCTATACAACTATGCCTGGCACCTCACGTGCTCCGCGAGGTACTTGATAAGGTAACTGCTGTTGACCTCTGGGCTAGGCTAGAAGAACTGTATATGACAAAGAGTCTAGCCAATAAGATCAGGCTAAAAGAAAGATTGTACACCTGTCGTATGGCTGAAGGTACGCCTGTCCAGAAACATCTGAATGATTTCAATTCAATTTTAGTTGATTTGGAAAGTCTGGATGTAAAAATTGACGATGAGGATAAAGCCATCTTGCTAGTTGTCTCACTACCCCCTTCATATAAACACTTCAAAGAGATCATGCTGTATAGTAACACGGATACTATATCTTTTGAGGATGTCAAGGCTAATCTTCTTTCAAAAGAAAAATTTGACCATGACATTCATGCTGACCAGGGTGAAGGACTGGTTGTTAGGGGTAGGACAACTGAGAAGAAGGGGAATGGTAATAGAAAGAAGAGTTGTTCTAAATCAAGGAATCCTCATGCTAATAAAACCTGCCATTTTTGCAAAAAATTGGGTCACATAAAAGCTAATTGTTGGAAGTTAAAGAACAAGAATGAGGAAAAGGGGGCTGCTACTGCTGACTGTGTGGTAGAGTCTGAGTCAGATGGGGATGTTCTTCTTGCCACTTCATTAGCTACCACTTCTGGGAAAGGGGTGGATGACAATTGGGTTTTGGATTCTGGTTGCACATTCCATATGTGTCCTCATAAGGACTGGTTTGTTACTTATGAGTCTGTGGATTCTGGGGTGGTACTTATGGGCAACGATACTGAATGCAAAGTTGCAGGGATAGGTACAGTTCATATCAAAACTCATGATGGCACTATTAGAACGTTGTCTAAAGTGCGTCATATTCCTGACATGACTCGTTGCTTGATTTCTCTGGGTACACTTGAGTCTAATGGATGCAGGATCGTCATGGAAAATGGTGTCCTAAAGGTGGCTAAAGGAGCCATGGTGATGATGAAGGGACTGAGGCAGGGCAGTCTCTACATCTTGCAGGGAGCCACAGTTAAAGGAGTAGCTGCTGTAGCTACAGCAGATGAAACAAAGCTATGGCACATGAGGCTGGGCCATATGAGTGAGAAAGGGATGATCATTCTAGGTAAGAAAGGTTGTCTTGGTAAAACTAGTACGGGTAAGTTGGACTTTTGTGATCACTGTGTATTTGGGAAACAGAAAAGGGTAAGTTTCTCAAAAGCTAGTCACCGTACTCAGGGGGTCCTGGACTATATTCATTCTGATTTGTGGGGTCCCTCTAAGGTACCTTCGATGGGAGGTAAGCGTTACATGTTAACTTTTGTTGACGATTTCTCACGAAAAGTTTGGGTGTATTTCTTGAGACAGAAGAACGAGACATTCTCTATGTTCAAGAAATTCAAGGCTCTGGTTGAGAACCAGACGGGCAGAAAGATCAAGAAACTCAGGACTGATAATGGCCTGGAGTTTGTTGAATCTGAGTTTGAAGAGTTCTGCGCAGCAAACGGCATAGCCAGGCACAAAACCTTGGTCGGAAAACCACAACAGAACGGGGTCGCAGAACGAATCAACAGGACGTTGTTAGAGAAAGTACGGTGTTTGCTTTCAACTGCCGGGCTTTGGGATCGCAAAGCTCTGTGGGCTGAGGCTATGTCTACAGCCTGCTATCTGGTGAACCGATCACCACACTCCTCCATCGAGTTTCAGATTCCAGAAGAAGTATGGTCAGGTAATCCTGTTGACTACTCTAATCTCAGGGTATTCGGGTGTCCTGTATATGCTCATGTAAATGAGGGGAAACTAGCACCTAGAGCTGTTAAATGTATGTTTTTGGGGTATGCTAGTGAATCTAAGGGGTATCGCATGTGGTGTCCTGATTCTAAGAAAGTAATACAAAGTAGGGATGTTACTTTCAATGAGTCTGAGATATTATCTTCTGGAAAGAATGCTGCTGTCCCTTCTACTGGTGCAGGTACTCAGCAAGACACCAGCATAGAGGTGGAGGTGGAGACTACTACAGTTCAAGGTGGAGCTGTTGAGGAGACAATAAGGGAAACCCAGGTCACTGAGCCTGGGGCTATCAGCACTAATCAACCTCAGGAGGAGGTTGATCACTCTATAGCACGTGATCGTCTTCGCAGGGAGATCAGGAGACCGGCCCGGTACAATGATGATGAAGGGCTGATAGCATATGCACTTTCAGTCGCAGAGGAAGTGCCAGAAGGTACTGAACCTTCAAACTATACTGAAGCCATCACCTGCCCAAGTTCAACCAACTGGCTTCTGGCTATGCAAGAAGAAATGGAAAGTCTGCAAAGAAACGGGACTTGGGAGTTATGTAACCTGCCTAAAGGTCGACGAGCTTTAACTGCCAAATGGATATACAAGAAGAAGGAGGGCATTCCTGGAGTAGAGGATGCAAGGTGGAAAGCAAGGTTGGTTGTACGAGGTTGCAATCAACGGGAAGGTATAGACTACAATGAGGTTTTTTCTCCTGTAGTTAGACACACCTCTATTCGATTACTGTTATCCATTGTGACATTGTTTAACTTGGAGTTGGAGCAGCTTGACGTAAAAACAGCCTTCCTGCATGGTGAGCTGGAAGAGGAGATTTATATGAGGCAACCTGAAGGGTTTGCAGTTCCTGATAAGGAACACATGGTATGTAAGTTGAAGAAGTCCTTGTATGGACTCAAGCAGGCTCCTAGGCAGTGGTATAAACGTTTTGACACGTTTATGATTGATAAAGGCTACATACGTAGCAGATATGATAATTGTGTATATTTTAAACAATATGGTGATGGGTCCTTTATATATCTACTACTGTATGTTGATGACATGCTAATTGCATCTAAAGATAAAAACCTGATTAGCATGCTAAAATCTCAACTCAGTAAGGAGTTCGAGATAAAAGACTTGGGTGCAGCAAAAAGGATACTGGGCATGGAGATCCACAGGGATCGAAAGGGGGAAAAATTATACTTGTCTCAGGAAAGATACCTTGAGAAGGTATTGAGTAAATTCAATATGAAGGACTGCAAGGCAGTGTCAACCCCTCTTGCTGCACATTTTAGATTGTTTGCGGAATGCTGCCCGCAAACAGAAGAGGACATTAATAGAATGTCCAATATACCATACTCTAGTGCTGTAGGGAGTTTAATGTATGCTATGGTTTGCACTAGACCAGACTTATCACATGCTGTGAGTGTGGTAAGTAGATACATGCATAACCCTGGGAAGGATCATTGGGAGGCTGTGAAATGGATCCTACGGTATGTGAAGGGAACTGTGGGGAAAGGGCTGGTATTTGATAAAAACAAGGCTGCTACTTCTGATGTAGTAGGGTATGTTGACTCTGATTATGCAGGTGACTTGGATAAGAGAAGGTCCATATCTGGGTACATTTTCACCATGTGTGGAGGCGCTATCTCCTGGAAAGCGTCTTTACAATCTATCGCAGCTCTGTCTACAACAGAAGCTGAGTATATTGCTGCCACTGAAGGAGTGAAGGAGGCTACCTGGCTAAGAGGACTGGCAATAGAGCTTGGAATACCACAATCTGTTACTGTGGTACACTCCGATAGTCAGAGTGCCATACATCTGACAAAGAACGATGCCTACCACTCGAAGACCAAACATATCAGTGTCAAATATCATTATGTGCGAGACACAGTTGCTGCAGGAGAAATAATGGTGAAGAAAGTTCACACCTCAGAGAATCCTGCTGACATGCTTACCAAGCCACTACCTATAACTAAGTTCGAGCATTGCTTGGACTTAGTGGGAGTTCACAGTCATTGAAAGCCCTGCGGGGCATAGCCCCATAGGGGGGCATCACCCTTTGGGGTGTGACGACGGCGACGGTAATTGGAGACTGAAGATTTTGGTCCAAGGTGGAGATTGTTGGGCTTTATGGCCCAAAATCTCGAGTTTTGGCACGGAGTGACCATGCTGCATGGGCACGGGCGTGCTGCGTCGAAGAAGACCGAAGAACGGAGCGGACAGCAAATTGGCATGGGGTGCCCGTGCCATGAGGCACGGTCGTGCCACATGGCACGGCACGCCCGTGCCACCTGGCACGGCCATGCCAGGGCGCCGACTTAAGATGGCGGCTAGGGTTCGCGTGATG
>JACYFF010003369.1:11359706-11394046 GCA_017589665.1 Selenicereus undatus | reverse complement strand
AAAGTATTGTTAGTATAATGTTCTCTTTTTAATAGTTATTGAAGTTTTCCCATGATAATCTGCTTATGTAATACCAAGAAAAGGTTTTTTAAAAGCTGATTATGTTGTTGATGTGATCACAAAATCAATAGAAAACTCGATTGTTGGTAATATGGTAATAATACCAATGGATAATTTTGTATTTGTTAGAAATATTATGACCCCTCATTCCCTTCAAAACTCAAAACCTTAATACCAACAAATAGCTTAGTCTGTTGGCAAACTTATTTTTACCAATAGAAAGTGTAATTTGTCATTAAGTGTTTGTTGGTAAAAGTCACTTTTTTTTGTTGTGTTTTTTCTTGGCTCTTCCTATGTATAGGACCACAAACGTTTTTGTGCCCCTTTCTCTATTGAGCCTCACTTTATAGTTTTCGTGGCCCTAGTGGTCACTGGGCCACATAATTATCTGACTCCCTTTTGTATTGCCTTTGTCTATGGCAATGCTTTGTTTTGTCACCTTTTTTTTTTTTGGTATGACCCAATCTATAATTTTCTAGATGTTCAACTAGTTGAGTGCATTATAATGTCAAATGTACAAATATGTTAAATAAAACATCAATACTAAAAATATTCATAACTTTTACTTGCAATTAATTACCATGGAAACATTCACAGTTTGTATAGTTGTTGGAAGACCCAAAATGTGAAAAATGGAAGAAATAATGATAGTGCTCTGTCCAAAAAACGAAATCATAAGTAAATATACACTAGTTGGACAAGTGAAATATGAAAACTATACAAGTTATAATGTGATATGTGCAAAATGGGTTTTCACTTGTCTCTAACTCCTCCAAACGACTTCTTCCATTCTTAAATAGGAATATGCAACCTACTCTTACTTCCATTCGTTGTTGTTCTATATACCAAAAGCATTGAAATACCAAAAGAAAAAAATCCAACAATGCTTATTAATTTGTTCGTATAAATAAATTACTCAGAGGTATGTAAACATTACACGAGCTTTGAAAAGCATAATAATACCTTGACATTTCTACATTGCGATGACAAAATAGGTCGGCAGATCTTGTCAAAACCAAGAGCAACATCAACAATGTCAGAGTAAAGCATACATATCACAAGATTCCAAATTCTTTCACAACTTGAGTAAAAAGAAATTATAAGTGATCAGGAGCTATTGGGCCAAACTTTAGCATGCCCAATATATTAAAAAAAAGAAAAGAAAAGGTCAAGACATCTTTGTTATGATGACTAATAAACTACCATGTTGAGACACACCAAATTTGAGCAATAAGACATAAATATCCCACAACCACCAAGAAACCATCAAGTTTAAAGGCTATCAATGAATATTTTAAGATACACCTTGAAAAAACTTGTACAACTAACAATAAGAAAAGACAACCCCATTCATTCACCAAGGGACAAATTGGATTGTGTTGCAAGTAGCAACTCTACAAGGACAGCAGCAACACAATGAGGATAGTAGCAACAAGTATTATATGCCTTTGGGGGGGGGGGGATAAATAGATATAGAGATAGAGAGGCTCAAAAGGAAAAAAAACCTAAGTGGTATATGTGTGAAAATTTTCAAAAATATTCCAATAGCACATGAAAATTATTTCCCGTGTCTTGTTTCTAGCATAGTCAGGTCAGGTAGCATTGGCGAAATATCTCAACTATTTATGTGTCATAGTTTCTATCAACAGTTGAGTAAAAAGAAAGCATAAGTGAATAGAATGAACAATTAGAACAAAGTTCAGCTTGCCTACTATATCAACAAACAAATCTCGAGACATTTTTTTTATGCTGACTAATAAAATACTAAGAGACACACCAAATTTGAGTAGCAAGACATACAAATCCTAATAGCCACCAAGAAACCACCAAGTCCGAAGGTTATCAATGAATATTTCAAGATACACCTAAAGAAACTTGTACAACTAATTGTAACAAAAGAGGGTCTCATCCATTTACCAGGGCACAAATTGGGGTTTTCAAGTATCAACACTACGAGGACAGTAACAACATAACAAAGATAATTTCTAGAATTTTTGTTAAAATTTACAACTGTTATAGTTTCCTATTATCATTCTGCGAGGAAAAACTCAGGTCTAACTATGATAGACTAGGTATAGTTTCTAGAATCTTTGTTAAAATTTACAAAAATTACATCCAAAAATCCAAACAATCCATAAATATAATGTCAAATAGTTCGTGAAAATTTCAAGTCTCATCAATAGGGAACTAAAATCCTAACACACCACCAAGACTCACCAATATGGCACAAATATCCAATAAGCTAGCAACATTGCTTGGCAAAATTAAGTTGTTGTATGTAGCAAACCAATAGCACTAGAATAGGAAAATAATACCCAACATCACTTCACTAGAGAGAGAGAGAGAGAGAGAGAGAGAGAGAGAGAGAGAGAAACAGAGATAGAGATAGAGACAAAGAAACAGTGAGATAGTAGGAGCGAGACAGGGGGTGAGGGACAAAAACTTAGATAAACAAGTGCTTGGATAAAAATGTCACTCAACTATTCAAAATAATCAAAACTGTCACTGAAACTATTTGTGTTAATTAAATGCCACTAAACTAATAAAGATAGTTAATTAGTGCCATGATAACCGCCTATAGTAGGTAAAACATTTAAAAAATAGTGTTAACTAGTTTTTGGACACTTGAAAAGTTTTTTTAAAAAGGGAAATTGATAATTTATTTTGTTTTGTTTCTCTCTCTTCCCTCTAAACCTCATCTCTAAACATGGCAAAGCCACACCGTCTCATTCTCCTCCTCTCTTCCCTCAAAATCGTTGATCTTGCGAACCCTAGAATCAAAATTCGGAGTTGCTTCTAAAGAAGGAGAAGCATGTTGAAGTCGATTGTGGGTTGGAAGTGTACTAATGCAACTTTTGAGTAAATCTTGCAGGTAAGTGTTAGGGTTCTCATGATTTTTTAAAGAATTTGAACTGGATGAAAATTGAAAAATGCATGGGTGAGTTTTATTGGTTTGTTTGTGATAATAATTGTGGTTATTTAATTTTTTTCAAAGATGATTGAACTAAGTTGTGTTGGTTTAGCTGAGAAGCATGGACATGATCTGTAGGCATGCCTTGAGCTGTGGTGCACAACACAGACATTTTCACGCTCGAATTTCTCAGGGCTTATTGAATTTCAGTGCAATTTTAGTGCTTTGTTACATTTCACCTTCAACTTTACTCTTGAGGGTTTCTACTTGAAACCCTAATTCTTCCATTTTGGGGTGAACAAACAAGGAGGGAAAGGTTTATTATTAAAGGCTCCAATAACTTCTTATTTTTTGCTTTTTATTTTCATGTTTTTCATTGGCAATTAACATCAAAACACTCAAAAAATAAATCAAAATCTTATTTGAACCTATAGCAGCCGGTCATTGACTGATCCGACGGCATTAATTGACTATCTTTATTAGTTTGTAATTAGCATGAATAGTTCCAGTGACAATTTTGATTACTTTGAATAGTTGAATGTCATTTTTATCCAAGCACTCTGAGATAAACTGACATAGGTACGTACCTGAGCGATCTATATGCCACGATTTAGATTACACAACATCTCCATGACCTTCGCTATAATTTTCTTTTCTCTTTATATTACTTCCTACTTATGTTTGAGCTTTCTCTATTAATTCCTTCTTGAGTTTATTCTCTCTCTCTCTCTCTCGCAGACTTCATTTGCTTAATTTTAGCTCTAAGCTATGAGTTGGCTAATTAGAGCTCCTTGACTTGCCCTTGCAGCGCAGCCTGTTTTTGTTGCAATTGTTGGATTTCAGTAGTGACTTTAAACGTTACCTCATTATATTGTCCTCTATGTTTTCTTAGCGAATGTAGACCAGCCCAACCTCTTTGTGGTAACCTGAATTTTCTTTGATAACCATGAGATAAGCCTCTTTGAGAAACAAGTTATCGATGCCTTCCTTTTCAATTTGGTTCATTTGGAGTTGCTTAAATTCTTCATACTTTGCCACCGCTTCCAGATCCCAAGATCCATCTTTGTGCCTATTCACAACATATATATGGCAAAGAGTATAAAATAAGATTCTTTGGTTCATTGATAAAGAGAGACTTAGTTATAAAAGAGGTATTTAAATGTCCTCACTATATACAAGAACTTCATCAATTTGTTGGGTAGGATTTTGGGTAGGATCTTCTTGGTTGGGATCTTGTGTAGAGTCTTGGAGTTGCATTAGTGATGGAATTATCTATAAAATAAAGAACATAGTTAAAACAAATAATTAAGTACTAATATATGACTACACGAAGCTACTTTTGCTAATTCACCTCATCATGATAAATTTTGGTGGTTGACTTCACATTGTTCACTGGTTTTATCTCTTGCCTCAACCTATTTGCTCGACTTTTTCATTTATATGCTACAAGATAATAACCAAGTAAACAAGAATGCAACAACCATAATCAAACAACCAACCTAATGTTACCTTTATAGGAAGAGTGATCATAAGATATCTGCTACTTCAGATCTGCCTAATGGTTAACTAGCTAATCCCATCCATCTTTGTGCACTTTTGTGCACTTTTTCATTTATATGCTACAAGATAATAACCAAGTAAACAAGAATGCAACAACCATAATCAAACAATCAGCATAATGTTACCTTCATAGGAAGAGTGATCATAAGATATCTGCTACTTCATATCTGCCTAATGGTTAACTAGCTAATCCCATTCATCTTTGTGCACTTTTGACGACCTGTTGCTAATTCTATCGACTTATGTGGAAAATTCTATTTTGCCTGGATTGGGCCAATAAAAAGATAGAAAAATAAAAAAATTAAAGTGAACCTCACGACTTGATTGCATTTTTATTTAGTTTTCATGCTGCAAATTTAATGGAATAGAAATGAATCACATGGACAACACCTTGTTCTTGGATTTCCAACATTTAGCATTGTAAGCTATACAATTGTAACTTTACCTTAGTTTTGTCAAATAATCTTGTCTTTGCATCTTTATCTGCCCTAATCTAGTTCCTTCAAGGGTAGGATTATGTTAAATAAGTTGTAAGAATCTTAATTATGATTGCTAAATCGGGTAGTGCAAGAGTTTGAGGTAAAATGAAGAAAATAATGTCCCTAACTTCTATCCAGATTGCCCAGCTTATTGCACACTTATTCATGGCCAATGACAAAGAGATCTAGGGGAAGTGGAGACATGAAATCTGGGCAAACCAGAAATAGAATAGGGTTTGTCCTAATTTGTATTTTTAAAGTCTAAAAGCTAGGCCAAACAACTTCAAAATAGGTTTGAAAAAAAAATTACCTTGAATATGGTGGGTAGAATTCCTTCACCCACTTGCTACACTCACCAATGAAGCGGTTAGGATTTTTACCACAATACATTCCACTTCTATTCTGATCTTCACAAAGGGCTTAACGTTAGAGTTTTGCTCCCTCTCACATAGTGACTTCAAGCGTTTATTTGGCCCACGCTTACGGGCTTGATAGTTCCATATGAACGAATAAGCAACAAGATCATCAGCAAATTTAACTTATTAGATACATATATATATATATATATATATATATATATATATATATATATATATATTTTACATTGGTAAACGGGTCTAGCCCATCAGACTCCTATCTCAGGGGTGCTCAATGGGCCTTAACAGACTAAGGGGTAAGGGGTACCAAAACCCAAACAAACTGCTTAGGAACCCAGCCCAACCGCAAAGCTTCATGCACAAAGCACATGCCAGCATTCGTGTCCCCCCCGAGTTGAACCTAGGTGGTGAGCGTGGGGGAAGGTAGCAGTGGCCAACTAGGCCAACTGCTCTTCGGTTACTTATTAGATACATATGCAACCCCAACGTAGAGGGGTAAGAAAAAAAGAAATACCATTTCGAATTGCTTGTTAGGCTCTCCTTTTTTGACTTATGCCTATAAGTCAAAAGAGGTTGCACACCATTTTGTCGAATGTCTTCTACTAATGAGGGTTGGGGCTAGGTTTACAAAACTATAACCTGGGAATCTGAGTGTACTGCCACATTTCGGAATGTAATAGTCACAATAACAACAACCAAAAATATGATAATTTTAAAAGGATAACAGTGTATTAGTAAATGTATATTTCTTACTGCTATTCACTACCACTATCATCATCCAATTCATCTTCTCCAAGGTCCCTATCAACCAGATCTATATCTGATTCTCTATTTGAGAAATCATCCTCATCATCTTCATTCACCACACCCCTTATCATTTTCATCACTATTGTCCTGGACGAAATTAGCATCAATTAGGTTCGCATCAACTCCATCTGCATCAACAAGGTCAGGCTCTACATCATCTCTAACAAGAGGAATTTCTTCATCCCCCTCTTGAATCTCTATTGAATTAGTTATCTCAACCTCCATGTTTTTCAACCATGATTTATCAGAGTCATCAACATCCTCAACATTAGGGAAATCAAAATAGTTTTGTGAGTTCATTTTAATAACCTATTTCCATTGGGGTTCATTGTGGGTTATAATATAAAAAAATTAAAAAAAAAAATTGACAAAGGTAACAAGCTAACGCAAAGGGTTCATTTTTCTGTAGCTTACGAGTCAGATTGATAAGTGTTCCCCCAAGCTTATCCTTTTTTATATCTCTTCCCTGATTAGATACATCAAACCATCTACATCTGAACAACATAGTTTTAAGACTTGTTCGATTTTTAAGGGCATCATATTCTAGCATGATGGCCTTCTTTAATACTCCACAAAAATCTTTCTTTCCATTTTCTATTCCCCCTTCAACTACCACACCATTGTTTTGCATCTTTCGATTTCTTTGACCTTCTTGTGTGAAACCTAAATTCATTAGTCACATATCCTTCATAACTAATAGCACCTTTCATTGGAGCTCCAGCTAAGCACAACAATTCTTCTATTACTTTTTCATCCCCTTTATGCCAAAGTTGTACAACCTATGTATGAATACAAACAACTACAATAAAGACACAAAGAACAAATTTGTAGTGAAAGTATTTGATTATGTAAAGATCATCTTACTTTAATGTCAAACAAATTCGAGAAGTTAGACTTTTGTAAATAAGTGGTGTTGTCATATTCACTGATGATATAAAAACTCACATAATTAATAACATATCCTTTCATTTGTAGGTACATATAGCTCACTATATGAGGGCATTTACTCAAAGAAAGGTTATGTGTCTTTGCAATTTTTTAAGACGTAAAGTCTAGCCAATTTCCTATCTTCATAACTTAGTTGCTTAAAATTAACCTTCCATATTGGCTTCCCTACCTTGGCAAATATGGATAAATGATAGAGTTGGTCTACTTCTATAGTATCATTGCAATCTACATGTTGAATTTGTCTCTGCTATAGACAAATATCTAAAATATAAGGTTCGACATTCATTTTGAATATAACCCTCTACAACACGTCCTTTAGGACAATTTCTGTTGTGCACATCTATTTTATATGTAAATATTACCCTAAGAAAGAATAAGACACTTTAGTTATCCATGCTTTCAAAATATAAAGATAAGACGCTTAAGAAATTTAAAAATTTTATTAACTTTCAACATGATATATCCCCTAAAAAGGAACAGGGCCAGCTAACTTAGCTTTAGTTGCTAAATGTACAGCAAGATGCATCATGACATTAATGAATGCTAGAATAAATATATGCTCTAGCTTGTAAAGAGTAATTGCAATATCTTTCTCTATTTGCTCTAAGACATTGGCATCTAAGGCGCTAGAACACAACTGCTTCAAATAATTGCTAAGTTCAGCACAGGTTCAAGAACCTTTTCATCTAACACACCTCGAAATGCAGGCAAAAGCAAGTCTTCCATGAAAATGTGATAGTCATCACATTCCATTTATGAAATCCTTCCATCATCTAATGTCACACATCATGAAATGTTAGATGAATATCCATATGGGACACGTAAACTTAATAACAAGGCAACCACTTGTCTTTTTCACTTAACATCAAGTTAAATGGTGCTTCTTGATACTTGTCTCCAATCAACTTAGCTCGCAATTTATTATGCATATTCATTTTTTCAAGATCCATTCTAGTGTTCAATGGATCCTTATTCTTACCAAGCATGTTAAGTAATGTCCCCAGAATGTTATCTCAAATATTATTCTCTATATGCATTACATCCAGGCTATGTCAAATTAATAGATGCCTCCAATAGGAAGTTCAAGAAAGATGCTTCTTTTCTTCCATTGGTGCTCCAAGTATCTATCACCTCTCTTTCGCTTTCCCTTCTCATCTTTCCCGAAATCATTTTTCACAATTGCTAAGTTGTTTGCAAACATTATGCCGACTTAGGGCAACGGGATGAGGCCTTTTTTCCGGTCTCTTATTAAAATATAACCTTTTGGTCCTCCATTTGTGATTTGATTTCAAGAACCTACGATATCCTATATAACACCACTTCTTTCTATGATACAGTCTTTCAAAATATGTGTCCCTCTCGCAATTAAGACAAGGAAGAAATCCTTTTGTACTCCAACCAGACACAATGTCATATCTTGGAAAGTCATTCACTATCCATATTATCACAGTAAACATATCTAAAACTCTTTGCCATGAGCATCATATATTCTTACCCTAACTTCTTGCAACGCTTTAAGTTCATCTGTAAGTGGCTGTAAAAACACATTAGTATCATTTTCAGGGGCTTTAGGACCATGAATTAACAAAGAAAGCATAAAATTAGTACTACTCAAGCACTTCCAAGGAGGCAAATTATAAGGCATTAAGATTACCAACCATATACTATATCGATTGTTTATTTGTGCAGTTGGATTGAACCAATCAGTAGCTAAGGCCAATCTCACATATCGTGGGTCCGAAGAAAATTAAGGATATAATTTATTCAAATGTTTCCCTGCCTTGGAATCAACTAGATATCTCAATTTAACACTATCAGTGCACCCCTCCTTATAGAAGCATGACATTTTGGGCATTTATCTAAGTCTTCATTCTCATATATCAACTTTTTCTTTCCATCTAAAAGCAAGACATTTTGGACATTTATCTAAGTCTTCATTCGATTTCCAATATAGAATGCAGTGGTTTATACTTGCATAAATTTTCACACAGTCTAATCGTAAGGCTCTGCAGTACTTTTTTGCCTCATAAGAATTTTCAAAAAAGTTCACATCATTGTTAAATGCCGTTGAAGCGACTTAAGCAACATAGAAAATGATCTATCACTCCATTTACAAATCACTTTAATATGAAGTAATGTCACAATGAACTTCAATATAGTAAATGCCTTATAACCATACTACAACTCCACCTCAGCATCTTTTACAAACTTATAAAGCTCTTCTAGTACCTCATTTTGACCATCTCCATCCTCTGTATTGTCCTCAATAGACTCATAATTACCAAAATTCATAGCATTAGTCGCTTTATGCATTATTGCTTCATTTCATCACATGCCACAAAACTTTTAGCTCTATTTGGTGAATTTTCTTTTATGACATCATCACTACTATCGATGTCATGTTCAAATTCTTTGTGAAGTATCCATATATTATAATTCCTTAATATAACTTGAACTATTAAGTGATTATGAATTGTGCTCCAATTATGAAACAAACATAAATTACAATTCACCCATGGACACCTTGCCTCTGTTCTATCCTCCTTACCCCCAAAAGCAAGCTCTAAAAATTTTCGTTAATGCCTGCTATTACTTGGGTTTTCTTCTATCACTAACTCCTTTTTGATTCATCCAACTTCAATCCCTATCCATCCGTTAAAGAATTGTCAAAATAAGAATACATTAACAAACACGTAACGAATTACGTTAGTATAATGACCATTAGACATCAATAAATCAACTAAATAACAAAAATTTCCACATTATTTAGCTGCTCTAAACCAATAATGTGTTAAGTCTGCCATCCTCCAGTCATAACCAAATCTGCAAAAAATGATCCAAACAAAAAGAAGCTATTAGCAAGACTAATACAAGAGTGGATTTGTTGAAGATGAGAAATAATAATGTCCTTCAAATAAACAAACCTAATAAATAGGAACTTCATCAACAATATAGTCCAAATAGCAATATGTTATGCTCATTTTTGTAATCGTAAAGTGTAAACAACCACTTAACGAACAACTCCAAACCGACAAGATACCCTACTTCACCAAATAACCTGAAAAAAGTAACAAAACATAAAGCATCTAAGACAAAAGAAAGGTATAAACAATGTGAAAACAACCCTTAACAAAACTAAACCAACCACAACAACCTAATAGGTAATGATTACACTTAAACATAGGAAAGCTGTATATGCCAAAATAGAAAGAAATTGAAAGTTGAGACTTTGGGAGAAAAATGTTTTTTGTGTGTGCTCCCATCACCATGTAACCATATATATACAAAGGTAGCAATATTTACAGAGCTCTCAGATCTTCTCGGTTTATAAATTATGGAAAGCTAAATATATACACATTCCTAAATAAACCAAAGTATCAAAGGCAATATGCATAATATTAGAATTGTATCCTAATACTCCCCTTAAAGTTGGAGCATGAGGATTCGAAACGCCCAACTTACCAAGGAGATGGTGAAACTGTCTTTGTCCCAAAGCGTTAGTGAATAAATCAGTAGATTGGACTGTAGTGGAAACATACCGGGTAACAAGTTCCCCAGAAATGATGCGTTCTAGGACAAAGTGGTAGTCAATCTCAATATGTTTGGTACGTTCATGAAAAAATGGATTAGCTGCATTATGCAAAGCAGCTTGATTGTCACAGTAAAAATGGGTTACAGGAGTAGGAATATAAAGAGACTGAAGTAAATTGCGAATCCAAATAGCTTCACTGGTGGCACTAGCCATAGCGCGATACTTGGCTTCAACAGAAGACCTGGATACTGTAGGTTGCTTTTTAGTTTTCTAGGATATAGGAGCAGTTCCAAGCAAGACACAATAGCCTGTAACGAAGCGAGGAGTCATAGGATCGCTGGCCCAATCAGAATTGCAGTAAACATGAAGACTGAGATCATTTGATGAAGGCAAGAGAATGCCCTGTGCTGGAGAGGCCTTGATATAGCGCAATAGTTGCATGACGGTATCCCAGTGGCCCTGCCTATGGTCTTGCATAAATTAACTCAGGATATGGACAGTGTAGGTAATGTTAGGTCGAGTGTGGTAAGATAGATGAGTCGACCAATGAGCCGTCGATAACGCCCAGAATCAGAGATTGGATCCCTGGTATCAGATGGGAGTTTGTTTTGTTGTTCCATAGGGAACAAACTCGGTTTGGACCCTAACATACCTGTTTCGGTGAGGATATCAAAAGCATACTTCCTTTGACATAGAAATACTCCAGCAGGACCTCGAGCTACCTTGATGCTAAGAAAATACTTTAAGGAACCCAAATCCTTCAGCTTAAAACACTGGTGTAAGTACTCCTTGAAAGTAGCAAAATACTGGGGATCATTCCCTGTTAGAACTAAATCATCAACAGAAATTAGAAGAGCAACAAAGATGTTGCCCCACTCAAAGATAACAAAGAGTGATCCAAAGGTGATTGTTGAAACCCATATGCCTGCAATGTAGAGGCAAGCTTGAAAAACAATTGCCAAGGCGCCTGTCGTAGACCATCGAGAGACTTGTTGAGTTTGCAAACTACATCAGGCCGAGTAGTGTGAAAGCCTGGAGGAGGCTTCATGTAAATGTCTTCCTGAAGATCCCCATGTAAGAATGCATTATGAACATCTATTTGGTGCAAACTCCATCCTTTAGTTGTCGCGATAGTCGACAAAGTGCGAACTGTAACCATTTTTACGACCGGGGCAAATGTTTCATTGAAGTCCTCCCCCTCTACCTGATGATTACCAATGTCACCAGACGAGCTTTGAAACGCTCAATAGACCCATCTGCATTGTATTTAATTTTAGACACCCACTTGCAACGAAGCACTTTTTTTCCTGGAGGTAAGGCTTGAAGTTCCCAAGTGTTGTTATCCTCAAGAGCAGAGATTTCCTTAGCCATTGCCTCACGCCATCGAGGATCCTGAACTGCGTAAGAGAAATGTCGAGGCTCCTCCCAAGAAGTGATGGCCGCTAAATATGCCCGATGAGAAGTGGAAAGCTTATCATAGTGGATAAAATGAGATAAAGGATGAGTAGTACCTGGAGATGCGTTGTAGAGACGTGGTGCGCCAAGGGTGTTTGCGGCGATGGCATGGCAAACATATTCACGAAGATGTGTGGGGGGTCATCGATCACGTTGAGGATGAGATGAGGGAGCAAAGTCAAAATCAGGGGCAATCTCCCCAGAACTACTAAGAGTAACAATGGGCCTAGTTTGTGGGATCATGGTTTCATTCACAGAATCAACGGGTGCTAAAGTCTGAGGCAAAGGGACCAGATCAGTAGTATCGGGCTCAATGAGGGCAAGTGTGTCTAGAAGACGAGGAGTGGTAGGCTCAATTGGACCAGTGCTGTTGTAATGAGGTATCTCAGTGGGCTCGGTAGTGTGGAGAATATCAATTGTGGGATTAGAAGAATTTGGGCCAAGATGGAGAGGCCCCTGAGAGAGGCGAGCGGTAGGACTAGTATTAGAGGAAGGTGAACTGGATGTGTCAAAAGGATAAATGTCCTCATAAAAAACCACATCTTGTGACACAAAAACGCATTCACGTTCAAGATCAAACACGCGCCACCCCTTTTACCCAGACGGATATCCTATAAACATGCACCTTACAGCGCGAGCATCAAATTTATCCCTAATACTATCATGGGTGTGGACATAGCACAAGCAACCAAATACCCGCAAGTGTGAGTATGAAGGGCTTTTCCCAAATAGAATCTCATAAGGACTTTTCATGTGATGAAGCTTAGTGGGTGTATGGTTGATAAGATCTGCTGCTGTAAAGATACGTTCTCCACAGAACCGAATAGGTAAGGATGCTTGAAACCTAAGGGCTCTAGCAACATTTAAAAGATGTCGGTTTTTTCGTTGAACTTGACCATTCTGTTGGGGTTTGTCCACGCATGAGGTTTCATGAAGCATTCCTCATTTGAGGAAATAACTTTGTAATTCTCCTTTAGTAAACTCTATCCCATTATCACTTCATACCCTTTTAACATGAGTCCCAAATTGAGTTTTCACCATGCAACAAAAATCCACAATACGTTCACATGCTTCCGGCTTATCTCTAAGCAAGTAAACCCAAGTTGCTCGACTAAAATCGTCCACAATACTCAAAAAATAATGACAACTGGATAAAGATGGGTATGATATCACCCCCATAAATCACAATGTACCAAGTCAAAAGGATTATTTGCTCTAGATTTACTTAAAGAAAAACTGTTCCGTGTTTGTTTGCCCTATGGCATACTTCACAACAATTCAACGATTCTTTATTCAATTTAAAGTCACAAGGCGTAGATAATGGAGCCAAAATACCATGTGAGGGATGTCCTAAGCGTTGATGCCATCGTACTTGATCGACCTTCTTGACTGCAATAGAAGTCGTGCCACGCATAAATCGCAAGTAGTACACCTCATCCCCTAGATCACCCGCTCTAATCAGTATCTTCGAGGTGAGGTCCTGAATAACACAAAAATTAGGTCCATAAGATACCACACAATTTTCATCTGTGGCCAATTTTTGAGCGGAGACTATGTCGGTGTGTACAATACTTAACCAAATATTTGGTCCGAGCCAGACCATACCAGCCTGTTGCACTTTGATTTGTCGCCCATTAGGTTGAGAAATAATAATAGGCACGAACAAATTATAAACATGTGAAAGGTTAGCATAATTGGATGTCATATGATATGAGGCACCAGAATCTAACACCCATTGCATGGGTCTAGTGTGAAGGCACTTACCACTCATTTTCTTCATCATTTCCTTGTTTTGTCTTTCTTTAAACAGTGCAAACAGTTGGTCTACCTGAGATTGAGTGAATCCAGTGAATTCCATCTCTTGGCATACCCCACGGTTGTCTCTTCCTTGCTCTTCCCCACGTTCTTCCATCCTGATTCCACCAAAAGCTAGATTTGGGACCATGGTTGCACAATTAGCGCTACCACCTCGGTACCTGCCTCCACCGCCGGTTCCGTTCATTGCCAGCCCCTCATTTGTTGCGGTTCCTCTGCTCTTATCATTACCCCAACTTTTGAAGGTCGGCAGTGACTAGTCAAGTCCGCCGCTGTTGTGGCGATTCAAGCGCCTGGTTCCCCAATTCACCGGATATCCAACCAGTTCATAACATTGCTGTCGTTCATGGCCCACCTTTTGATAGTAGAAGCACAGAGGCCGGTTTTGGCCTTGACGATTTTGCGATGCTACCTTGAAGGCAACCCCTTCCAGAGCCGGTTGTGCTTCCGTCAATTGAGTGAACTCCAATTTCCTTTCCTCACGAACAACAACGGCATATACCCACCCGGTTAAGTTTGGGAAGCGGTTCCTAGGACAAGATGTTCAAACAAATGGTATTGAACTTCCTATGATCGAGTCCCATCAGAAATTAGTGATCCCATTATTGTTCTAGCATCAAAGTTACTGCCTTTTCGTACTCACAATTACAAGTGGAAGTTGGCAAAATCTGGTATGTACCCAGCTCATCCCATAACGCTTTCAATTTCGTGAAGTACTCAGTCACTGATAAGTGTTCTTGTCCAACCAGAGAGATCTCTCTTTTCAGTTGATGGATTCGAATTGAGTTGTCTTGCGAATACCTCTCTTCAAGATCAACCCAAATTGCTCGGGCAGTGTTTGCGTACGCGACAGATCCATGAAGATTTTTGTCTATCACGTTATAGAGCCAAGCTGTTACCATCGAATCATACTTTTCCCAGGCATGAACTTCTGGGCTTGTTTTTGCTGGTTTTGTTATATTTCCATTCCCAAATCCAAGTTTATTGTTGGATCTGAGAGCATTGATAACAAGGTGAGACCAATTCCCTTAGTTGTCTACATTGAGTAACACTGGACTAATGATGTAGCCAGGATGATCCGAACTATTTAGGTAATAGGGTGATTGAGGGTCATTGTAGCTAAGTGTTTGAGTTTCTCTCTTTTGAATTTCTTCCTTGTCACCCATGGCTGAATTTGATTGCAGCTCTGAGACCATGAAAGTTAAGACTTTGGGAGAAAAATGTTTTCTTTGTGTGCTCACATCACCATGTAATCATATATATACAAAGGTAGCAATATTTACAGAGCTCCGAGATCTTCTCAGTTTACAAATTATGGAAAGCTAAATATATACACCTTTCTAAATAAACCGATGTATCAAAGGCAATATGCATAATATCAAAATTGTTTCCCAATAGAAACTATAGAAATTATAAAAGCTAAAGAGACTTTCCAAAAGATCAGTGACGCTAAATATACCAAAATAAAATGGAACTAGAAAAGAATCAAAGCTGAAAACAAATTCCCATGATAATATGCCAAGTCAGCTCCAATAGGTCCATTTCTTGGTCTAGAACCATAATTGCTCTAAATCATATGAGGGCACCAAAAGGTTTTGCTTTCAGTGTCTCTCATCACATAGTGAAAACTAACAACTAGTAAAGGTTCAAGCTCTTTCAAACATATGGGGGGAGGTTAATGGACTTAATTCAACGACAGAGACAATAATTATGTACAAAAACATAGGTAGTGCAAAGAAGAAAGAGTGTCCACAAAAAAACTAACAAAAGGAACACACTAAATCCAAGGTACAACACAACTCTAAATATACCACTTGGGCCCATCACAATGACTGTCCTATGTATGAGAGTGATTCACAATATAACACTACATGTAACGTCCAATCTCCTATTTTGCACATAAGAGGTCCATAATAGATGTAGAATGAAGCCAGTCTCCTGCTTAATAACAACACAACCCTATGCATAAAAATATTAAAACATGATCAAAAGACACTAGTGAAGATTTACTAAACTACAAGATCACTATAGCTACAATGATTGACCAAAGTAACATATATAAGCAAATGATGGCATTATAGGGAGAAAAACACACTCCTTACGTAGGATATGTGAACACAAGTACGACACAACCAAAGGCCGCTCAAGCAAACAAAAAAACTTAAAATATGTTGAAAATTGAGGGGCATCGAATACTTAATAAAAGGAGAGCTAACCAAATGCACAAGTGCACATGTGCAGACTAGAATCAAGCGGTAGATAAGACATGGAACATGAAATAACACCAAAATAAGGCATTTTATGACTGGTTCTACAGCTTCAATAAGAACAAGATAGGAGGAAAGGAAACAAAAAAGCATAATATGAGGAAAGCACAAACACTCGAAACTTTGAGATTTGCCAAATTACATGTGTAGAGAAGTGGAACAGAGTAGAGAACTTATACAATTCTAAAATAAAAGGAAATTATGCATTGAACTAATGATGCCAACATTACAACTATAGTAGGTAGTTAGCTGCTAGTAATCTAATCAACGAAACAAAAAGCATATACTGGATTTGCGACAACATTGCAATTGGAATACAAAAAAACAAAGGAAAGTAAAATAAATATCTACACTATACCAACGATTGAAATGAATATATCAACTTGGATGATAATTAGGCATGGGAACTGGAACAAAAAAACATATAGGGATGTCTCTCATGCATCAACTAAAGTTGAGCAATATCAGCTCAGACCAAAAGGATCCAAGCAGACATCTTAAATCAATTTAAATTAGGATTTGAATATAGTCATCACAAGCAAAGCATGCAATTAAATTAACACTTTGACCTAATTAATTTCAGACAAAAGGTCATGTTCCAAACTAGAAGCATGCAAGCCCTTTTCTTCGACTAATTGAAATTTGCATCCTAGAATAAAAACCATCAGAATCCAAATTTAGATAGCTCAGGCATAAAATAATCACTACAAGTCATTAGAAAGATACAAATAATTATATCCAAACAATAAGTGAAGCACCCAAAGGTCCCAAACTAAAGTCCAAACAACAAGTTTCCACATTTTAGCTGTCTTAGCGGAACATAACCTAAAATTAGAAACCTCCCCTTATAGAACGTGCATAAAGAAAATCAGTCATGCTTTTGATTTATTCCTACCAACACCTTGGCTAGTCATATAATAAATGTGAATCTTGGAATAATATTTAAGTTCAAAGGACATAGACAAATTCGGGAAGGAATTAGCACTTTGTAAATATTTAAATTTATGTACAAAATAGATGCCATCAAGGTATATAGTTTTAAATGCTATTTTTAATTAATTATATGCTATTAATGTCCAATGTGCCCTAATGAGAATGTCAAAATCTGAAAACTACTATTTTTAATAAAACATATCTTTATTCAGTGTAAAAACTGAGCTTTTAGATGAATTGTTGGACAACCATTGATGCAATTATACAAGTACCTTTTCACAAATAATGTAATTCATAGATTAACTTGGATAGGGAGGGGGGAAAACCAATTCTTATGCCAAATTCATCATCTATATTTTTTAAGCCTTCTAGCATATAAATCATATTATAGACCCTTCAGCTTCAAATAGGTGAGTTAAATGCAGGGCAAGTGTATTTCGGCTTAGGTAAAATAACAGGAGTTGTATTTTAGCTTCTCGTAAAATACCCAGGTAGCATTTTCGATCAGTTTTGTGGATTTTGGGTCGAACTAATGTGTTTAGAGTGCCATTTTTATTAGTTATTTTTCTTTCATGAATTGTAAAAACTCGGCATTAAAAATTATTCGTATTACATGAAAAAGTATGTTAATTGTCTTCTCTTAAACAAACTTTTAAAAAATATGATTTTTTCATGAAAATAATTCAAAATTTAGGGGTAATGGATGAATAGATGACTGCATAGTAGGCTACAATGCTCAACTTTAGCCCTGTTCGATTTTAACATACTGCCGCTGAGTTATATATGTGGCATTTAAGTCAGGGGAGCGATAACATGGATAGGCTTTGTACGTAGGTGGACATCGGTCTTCTTAGAGTTGGGGTTGCCATCTGCTACCGATTTCACTGCCGCCGCCAAAGCCTCTGTAGGAAATGTATGTCTAAATTAATAGCAGGGAAATGAGAGGGAGAGTTGTGCCGCGGAGTATCATTGCCCCGAAAGTGATTTTGGCTAGACTTGGGTGCAAAATAAAACAATCATTCGCTCTATAAGGTTTACACAGCTGGCCTCTAAAAGCGTGCACTGCAGCCAGAAGTTTAGAGTACACAATAGTGCAATTCCCCAGGGCAGTAGATGGAATAGGTAGTAGAGGAAGAGAGTTATTTGGTGCATATTGCAGCAGTAAAGGAGCTATGTATTTATACAGTAAAAAAGAGCAGTTGCAGGTGAGAAAACACTAGTAACTGATGGGATTTCGTGGAGCAAAAAGGTGAAAGAAATCAATAAGTGAATGTTGACTGTTATGCGGCCAATGGATATAAAAAAAGAATTTCCTCCAAAAATTAGCGAACGAGGCCCTTAATGCATGGACCACAAACCACAGACATGGTAGTGTTGCATCTAGCCCGGCCCAGACCGGTTGGGGTAAGGGGGGATCGCGTGTGCACACTTGAAGTGGTTCACCTTTGCCCCATAACACTACTAAAATCAAGCCCAAAGGAATTCAACAAGTCCAAGAAAAAGAGAGTGATTCCCTACAAGAGGCTTCTAATCCTCTTATATGGGACAAGGAGTAGGTGTGAAAAAGAGCTAGCTTTTGCCTTTACTTCCAACAATTCCTCACTAATGGGATACAAACTAGCTAAGAATCGATATGGACAAAGGAGGGTCTTGATACTTACCTATCAATGTCTTTTGAGTTAATTAATACATAGTGAAGTAAGGCAATAACTAAGTCTATTGAGTGAACAAATCTTGAACTTCATAGATTTTGCTTGAGACCCTTACAACACATATCACCCCTTATGGTCACTGTGTATTTCGCGATAACTAACTTGCACTTTTTATGGCCATGCGCACACCTCGGGTCTTATAAGTGCTCTAGAGAGATAGCCTAAAGTCTCTCATAGAATGCATCCACACCTTCACACTTAGGTGGATAATTCCATTAAGTCCATCCCAACAAGGACTACTATAATCATGGATATAGAGCTATTAAGAGCAAGATTTTGCCCAACCTCACACATATCAAGCGCTGAATCCATCAAGTGCGTCTCAGTAGCACCACCCCAACGGGCTATGGTTCCATGAAGAGCATAGGAGCTCAACCTCTCAGAAGCACTACTACACGCTATTGGGATGGATATGTAGTGCATATTGAGACCAATATGGCTTCGTTTGACCACAAGTGGTTATCCACCATATTACCTCAATCCATGGGCTTTAGTCCCATCCCCCACGACGTCTCGAGAACTATTCGCCTGATTAAGCCCTAGGTTAGTGGATCCGCTAAATTTCTTTCGTATCTCATATATTCCAAGGAGATGACACCATGTTTTATCATCTATTTCACAACACTACATCTAATGCGAATGTATCTCTTTTTTATGTTATACAAACTGTTGTGTACAACTCCGATTGCTACCTGCGAGTCACAGTGAAAAGAAATAGTCATAGGTTGCCTCCCCTACAGTGGTATATCGGATATTTTAGCCATTCTGCTTCTTGATCTGCCAACTAAAGTGTAATGGCTTCAGCTTCTATGGTAGAGTGAGCTATACAAATCTACTTGGCAGACTTCCACAAAATAGATTCTCCACCTAAAATAAACACATGACCACTAGTAGAACTATCTTCATCATTATCAGAAACCCAGTTTGTATCACAAAATCCTTCTAAACCGTTTAAAAATTTAATAAAATGCAAACACTAGTCCATCGTACCTCTCAGGTACTTAAGTAATCGAAACAATGAATTATGCTTTTTACTATGGTTATGAATACAATGATTTAACCTACTGACAACATAAGCAATGGTAGGTTCAGTATAGTTCATAAGAAACTGTTAAGCTTGTCGAGAGCTACAAATTTAACCACTACTTTGGTTATTAAATACTTTTTATAGCATAGGGAAGTAGAGATCGATCCACGAGGAAAGATTGTTTTAAAAAGGCTAGCTTAATCCTAAATGATTTTACTAATCCAATTTACTAAATCTAATCTTAATAATTCTAAAATAATTAAAATCTAATGAATAAAAATTTGGAAAAACACCTAGTGATGCTCCTAAATATTTTGGATTATATTCTGGAAAGAAAACAGTAAAAAGCTTTCCTAAATAATCTAGAAAAATAAAAACAGAATAGTAACTGAAATTCTAATTAAAAATCAAAACAGCAAATAATAATCAGAAAATAAATATTAAAAATGTCAACCAGTAACCTAAAATATCATTCTTTAGGTATATAAGCTTATAACGCCTCAATTGTATCCAAATAATTTCAGAAAAATCAAATCAGAAAATATCAATGCAGAATATTAAATCTGAAATTAGAAATAAAATAATCTGCATAAATATAAATACGACAAAAAATCAAAAAAATTAACCTAATTCTTGGACACAATTTTCTGGACTTAACAATACCTAATAATCGTGAATTAACAATTAAAATCAAAATTTTCAGAATTAATAACCTAAGAACCTGCACATATCAATTTTGCAAAATAATTCTAAAACATTATCAAATAACTTCCAAAAAATTACGAAATTAAATATGGACAGATTAGGACACTATATAAACTCTAGGAACTGATAAAAATCGAAAAAGAACAAAAATAATTATTTTTAGTCTAATTCCTAATAAACCGGTAATTTAATTCTAAAACTGAATATAAATCAATCTAAAATTATAACCACTCTAAAAAATCAAAGTCTAAACTATCTAAAGTTACCTAGACACTCCTAAAAAGGCTATACGTTTGGGGGGGGTTCGATTGACATTATGTTGATGCTAATAAAAATAGAACAAAAGTTAACAAACTAATCAAATTAACTCTACACAACAAATAATGATAAAAAGTTGTCAAATTTATGAAGGATACTTAGTATAATCTCAATCCACCATGCAAATTAATATTTATCATTAACACACAAGTTAATTTCATTTATGAGTTAAACTATAGAAGACGTCCACCAGCGGGTTTTCCCCATTTTTCCTTAGATTCTAGTTTAATTAGGTTAAGCCCTAATATAAACCCTACTAATTTGATAATCTTTACACCAGCGCAAAAATTTGATCAAGCTAGTGCATTACGTATTAGAAAAACATCATTTAACACTTGTAACCAATTTATCAGCAAATCGATTTAACAAAGATCTAAAGCGATTACCTAATTAAAAGAGATGGATTTGAGCCATCCATGATTAATTAGGGTGATACCTAAGCATAAAAGACTATAACTTTTACGTATTATAGTCCTCTAAACTATCAATCGAATCGTATTAAACTAACTAGCATGCATTCTAATTAATTTAACACGAAGATCATAAACGATAAACGTTAATCGCTATAGAATCATGAATATGAATCAACTAGGCAATAAAGTATAAGACTTGTTTCAAAATAGTAAATTTAGCTTGGATTCAAGAAGATTATACTAAGCATAAAAAAAAAACTACTCACTTATATTAAAATTATCACAACGTTCCCCCAAATAATTCATGTTCAATAATTAACTAACAAAATAAAATACTCTAAAAATAAAATAACAGGAAAAAAAAACTTTACTTTGGCTTTAGAAGCCGTGGGTTGTGATGGTAAGAGGGTTGCGTGAGGTCTGCTGGGTCGGGAATGGAAGAAGCAAGACGTGAGGGCTGGTTGCGTGGAGGAATAAGGAGAAGATTGGAGCTGTAGCCGGTGTGATGATCAAGATGGTGATGGAGGTGATGCTTATGATGTGTTGTCGTGGAGGAGAAGAGGAGGACGTGAGCTTGAAGATGAGGAGGGAATTGAAGGGAAGAAGATGATGGGTGATGATTAAGATGATGCTTAAAGAAGAAGAAGAAGAAGAAGAAGAAGAAGAAGGACATGATGATGGTGAGGGGGAAAGAGGAAGAAGGTTATGGAGGGATGCGTGATCTCTGGGGTGGAGGCCGTGTGATTGCTTTTGGATGAAGGTGGGGATGTGTTCACTAAAAGGGTTGCAGCTGTGTGGGGTTATTTAGGTGGGTTAGGGTTCTTGTTTAGGGTTTTCTTCTCCTTTCTTCCTTAGGCTTTTTCTCCCTCAAGACTTCTAACTCTCCTCCAATTCTTGAAACCCTAGCCCAAACTAAATAATTATGGAAACAATATCTTCCATAATTATTATTTTTGGACTGTCTTTATAGCCAAGCGTGTAAAACCCGAGCTTCGATGATTTATCTTCTCCTTTTTATTTAATTAATGCTAATCCTGAAAAATATATAAAATAGAGCAAATTAGACGAAATAATATATAAAATAAAATCGGATTATTTAATAAAACAATGTATGGTTTTTGGCTTAACAGAAACATTACATTGCCTATGATTTTACCATACTCAGTTTGAGAAATGCTATACCCCCTATTCTTTTTAAGAGATGTATGCTAGGATCATAAAAAGTTCTCGCAGAAGTTATATCAAAACTGTTAAATTTCTTTAACATTTTTCCTATGTAATGAGAGTGACACAAGGCAAAACCATAATTTGTCTTTCTAATTGTGACCCCCAAAATCACATCTGCCTCCCCCATGTCCTTCATTTTAAATGAGAAGACAACAACTTTTTAGTCTTGTTAACAACATGCACATTAGTATTGAAGATCAACATGTCATCGACATAAAGACATATTATCACATAATTTGAACCAATCAATTTTGAATTCACGCGAGAATCAGAAGTGTTCACAGCAAAACCGTATTATCTTATCGTACTGTCAAACTTTTCATACCACTATTCAGGGGCCTGTTTAAGGTCGTAGAGGGATCGAACCACAAATCCCTCATGTTGAGATGTATAAATCTCTTCCTCTAGGTCATCATTAAGAAATGTTGTTTTCACGTCTATTTGATGCACAACAAGACTATGTATAGCAGTTAAGGCAACTAGAGTCCTAATGGTGACAATTTTGGTAATGGGAGAATAAGTGTCAAAGTAGTCAATCACCTTCTTTTGATCAAATCCTCTAATCACTAGGTTCACTTTGTATTTATCAATTAAATCATATGGTCTTAACTTCCACTAATTGGCCTGCTACCCTTAGGTAAGTCAACCAACTCCCAAGTTTGATTTGATATTATAGAGTCTAACTCACTTTTAATGCCATGTTCTTAGAAACTAGCATCTATTAATCTCATAGCCTCTGCAAAAGTTTTTGCATCTTCTTCGTTAAAGAAAGGAGAAACTAGTTCATCGGTCAAGAAATTCACATCAGAGTCTTCATGAAAAAGCTAGTAAGAAAGTTAGGACCAAAGCTATTCCCAACTCTACGTCTATTACTCCTACTAGGTTCATCCATTGAGTCTCTAACAAAAAAACTAGAAGTAGACATGTTCACATTGTCATGTAGAGGTACAGTTTCATGCAGAACAGTAGAGACATTCTTTTTCAAAGGAAAAACATGCTCAAACAATTATGTATCCCTAGATTCACAACTAGAGAAGTCATTTAACGACGTGAATTTACATACAACACTATTTTGGCATAACTAATAAGCGCAGAATCAAAGGTTTTAGGACTGATGCTTCCTCGTTTTAGCTCAGCTAGAGGAACTTTACTAAACATCCCCATACCCTTAAGAAACTTAAGTTGGGGTTGTATCCTTTCCACAGTTTATGTTGGGTCTAGTCTAAGTTCTTATGACTCTATTACGAATATAACATACAAATACAATAGCTTCCCCCCCCCCCCACATATTATCAGATAGCCCCGAACTTAGAAGCATGTCGTTCATCATTTCCTGAAGTGTTCCATTTTTACGTTCGATTATCCCATTCTGTTGTTGAGTACAGGATTCACTAATCTTATGTATAATACCAATTTTCTAACAAAAGGTAGTTATAGAGTTTGTCTCATATTCTCCACCCCCTATCGGTTCTAAGTTGTTTAATTTTTTGGTCTTGTTGATTTTTCACTTCTGCCTTGTATTTCAAAAACATTTCCTCAGCCTCATTTTTGGACCTAAGGAGGTATACTTTGGTATATCTGGAGTACCCATCCACAAAAGTGATTTGATACTTTTCCCCCTTTATTGACCATGCTTCCGAAATCTGCTAGGTTTGAATACACTACTTCTAGTAGTTTTATTCTTCTACTAGTGACTGATTTGAAAGGCTTTTGATATGTTTAGATTCTACACATAGAGGACATTTAGAAAAATTATCAATATTCACAACGGAAATTAAACGTATATTCTTGAGTCGTTTCTGGAAGCAAAATTAATATAGTCTAGCCTACCACGCCAAAGCTCAACTATAAGCAGAACTAGAAGCATTTTCATTCATGGTCTAAGAAGCAAGATTAAGTACATACAAACTTCCATTTAGGTATCCCTTCCTAACAACAAGGCTCATTATGAGATATAACAACTTTATCATGTCCAATAATAGTTTTTCAATTCACCTTTGTTGAGAAATGTACCAGAAACTAAGTTTCTACGAAGAGAAGGCATATACAACTCATTGCTTAAGGATAGTAATTTGCTAGAAGTATATTTAAGAAGAGTCTTCCATTTGCCCATAACTCTGGCGATGGTAGAGTTTCCCATGTAGACGTATTAGTCTGTTAGGCGATAAATTATCATATTTTGCGTGTCTATTTCACCTACTTTTAGCTCATATAATAACTTAATCTTTAGGATTTTTACTTGTGTTTATTTACTTTTGTAGGTAATAAACTTCAAATCAAGCAAACGTCGCGAAAAGGAGCAAAGACGGGACAAGGCAAAGAAAAAACAGCAAAAACAGTCAAAAAGGGACATAGGCGGGCGAAGCCACCGTGCCAGAGAAGTGGCACGGTGGGGCCGTGCCACATGGCACGGTCGTGCCTCCCCCCGTTCGCTTGATTTTCTATTTAATCCTCCTTCGGCGTTTTTGTTCGGGGGGTCGCTTGGGGTTCGCTTGGGGCCTCTCTCTGGCGATTCTTAGGTTAGATTGCAGGTTAGTTTAGCAAATAAAACCTCAATAGGAGATTATTTTAGCATTGAAGATTGTAATCTTGGATTCAATCTTTGGATTTCAAGTTCCTTCTATCAATTCAAGACAACGTTTTCTTCCCCTTTCTCTATTTATTTCATTGTCGTCCTTGTTTATGTTTTGTTGGTTTAATTCTTGTATTTGTTTTGTTTAAGTTTATTTGTTTAGTTTTCATTGTTAATTTATGTTATTTAGTTGTTTAGATTCATTTTATTTCATTCTCTTTGTTTTGTTCTTCAAGTTTATGTTCTTGTTTGTTAGTGTAGGTTTTGATTTGTTTGTGATGTTGAATTGGTAGATTGTGTTGGCTTGGATTGTGATTAGCCTCTTGATGGCTAATTAGTCTTGTGTTTGGCCTAACCATACCCAATCTATGCCTAGAACTTAGAGTTTTCTCTCACGCTCGCCAAGTGTTCGATGAAATGCTTGAAAGAGCTTTCATCCATATTTTTGGACGATTGACTTATGTTGAGAGGTGATGTCAATTAGCTAGTGGGGGAGAGGGAATAGCCGGGTTCGGGACATGAAAATAGTATCCGAATCAAGTTAGGTCCGGGGGTTGCTAATTTTATGGTTTAATTGGGCTAACCCCATGAAAATATGTGGTTAGGCTAATTAGACTAGCTCATGACCCTTGAGAGAGGGCTTGGGTGGTCTTCGATGGTGCAACCGACCATCTCTAGTTCGTGATATAGTTTGGGTAGGTTAGGACTCGTCTCAATTAGTTGGTTCGTCCATTCGTCAAATCACAACTCCAAGTCGCTTTTTCTATGTTTATTAGCGTAGTTTAGTTTTTCCTCTTCCCACTTCGATCTTGCCTAGCTCAAGACGCTTTAACTAGCCCTGGTAGTTGGAAACACAATTCTCTGCGGATGACACACCAAGTACTCAACGATACACCTTGCACTTGGGGTTTATAAATATTAAAACTCTGTTTTTCCCTAACATCTTCATCTTTCACGTCTTTAAAGTCTTACATAAGTTCCCTGCGCATAAGTACCTGGAAGCTCCAATATTGTAGACCCATTCAGCACAGTTTACCACCAAGTTTGCCTATTCGACTACCACACAGAGAATTTCAGTGTCCTTTAGCAAGGTTGGCTTGAGCTACAGGTTGTGTGGCAGACTTTTGGTTCAGTTGAGACTGTCCCTTGCAGAGTGGACGTTGGTATGCTGTGTTCCCTGGTTTACCGCGGACATGACACAACCCCTTTGGTTTCTGGATCTTGTTGCTGAACTTGTTCCTTTAAGTAGGATGGTTTGGCTTTTGATTATTCTTACCTTTGCTTACGTTTGCCTTTAAACCTATCTCTATGAATATACACACCAAATTCAACTAAGTTAGCTTTAGAAGAATTTGAGGATAAGGAATACATCTTATCTTTGAAACTAGGGATGACAATGGGGCAGCTACGAGGCAGGTTGAGCCATACCCTTGCCCATACCCATTTTCAAAAATTGTAACCATATCCGTACCCCTTCCCATCGACTATTAGAAAATAAAAACTGTAAATATACCCATCGGCTTTTAGAAAATAAAAACCAATATAAAAACCATACCATACCCATCGGGTTTTACAGGTTTGCAGGTTTTATTTGGATTCACATAGAGAATGAAAGTTAATGCCCATATGCAGCCCATATCTAAGTGCGAGACACACTTGTGTCATTATAAGATTGCAAAATTGTGATATTTTGGGAATATAGATTGTTTAGAAATGTGAAATTAAGTACATTATTGGCTAATTTTTTGTTAGAAGAATTTGGATTGGACTTAAACTAAAAAAATGTTAAACGAAAATAATTTTTTTATCTTATTATAAAAGCGCGTACAAGTATGGGGCGGGTGAGGGATATGCTCATACCTGTACCCATAGCCATACCTATTTTCCAATACACTTCCCATGCTCATTTAAAACCCATTTTCACCACCTGTTTGGATTTTAAATAGGGCGGATTTTGTGTGTTTTAAATGCGTACGGGGTCACCCTTATTTGAGACGATTAGCCTCTTCAGTTCTCACGTGGCTAATCAGTTCCTGCAGGGTGAGATCTTTATTCTTATATTTTTGCTTATTTTTGTAATCAATCTAGGATCATGGACATTTCTCAATCAACACATTAGCCTGCGAAATCTCCCACATCCTCATGTTTTCATTCAGAACTTCAATGCATAGGATCTCAAAAACATGAACCCGCTCCATGAGTTTATCATCAGTGATTTGAAAAAATCGCAAACATTTACCAACCTCGTATTTCTATTTTCTATCGTCATAAGCTCCATATTTGATCTCTAGTCTCTCCCATATGATTTTGGCAGATTTGAATATGACCAATAATTGAAACATGGGGTTAGTCATATGATTAAACAGATACCCCTGATTGTTTTGTTGTCTTTCTCGAATTTTTTCATGGTAGCCTCATTGGCAAGTTTGCTTTTATTTTTAACTATTCCATCAGGGGAAGCAATAGAGGTTTCAGATGCATTGTTCTCTTCAGTTAGTTTAGAGAACAACACATCCCCCCCTTCTAGCTGTTTAAAGAAAATTAGAAGCTTTTGGAACCAACGTTTGTCGTTGGCTCGGTCTAGAGGTTCACATTTTGAGAGGTCTGGGAGGGCTTTGTTAAGTGAGAGAGTCATTGATTTGTGTATGATAGAAAATGGTTTTAAAATTGTAGGAAATATATGTTTAAATCAAAGTTAAGGAAATAAGAGGGAGAGTTGCTCTATGGAGTACCAGTATCTTGAAAGAAATTTCGGCTCAACCTTGGTGCAAATTGAAGCAGCCATTTAGTCCCCAAGGTTTACACAGCGAGCCACTGAACGCGTGCATTCACATCCAGAAGCTTGGAATACACCATGCTGAAAATTGCCCAGAACAACAGAAATAAGTAGCAGAGAAGAAGAGAGTTATTTGATGCTTATTATAGCATCAGGGGAGCTGGGTGTCTATACTGCAAAAAAGAGCTGCTAGAGGTGAGAAAACTCTAGTAACCGATGGGATTTGTTTTAGAAGTAATTACAAAAGGTAGTTATTTTTAACACCTACTCCTTGTCCCATATAGGAGGATTAGAAGCCCCTCGTGGGGTTTTTATCATTCCCTTTTTTTGGAATCGTTGAATTTCTTTGGTCTTGGTTTAGTAGTGTTGTGGGGTGAAGGTGAACAACCACACACGCACACAGATGCCACCGTCGGCCTGATCCAGGCTGTGGATTGTGGGTTGTGGGCCTTGTTTGCTGATTTTTGGAGGAAAATTCTTTTAATTTTTTGTTCGTTGCCCGCATAACAATCAATGTTCACTTCCTAATTCCTCTCCCCTATTTCCTTCAGTAACGATTAGTGGCCTCGATTTCAAGCCATCAAATTCCTTCAGTTACTAGAGTTTTCTCACCTCCAATAGCTCTTTTTTGCAGTATAAATACCCAGCTCCCCTACTGCTGTAATACGCACCATATAACTCTCTTCCTCTCCTCTCTTCTTCTTTGTTACCTACTCTCTCTATTGTTCTGGGCAATTACAGTATTGTGTATTCCAAGGTTTTGGTTGTTGGTGCACGCGTTTAGAGGCTAGTCGCGTAAACCTTTGGGAGCGAATGAATGCTTCAATTTGCACCCACGTCAAGCCGAATTGCTTTCAAAGTGGTGGTATTCTGCGACACAGCTCTCTCTCATTTCCCTTCCATTGATTGGATATACATTTCCTACAACCCCCTTCCCACAATACCTCCCGCGCTTTTTCTACATCTCCTCCCCCTTGGCCCTCCCTTAAACTGCCATAACCATCATAACCTTGCTAGTAGGGCACAACTAATTAACTGGGAACTAAGACAATGCTTTTCCAAACCCTACAACCGACGACAAGTTTTGATGTCCTTGGCGACAGAGAAGGAGAAGGAGAATTTGAGGTTAGTATCAATGGGTGCATGGTTGCAAATTAGGTGACAGGCCTTGATTTTGGAAGGGGAAGAGAGAGGGAGAAGCAAAAAAGATAAGGATTAGGACATTAATGGCTGTTGGACACTCTTGATTAGGGTCAACGGGGGCAGCACTACTCTATAGCGGTTGGGGATAGGGGGTTGCCTGGCAAAGGCTCTGTTCACTGCTGCTATTGCTACTACTGCAAAAAGTTGAAAAAAATCATATTTATATAAATAATGTCATGGCATTGTGGTTCAAAAAATGCCCCCCAAAACTATTTGACCTAACTTTGGTCGACGTGCAAGCAAATTCAGTTATGAAAATAAAATGTAAGACTAGTGCATCTCTAATATTTGTCTTATTCTTATTTATTTTGGGAAAATATTGTTCATCCAATCAAATGTTATCATCTAAATTCACCTATGATGTGTATAACATCAATAGGATTCAGAAGGCAACAAGAAATAGTACCATTTGAATAATAGTTTGGAAATAGATTTTGTAAAGGTTTGTGGATCCGTTTGAGATCCATAGATCCAATAGATCTAAGAATAAATCATAATTTTCAAGGCCCAATAGGTCTGAATTTGGTTAGGACCAAACCTAGAAAATTAAAGTGGGTTTCTATTTAGGCAGATCAAAGCCATTGTCACCTTTATTGCTAGGGAAAGTGACTTCCGAGCTCTGTTGTCCAAAGGAGGATGATGTGGTCTTTGGCAGTGGCGGCGGGAGCTTGGTGTCAACTAATACGCCTCCCTCCAAAAAAAAAAAGAAATAGTTAATATGTGGTAAAACTAAAATAGTTAAATTAAATAAACAATGGTTATGGCAAGAAGTCATACTAATATGCACTTGACTCAATGGTAGGGCGCTCGTGTGCTTTTCATTCCTTGCAAGTTGCAGGTTCAAGCATTGCTTTTTTTACGGTTTTTTGTTTTCAAGTTTTTAAAATTTTGTTTTTCAACTCTCATCTGTATTTTTCACCCGTCATCAGTATTTTTCAGTACTCGTCAAAGTGTACTCGTCAAAGTGTACAGATATTACAAGAAGATTTCTTTTTAATTGACCTTAATAGTTCAATTTGTTGCTTAATCCTTTAATTTGAGATTAATTTGCTACTTTATTTTTAATTTATGAGCTTGATTTACTTTGCCAATTTCAATTCTAAAATTGTTTAATTTGTGGGTTTATTTTAATTCTAGTTCAAAATACATAAATATTTCAAGAAGATAAATAGGAATTATAATTTTCTTCAAACTCTAAATCTGTTAAAATGCAATAATCTAAATTCACCTATAATGGGTATAACACCAATAGGATTTGGAAGGCAACAAGAAATAGTACCATTTGGATGATAGTTTGGTATCTACATTAAAGTGCCAAAAGCTTTTCTGAAAATGGAAGTACTTTAGCATAATCACTATGAGTTGAATGGATGTGGTATAGCAGAACCAATGGGTTTGGAAATACAGCTTTGGAAAGTTTGTGGATCCATTTGAGATCCATGGACCCAATAGGTCTAAGAATAAATCATAATTTTCAAGGCCCAATAGGTCTAAGTTTGGTTTGGACCCAGACCTAGAAAATTAGAGTGGGTTTATATTTAGGCAGATCAAATCCATTCTCATCTTTATTGAAGGAGGACAATGTGGTCTTTGGCAGGAGCGCCAAAAGAAAAAATAGTTAACACGCGGCAAAACTAAAATAGTTAAATTAAATGAATAATAGTTATGGTAAGAAGTCACACTAAGATGCACTTCCCCCAGTGGCAGGGCGCTCAGGTGCTTTTCATTGGTTGTAAGTAGCAGGTTCGGGCATTGCTTTTTTTACAGTTTTTTGTTTTCAAGTTTTTCAAGTTTTATTTTTCACCTCTCGTCAGTATTTTTCACCCCTCATCTGTATTTTTCACCCCTCATTAAAGTGCATAGATATTACGAAAAGATTTCATTTTAATTGACCTTAATAGTTCAATTTGTTGCTTAGGCCCTGTTCGTTGCAGGTGTGGAAAGGGTGGGAGTTGGAAATGGGGGAATGAGTGGGTGGAAGTGGGTATGAGTGATATTTTTTTTAAGTGTAGGAAAGGGGGGAAGGAGTGGGAAGAAATGGGCGGGAAGGAGTTGAATAAACTATAAAGTAGAAGAGTTGATACAAGTTACGTATTTTTTTTTTAATGTAATCTTTTATTTGTGATAGTAATTAGTGACAATAAAAAAAATTTTAGACTAAAAAAAATATTTTTCTGTGTTGACTCAGGTACGAAATATTGTTTTGTGGCCATTGTTACCCCAAAAAAATTGTACTTTTTGTTATTCGTAAAACAAATTACGGATGCATTTTTTTTTTCATATATTAACCAAATACGAACAACGAAAAATATGCGCATATGTTTAGGTCTTGCTCTTTTTGTTAGTAAATCCAAATTTACTAACCTTAACCAACTTCAACCCACATCAACCGACTTCACGAACTTCAACTCACTTCGACCAACTTCAACCAACTTTAACCTACTTTCCACTATTTTAACCAACCTTTACCTATCATACCAAAAAAAAAATAAAAAAATTCAACTCACTTCAACCAACTTCAACCCATTTCAACTAATTTTAACCCACTTTAACCTAGTTCAACCCACTTCAACAAAAAAATACTCACTTCAATCAACTTCTACCAACTTTTATCAATCTCAACCAACTTTACCTATTTAACAGCCCATATTTTCCAACGAAAAGAACAGGTCCTCAATATATATAAAATAATCATCTGTAATTTGTGTGAAAAACTTTCAATATTTTGTTACTAACGCAAACGGAAAAAAATATCTGCTCAAAATACACACACAATACATCTTCACTTCCTGTCACAAATTACAAGCAATGCTAAAAAAATTTACACATTACTTCATTATGCCGGAAAAAAACAACTACAATTTTGGCCCCAAATTACGATGAACGAAAAATAAATCTATTATGCGTACATACAACAACCATCCATGCTTTGGTGACCTATAACAAATATTTCATAACAATGCAAAAAAAATAAAAAATTAAGTACCTCGTCCATATACAGAATCAAACCCAAAATATCTCCTAGTAATAAAAAACTAACATTTGCTTAACAAAGTAGAAAAAAATTTCTTTAATATATATAATAAAAATTACGTCATCTACAATTTCCGGCATGATTAACAAATATTTCCATAGCATCCGAAAAATAAATAAACATTTTCCTAATTGTTATCAGACTATTCGTACACACAATTACATAAATTATAAAAGTTTTCAAAATATGAAAAATAGTAGTTAGATGTAGGAGTGGGTGAGAGTGGGAAGGAGTTGTATTTTTTTTTAAAGTGTGGGAAATGTGGGAAACGGGGAAAGAAGTGGGTGGGAATGGGAATGAGTGGATTTGGCCTATTAAACTACGAAAAGAACAGGGCCTTAATCTTTTAATTTGGAATTAATCTGCTACTTTAGTTTTAATTTATGAGTTTGATTTAATTGGCCAATTTCAATTCTAAAATTGTTTAATTAATGGATTAATTTGAATTCTAATTCAAAATAAATAAATATTTCAAAAAGATAAGCAAGGAATTATCACTTTCTTCAAGCTCCAAATCCAAAAACTTACAAGTGAACAAAGAAGGTGGAAATTATGTCACTCAACCACAACGACTAACTTAGTTTCGAACCCCTTCCTCAAGTTCCTGATTTCACCGCTGATCTCTCTAATGACCGATTGATCTAGCATTTTACATCTCTTTGTTTTTTCAGAGGTTGTTCTTCGTTGAAGGCGTAAGACCTAAAGCCTTTGATGGTAAAATTCCCTATAGTTTCAAGTAGGTGAAAGATGATTATCCATTATAAGCAAAGCCTTTTTGTTGTTTTTTTTTTTTTTTGTGGGGTTGGGAGAAGGGGGGCGTTGCTCTGAAAGAATGCAAGTCATCCCAATCTAACATCTGTGCTGACTTCAACTTTCAAATATAACAGATAATCTTTGTGTCCCCCCCCCCCCCCCGCCCTTTTTGAACATTAAAAAAGTTGAAACTATACTCTTCCATATCATTATTTTGTTCTTCATTATAAAAATGCAAATCACTTGATATTAGTTAAAAGAATTTGATTTAAGCTTTAGTAATGATTTATTAGGAAACAGTTTATTTGACAAGTTCATGGTGAAAGCATAATTGTGCACAATAGTGTCTAATTAACGCAAACATTTTCATATATTGTGTTTGTACTTGGCTTTTTTTTATTTGTTCAAACATAATATGACGTCTACACCTTGATTAGATATGTTGGACTCCACCTGTCACTACCTCTCTCCACCTGACAAACAAACAAAAAAAAGAAAAAAAAGAAAAAGAGGACATGACCCCTGAACGAGTATGCACAAGGCTGCCCTCAATGAAAAAACATATCAAGGACGATGTACAAGCTTTTATAGTTATGGCCTCTAGTTCTATAAATTTGTACAAAAACAGTATGACAATAACACTGCAGGGAAAAAAAACTAATTAATTAGCTGTGGCGAGAGCGGAGCACAGAGAGTTGCAAAATATTTATAGGTAGTCACTGCCCTATTCCTTACACATTTTAGGACACGGAATTCTGGGATATAACTTTTAACTAAAATTAGTTAATTCAGATGTAAAACATGAAATAAACATTCATTCGTTAAACTACGTATTTGTTCGGGTAAGCGGTTTGTATATAGGTCAGGTGTATCTAGGTTCGGGTAAAATACGGGTTGGGTAGTGTATTTTGGGTTCAGGTAAAATACGAGCGGACTTACTTTGGTTATATGGGTTTCGGGTCGACATAACGGATTTTGAGCGCCTTTTTTGTGAGTTACTACTTTTTGTCAAAATTAAAGACTCGGCATACTTAAACTTAAAATTCTTTTTATTCAGGTTCAGGTGAAATACGGATCGGGTATATTTTGTGTTCGAGTGTGTAAAATACGGGCCACGGAGTAGAGCTCTATGAGTCGGCCCATGGACTAAAATATGGTTAGTAATAAATTCAGTCATTTGTGAGTTTGTCCATTTAAAGCATGTTAATGTGCTGGAGTGGTTCGACCTATTATTAACACATTGAATTTTTGGATATTTTTGTCAACTTACCATTATCTAACTAAGTACACTTTATTAGTGAATTGACCCTAGCTCGAACAAAAGTCGACCCATTATCCAACACTAGCATCATAATTTGAGACCAATTAAAATAAAAACCAAATGAAAGGACATTGGTAAGAAATGCAAGATATTACAATTATGTTTTAATTATAATATTAAAATTTTAGATTATTA